>JAOQMM010000005.1:12026182-12042026 GCA_027563515.1 Erythroxylum platyclados
GATGTTAGCTAAGATATGCCTAAATTAAGTCAGAATAGTTGTATATATAGTATTGTATACTGATGTTAAATATTAAAAGGAGAATACCTCTGTTTTCAAGTGATACAAAGCGAGAATTGTTGCCAAGGAGTTTACTCAAACCTATGGTAATGATTACCAAGAGACTTTTGCCTCGATAGTTAAAATTAACTCTATTCGAGTTTTATTGTCTCTTGCAGTTAACTTCAACTGAACCTTACATCAACTGGATGTAAAGAATGCTTTTTTGAATGGTGATTTGGAAGAAGAAGTGTTTATCTGCCCACCACTGGGTTTTGAAAAAATTGTTAGCCAAAATAGAGTGTGTAGACTCAAGAAGTCTTTATATGGCCTCAAAGAATCTCCACGGGCATGGTTGGAAGGTTTGGGAAGGTAGTGAAAAGCTATGGCTTTCATCAAAGTCAAACAGATCACATTCTATTTTATAAGCATTCTAAGATGAGAAAAATTGCAATTCTAATTGTCTATGTGGATGATATAATCTTAACAGGAGATGACTATGAAGAACTTGCAAGGTTGAAAAGGAACCTAGCAAACGAGTTTGAAATTAAAGACCTAGGAGCATTGAAATATTTTCTTGGAATGGAATTTGCAAGATCAAAAGGAGGAATATTTGTAAATTAGAGGAAGTATATCCTTGATTTACTTGGAGAAATCGGGCTATTGGGATGCAAGGTGGTCGGAACTCCAATTGAGGCTAACCTAAAACTCAGTCCCGCTAAGGATGAAGATGAGATTGATAGGGAAAAATTTCAACAACTGGTGGGAAAACTGATATATCTATCAAACACTCGGCCTGACATAGCCTTTGCTGTAAGAATGATAAGTCAATTTATGCACTCACCAGGTCAAGAGCACTTTGAAGCTACCTACAAAATACTAAGATATCTGAAAGGGACATTTGGAAGAGGCTTGATGTTTAAAAAACGTAACAATGTATACAGATACTAAATGGGTAAGTAGCTTTTCTGATAGATCAACATCAGGGTGTTGTACTTTTGTTAGGGGAAATCTAGTCACCTGGCGAAGTAAGAAACAGAATGCAGTAGCACGGAGTAGTGCTGAAGCTGAGTTTAGGTCTCTCGCACATAGGATTTGTGAAGGAATGTGGATCAAAAGGTTATTAGAAGATCTAAAGATTCCTATGTCACTTCCTATGAAAGTCTATTTTGACAACAAGGCTGCCATTTCGATTGCACACAACCTAGTTCAACATGACAAAACCAATCACATCAAAGTGGACAAACATTTTATCAAAGAGAAACTTGAGAATGGCTTAATCTGTGTTCCTTATATACCAAACAGTGAACAAACAGCTAATACACTCACTAAGGGACTACAAAATAAACAATTTGATCTCCTAGTACGCAAACTAGCTATGGAAGACATTTACAAGCTAGCTTGAGGGGGAGTGTTGAGAAGGAGAAATCAATGGCAGCATAATCAAGGGGCTACTAATTAGGAGGAAATTTGTTCCTAAGAGATTGGGAGAGAAATTAGGGGAGATTTAGTCAAAGTAAATAAATTAGGAGATAATTTGGATATTTGATTTGTATAGAATTCTTTCCTAGTATAGATACTATTGTACTACTATTTATATGTAACCTAAACAAAGGAAAAATATACGTAAGTCACTTTTTTCCACAGAACTCCATTACCACACGTAAACAATGAGTAAGTAAATGAGCTATAAGTTCGATGACAACACAATCAATAGGTGTGGAACTACATACTTTCAGTAATTGGATCAGCACCAATAACAATCGAATTACTAACTTCTTCAACATGAGAGCTTCTTAATGCTGTTGAGGAACCACTTGAGGGTTCAACATCAGTTACTGGAGTAGAACTTCCTGCATTCAACAGCCAATCCACGAAGCCAGCTCTTTGACTCTCTAAACTATCGTCCACTTTGCTTGATGATGCCCCTATAAGAAATTATAGATATTAGAAAATTGAAGAACAACAATTATAACCAAAGATTGGTGCAAAAGGAGAAAAGGGAAAATAAAAGAACTTGCTCCAACATCAAGTCTAACCACAAATTCAATTAGGCAGGTAAACTAACAAACTAAATTGTGGGATCTTTAATAATTGCCACAATAGGCAAACCAAGCAATGTATGAACATGCTTCCATCACTCAATAGAACTCAAACATAAGGGAATTACCTTGTTTCCATTGGAGGACGAGAGAAGCATAAGGTTCAGTAATAACTACATGGATCGGAAGATCAGGGAATAGTTCAACAAGGGCAAATGCTGCAACCTTGTTCTGCGCGTCCTGCAATTCAAATAAGTTTCCAGCAGCCGAATGATTAATTTTCACTTCTTTCACTATCTTTTACATCTTTTTGATTATAATACAAACACTTATCACCAAATTCCCTCGTAAACATGCATTCTCTCCTTGGAAAACTGTTCAACTTTAAGCAAGAAGCATCAAGTCACTTGGACACAGGAATAAAGCGACAGAATGAAGAATCATGTAACTTGGGAAGAGGAAACCAAGATTATGAAAAGAAGCATATCAAAACCCTCAATTGAATTTCAGCATTACTAGTTCAAATGGATTTACAATTAGAGTAGCAATTTTGACCAATTATCGTAATTCAAGAGAATTTTGTAGAGGTTACTTCTTATTATGTTAAGAGACCAATGAAACTGAAGGAAATTTCTCACAAGCCTTTCTTAATTCCTATGAGACTCAACTGGAATGGGGTCTGAGTGGAAGATCAGATTTTTTAGCATGTCACTCCTAGCACTACTTGCAATTAGAAGATTGGAGATACAGATAAGATTAGATTAGATAAAAAGAAAAAATTGGATTTCAAAGTGGCCTAAATCCTAAAAAGAAAGCATATTTTAAAGATGCTTCCAAGTCAAATTTCTAACCATTACCAGATTCAGCTTTTCTCTCAAGCCTTCCTTTTGCAAAAATATGAAGACCATCGAGTTACAACAACTCCACATACGTCTTGAAGGTAAATTACTATACAAATACCTCAGTTGACACAAATGTCTCATCTTCTTCAGGAAGCTGAATAGTGACCAGTCCACCAGCTTTTCTACTCTTGCCCCTACCACTAGCTTTACGTAAAATGCTAATAGTATAGGAGAAACCCCTCCCTTTCTCAAGAACTTTACTAAACTTTGGAGCTTCCCAACCTGATTTTTGGCATAATTGTTGGAGAACAGCTTTAGGAATCCTTTGTGGGTCCCCCTATCAACATTTAAATAACTTAGAAAAATCATAAAGAACACAACTGGAACACATATAAGTACCATGCAAGTGGATAAGAACATATATATTGAAAGCATAAGTTTGCATACTAATTACTAGGAAAGATGAAGGAAACTAAAAATAAAACAATGCAAATTCATATTTATTGAGAACAAATAGAAAACCGAAAAAGCCAGCATCACAAAGGGTGATGTTCGGAATTTGATGAAAGAAAAATTAGAGAACTAAGTTTATCGCTAGAGACGTATTCTAGCGAGACAACAATAATAAAAGATTACAAATTTATATTTGAAAAAGTATCATATAATACAAACAAAAAAAGCAATTTTTAGCAAACAAACTATGTGATGCATGTAGAATATATCTACCTTCTTCCAAATGCCATCTAATTTATCTAAATTTTTCCCACCACTTAATTCGTTCATCTTTTCCTTCTTCTGTAAGTCCAACAATTCAACTGGTAGAGTCTCCTTTGATCTATCTTCTAAGAAAAAGTCACCAAGCTCCATATCTGCGAACTCTTTTTCCAGAACAACTTTCTCTTCTACAGGCATATTATAGGGATTAGGATTGTCTGCATACTCTATAGTGCTTGAACACTCAACATCATTTCTATAAGCTTTTGATTCTTCAGCAAACAAAACAAAGTCAGAAGCAGCTTCTGCATCAGATGATGTTGGAGCTCCAATACGTTCACAACACATTCTTCCCTTGTATTTGTCCTCAGACTCACAAACAGAAGCACGCTCATGCTCAAAATCACTCGCCAAGACGTTATCAGATAATCCTGCTTAATCAACACAATAACATTTATGCAAGGCTCTATTATAATGATTAAAATGTAGAATATAAGAGAGTGGATTTGACCTCTATCTGATAATTCTTGTTTGAGTTTGCGAATAAGACGGCTTGCCTGTTCTTGCCTTTTTTTGTCCCCATCTTCTTTGGCTTTTGCAGCATCGAGTCGCGCAGCATGGTACTCTTTGGCAATAGTATCATAAGGCCTTGCTTCAGGACCCTATTAGTAATAGAGGAAACATGAAAAACGCCAACTTCAAATGCAAGGTAGCAACAAGCAATATAACTAAACATCTATTAGCATAATTAGACACAATCCAAAAACAAAATATAAGCAAAGATAACTATCACTAAGCCTTAACTATATCTAGCAATCATTTAGCTTTAAATAAATAGCAACAATATTTCAACACAAAACCAGTTGAACCAGCAATGTAGCAACCACACTAGAAGCGGAAGGCCAGAATTTCTAATTGAAACCATATCAATGAGCATCCAAGAAGATGACTTGAATCATATGTAATTTGACTTAAATCATATGTAATTTTCTAACAACCCCTACACAAAAATTTGTTATGCTAAGTTGCAGAGCACAAGCTAACCATAACTTACACTAAAAATTAATTTTTGCGAAAGGAAAGAGAAGAAAAAAGGATAATTGACTTATATTTGAGGTGTTCTTAACCAAAAAGATTGAACTAGATACAAAAGAATGAGAGGAAATGATAATACCTTTCTGGATAAACTTCTATCATCTTCATCATCTTCCCAACTACTGGATGCCTCCTACAAAAGTATTGTGAATATACACTTGGTTAGGATGACAACAAATAATTGAATTTAATAAGCTAGACTCAGAACCTATTCAAGATTTTTAAAAAAATCAATTGCGAGGAGTAGGCCATGTTTAAGGTGGCTCCTCCATGCATAGTGACAAGCGACCAAATTCAAGAAATAGATTAAGCAAATGAAGGAGGGCCAATTAAAATAAGCAAGTAAAACCTTGAATCTATATGTTATCATAGTATCACTGTCTCAAAATTAATTTGAATATAAATATATAGAAATGGAAGGAATGCATGCAGTTATCCCTAAAAAGTGAGATAAAAAAAGATGTTTGGTATAACTATTGGTACCTGTTGAAAGTTTTTAGGACTTTTAAAAGGTTTCGAAATGCAATAATTCACAAGTTTGAGTTGCAAAACAAATATATGGGGGCTTTTAACATCTGATAGATATTGTTAAATTCCTCTATCAACTATTGATAGGCCAAAAGAACATTTCATGATCAACTAGATTCTGAACATCACTAAATTTCAAATTGCTGAGAGTTGATAAGACTTCTTTCATCTTTTCTCTCGATATACCCTTCTAAAAAATATAAACCACCAACTCAATCCCATGTCATTCTTACTTCGACTATGTTTTCCCCTTTTCTTCTTTTTGACAAAATATAAAACTTAAATGACCTAATGAAGAGAAACATGAGACCTTAAGTCAAGTCCATCAACTTCTATAAGCCAAATACCATATGCTAGCCCCTAGCTAAAAACGCTATATGTTATAGGGAAGAATTGTTTGACCTTATTCCAGAATTTATATTTATATTTCCATATATATGTGTGTGTGTGTATGGGTGTGTCTGTGTGTGTATGTCTGCATACCTTAATTATATGTTCTTTTCATTCTACAGTCCCTTGATCTATGTGATTTTTCAATTCGGGCCAATTGTTTCCTTCATTGGTTGCATGCATGTTTCTCCAATATTGTGTATAAAATGACAACCAAATTTTTATCATGCATAGAACATGATGTATCATTTATGCTTCTTAAAATGGTAAATCAAAAATAAATTTATTCTCCAACATATTACATATTGTTATGAAAATTTGATTAGTTAAAAAACCAACATCATAGCTTCAAAGATATATTGGAGAGAATATAATGTGAAAACTCTTACTCAAAATAGATAGATTATCTATATGTGTATCTTCCTTATATTTTATTTTACCAATGACCTCTCGTAGCTGATTTTACCAAGAACAATTTGCTGGTTGTCATTAGCAGAAAGATAGTCATAAACTTTATAATAGTTTGAGAGCTTCCATTATTTGTACCAAATAAGACCTACGGCCAAATTGATCAAGTGCTTCATTCCAACTAACATTTGAAAATAGTTCAGCAATTTTGTCAATTTAGATAAAATGATTACTCTAAGGACCTAGACACAGAAAAACAATTACTTGCTTTAGTTAATGTTGATTGGCAACAACAAAAAACATGAAAATAGTACTTAACAATGATTATATTATATATTTCCTACAATTAGTTCTCTAAACCTCATCAAAGGTTAACTGTTTCAAATCTGCAAAAATAATTAGTGAACGACATTACATTCAACCGTACATTATAATAGCTAGGACTACTAGATATCTTGATAATGTTGATCAAAGCATGAAGATTTGTTCTAGGTACAGCAATTTCTAATTTTTAACTAATTCAACTTCCTAGGATATAGGAAAGTTAATAACAGAAGATTTTTTTATAGAATTCCATCAATTAGATGCCTCACAATGCTTACTTTGTTGCTTCCCCTATGATGCTTGCTTTTCTTTTTCTTCATTTCATCTTATAACGAAGCTTGTGAAGCAATTAATGATGACCAAGTAAAAGAATATTTTGGGGATGCGCTAGATAATTTGCAATACCTCTTCCTGTTGTTGTTGTAGTAAATATTGCCTAATCCAATCTGATTGAGATGGGTGGTGAGCATCCAGAGTTTGATCATCTTGCTGCTGCTGCCCCTTGATTCTAACAGAAACATGCATTTCTTCTTCCACATCCCCAACTTTGCTAGGCAAGTCCACGGAAGCAATCCTGCCTTCGTGCCCCGTCAATACCACCCCAACAGTACCTACATGTTTTCAGGACAATAATCAACTACTCTTGATCGCAAAGAATAGAGATCCTACAATCATAGCGAGAAATGGGGCAAACCTCCTTCCTCATTCAAAGAAGTTCCACTAGAGAACTTCAAGGGAAGCTCATTTCCTGGCAAATTTAAGCATAGCCAATCCAAAGCACTCTCAAATGTTGCATTCTCCTATACAGTCAAAGATGATTTTATTTGAAAAGAACATTTCTACTATGGAAATTAAGAATAAAAAAACAAAAATGCAAATGCAGAAACCTTCAGAGAAGTAAGAGCAAGTTCAATGTGATGATTAGAGAAGCCCTCACAAGAAAGTTTCTCGTAAATAGTGGTGAGCTTCTTGGCCTTCTGGGCTTTAGAGAGAGAATCTCTGACCGGAGCAAGAGATGAGGACGGCTGGGTGGAGCGATCGGAGTTGAGCAAGAGCCTGCGGAGGCGGTTCTCATTCTCGGCCGAAATCTGTAGGCGTGGAACTGCAGGAGAAGATGAGGAGGAAGAGGATTGAGACTTGTTCTTTTGCTTTTGAGGCTTCTTTTTTGGAGCCATTTTGCTGGGAATGAAGAGGAGAATGGCACCGAAACTTTCACCGAAAAGAAAAACACGTAAGTTTCTAATGTGTTCTTTCTGATAGAAACCACTTCACCGAGAAAGAAAAAAATAAGCTGTCAAATTTCTGCTATGTTCTTTTTGACCACACCACAACTAAACCATGGGTTAGCCCGGCCCAAGAAAATGCTATATGGGCTTTCTTGGGCTAATTTAAGAAAAAAAGGATCAAAACTTAGATTTGGTTAATTAATTCCGATCGAAAATGCTCGATCTTTATTGAACGTAAGTCTGAAATATGATATAAAATGAAATGAAAAAATACAACCAAGCCATACTCTGATGAGTGTAACACATACAAGGAAAATCTAATTGACTATGTTTTTATTTATATTTGTAGTTTTTTATTTTTATTTTTAAATTTGGTAAAATAAAAATTATTTATTTGAGTTTTTTATTTCTATTTTTATTTTGATTTCTTCCTATTTTTAAAATTTATAAAAACTATAAAAAGTGATTTTGACTTTCTGTATCTGTTTTTTTCATAATCTAATTTACTATCATTAAATACATATTATTTAATTATTTAATATACTAATTTATTGATAAAAACTGTGAACAATTTAGTTTAATTTAATGTAATTATTTATTCAATTTTTGTAATTAAATTAAATATAATTAATTTAATAATTATTAATAAACATAATTAATTTAAATATCTTCAAAATAATTTTATTACAATTTTATTAATAAATATTATATAAGAGATTTTAATTAATTTAATTAATTAAAAATAATTTATCTTTAAGTTTTTTATAATATGTAATTATCATCAGTAAAAAAAATATAACTACATTGATATTAACAACTAAACAAGTTTCTGTTTTTTTAAGAAAAACAAAAAACAAAAACTGAAAACTATAAAAGAAAAATAAAGGTATAACCAAACAGGCCTTAAGCTATTAAGAAGCGATGGAGGTCCTCGTCAACCTTTAAAATTGAAAAAATCATGAGCACATGCGGTAAGGAAATGACGACCATTTATGCCAATGGCGCAATATAACATTATAGAGTCATCTAATTAATTAAAAAAGGAATGATTTCTAATTCCCTAATCTAAGGAGGCAAACAACAATCAAATTTCATGCAAGTTTATTAAAAATTAGTCTGAATTAGGAATGATAATGTTTTAGATTATGTTAGGATCAATATCCATAATCTATAGTTTGAGTCAATTTGAAATTTAGTTGAGCCTAAGATGTGCGGTCAGAGTCTTGCCAGAAATAATATTAATTTAAAGAAATAATATCATTTCAGTATAATTTGTTAAATTGATATTATTTCTGTCGAGACTCTGAAGAAATAATATCATTTTAGTATAATTTGTTAAATTGATATTATTTCGGTCTTGAATTTCTTAAACCTATAAATTAAAATGATGTCACTTTTGGTATTTAAATCAAAACGATATAATTTTGAGGGAGAGAGTTCAGGGATTTTGGGCCTTTAGTTTGACCCCTAGACTTGATCTTGGTTAAAAACTCAATCAATCTGAAACTAACTTGTTAACTTCGGATTAGGTAAAGTCAAGACTCTAGTCGTCATCACTAGTCTGAATGTTAACACCTAAAGAATTAACTGCATAATCTTCATCTAGTTTTTATTGGTTCCTTTTTAGCCATAAATAGTAAAAAAAATATTCAAGAAAACTAGCTTCTTTATTCTTGCTTTTTGCAATGGCATCCATTGCAGTATTTGTTTTCAATCTTGAGACTTCTAAATAGATTGTAATTAGGATAACTTGCTATATCCCAAGTTTATACTCATAGTTAAAGAATAAATCATATTGTGATTATAGTTTTATACGACAAAAAACATAGATTTCTATGTCCATAAAGCTTAGCCTACCTTTGGTTCTCAACCTTTACTTTTAAATCATTGAAAGGATGAAATTAATCTTGGAGGAGTGATGTTTGAACTAAATAAAATTAAACCAAAACATAGGTGGACCCTTTGGTATAAATAGTATTATGGTTAATCTCGTGTTAAAGGACTTAAAGGAGTGGGCAATCTAAATAATTTTATCTTGCAAATTGTTATCTATAAGATGAATCCAGCAACAAGAGTAAAGAAGAAAGAATAAAGAAATACAAGGATGAAGAATAGGAGAATGTGTGAGAAACATGTTAGTGTTGAGACACCATGTGAAAAGAAAATATAAGAGAAGTAACTTTATGAGCAAAAGTTGAGTTCAAAAAAGAAAAAAAAAGGAATAAAAAACTATAGAGGTTGGAAAGTAACATGAAGATTAGATGATTTTCATACAAGGAATGGTGGAAACTCTAGACAGAATATGGGGAACAACATATTGAGTACTTAGATAATCATTAAGGTTTTAGTTTTTGCTTTTAAAACTATTTTTAAATTAAACCATATGCAACAATACCAATATTAAGTAAAAACATTCTTAAAGCTACTAAACTAAAATAAAAAGCACCTAAATCATTGGGTTGCCTCCCAACAAGTAGTTCTTTATAAGTCTTTTAGCTAGATTCCTTCATAAAAATTCACGCATATAAGATCCTTAATTAAAGACTTAATTATAATCTTTAATTGAAGGATTGATTCTACTCCTATTTAATCCTTTCATCTTCTTAAAATTCTTCTTTCTAAGCATAGGTTCATTATCTTCTAAATATGCTACATACTCCATTATGATAGGGTTGTCATTAGTGCTCTTTCCTCAAAGACAATAAAGAATATGAAAGAAACGATAAAAAGGAGAAGAGGGATAACAAAAAAGGCTCTTGAAGCATCAACTTGGGTTGACTAAAATGATTCTAAGAGTGATCATTTGAAAGGAGAAGTATCCCATATATGCATTATGGTTAAATATGATGATGAACTATTCTCCAACTTTAAATCCTATGAAAGTGATAATGAAGTTAAATTGTCATATAATGAACTAATTGAAAGCTCGAAATTATAAGCATGAAAAAGAATAAGCTACCTTCCAATTTCAAAGAGGCTTAAAAGCATTCAGATGCATGCTTATGTGAAAATGAAAAGATAAATAAGGAATTACATAACACAAAAGCATCGAAGAGTATAGAGATTACTAATAAACATAAGTTAGATGCATTTATGCATAAGAATGAGACATTGAAAAAGGAAGTTAATACTCTCAAAAAATTCTTATCTAAATTCACAAGTGAAGTGAGAAACTTGAAAGCATGTTAGAAGCTCAAAAGAATTCCAATAATAAGCACAGGATTGGGTTATGAGAGTGCATCCAACACCAAGACTATATTTGTCAAGGGAAAACATATGCATAAGAAAGAATCTTTACCTAAGATAATAAAAGAGCATAGTATATCATCATATTGACACTCACATGCTAGGCAAAAAGGCAAGGCATATGCATTCTATAGTTCCCAATCTAGACCTAAAGTCAATTATAATCAAAGCAACGCTCAAACATATAATATTTATATGCTAGGCATAATTCCTTGACATATGCTCACACTTATCATAGACATCAAAATATCCAAAGAAACGTGTCTTATAAATATTACAATGTTAGACATTACTTCCACCCTAAGAAAATATAAAACTCTTCCAACATTTAAAGGAGCATATACATAAACAAAAACTTTAGACCTTAGTTTCATAGAACAAATTAATGTCAAACATATAGTATGGTATGTCATTTTTATGGCAAACATGGACATACTTATCAATTTTTCTCCGTTAAACAAGCAAATAAAATATTGATAGATGAAACCAAAATCATTAATTAAGGAGGATAAGATTATAGGAAATGAATGAAAAAGATTATGATTAAAGTGATCAGTTCAATTAATTGAAGTTACGAATTCCGACTGATTAATAAAAATTAAGATTTTATAATAAATGAATATATAAAAAGTACATATATTGATTAAATGAATAAGATGAAACTAAATTTATTAATGAAGGCGGATAGAATTATAGGAAATGGATGAAAAAGATTATAATTAAATTGATTAATTCAATTAATTGAGATTACAAATTTCAATTAATTAATAAAAATTAAGTTTTTATAATGAATGAATATATAAAATCTAGTTATATTGATTAAATGAATAACATGAAACAAAATTCATTAATGAAGGAGGATAGGATTATAGGAAATGAATAAAAAAGATTATAATTAAAGTGATCAATTCAATTAGTTGAAATTGCAAATTTCAATTGATTAGTAAAAATTAAGGTTTTATAATGAATGAATATACAAAACATACATATATTGATAGACGAAACTAAATTCATTAATAAAGGAGGATATGATTATAGGAAATGACTGAAAAAGATTATAATTAAAGTGATCAATTCAATTAATTGAAATTACAAATTTTATTTTTTTGGAAAATAAATTACAAATTTTATTGATTAATAAAAATTGAGATTTTATAATAAATGAATATATAAACTGTGCATATATTGATTAAATGAATAAGATGAAACAAAATTCATTAATGAAGAAAGATATGATTATAGGAAATGAATGAAAAAGATTATAATAAAAGTGATCAATTTAATTAATTGAAGTTATAAATTTCAATTGATTAATAAAAATTGAGATTTTATAATTAATTAAACTGTATATATATATTAATTAAATAAATAAGATGAAAACTAATTCATTAATGAAGGAGGATAGAATTATAGGAAATGAATGAAAAATATTATAACTAAAGTGATCAATTCAATTAGTTGAAGTTATGAATTTCAATTGATTAATCAAATTTGAGATTTTATGATGAATAAATATATAAAACCAAAGATTTTAAAAATCATAATGAATAAAATTTATAAATTGATGACATAATTTATAGAAATGATTATCGAAATTTTTTAAATGATACAATTTACAAAAAATCAAGATAAAACTATGATGGGGACTGAAAATTAGAGAGTATAGAGACTAGATAGACTAAGAGAGCAATTAATCATTGTAATCAGGATCGTTAAATAGTTCGCATCACTTCTTCTGTGTGTAGAAACATTATATTTGGTAACGTAATATTAAACTTAAAAGAATATTAAGGAAATGGTAATAATTAATAAATAATTAGATATACCTTCATCTTTCAATATTTTATCAAAATAATGTCTACTTATTTGATGAGTGTGACCAGTCACCTCCGCATTAGTATCTGTGGCTATATTAATATACAATTAAAAAATAATATAAGGTAAGATAATATAAAAAATAGACAAAATTGATATATCAAAGCGAAAAATTTACCCTTAATATCTTCATCATCTAACCAACTTCGAGCACACATAAGGGCTTCCATAATATAAAGATGGAGTCAAGCGTGATGAGGACTAATAACCCAACTATTAGTGTTAAAAGCAAACTACGAAGCAACAATGGATGATGAAATTGCCAATAGGTCTCGTGCAATTACTTGCATGATTGCAAAATTATTACCGCAACTTTTCCACCATAATAATACATTGAACTGCACACCTTCAACTTCGGCCACACAATATTTGGTCAAATATTTATCTAATTCCATCATATTATACGAAGTCCTAGACCCTTTTTTCATAAATTTTGTAAGTGAAAGTAACAAACTACTTTTAGAAGATGAGCCTGAACCTAAAATTGAAGCCGAAGTTGAACAACCTGAACTATTGCGATCTTGATCGTAAATTTTGTCAATTCTGACTTGATAATCATTAAACAAATCATACCAAAATTGTTCAATGACATTTGCATGCTCTTAGGCTTGATATCCATACAATATATTATATATAAAATCAACCCCCTCCATCTTGTATCTTGGGTCCAACATAGATAAGATTGCAATAATACGTCGAACAATAAGCCAATAAGAATTCAACTTCTCCAACATCTGCTCTAAAATAACTCGAATAACCTCATTAGAATTAAACATCCAATCAGATAAAACTTTCTTTATTTCACACATAGTGTTAAAGTAATAGTGCGAAGTTGGATATTTTGTTCTTGAGAACAATTCAGTCGCATTATAAAATAATTCCAACATCGCAAAAAGTTCTCTAGCCAACTCCCATCGGTCTTCTGTAGGTATGTAAGTGTACTAAGAATCTCTTTGTCTCAGCCTAGTAAACGCATCAACATATTGGACTGTCGATTCCAACATCTTGAAGGTTAAGCTCCGTCTGGTTGGACAACCCAAAGCAACATTTTCGTACTCAGAATGTATAGATGTTGTGCAGTTTCTTCAAAATTCTCAACTCCTTTAGGTGTTGCACTCTAATATACTACAATATTTCGAATCAAATTTATTTCTTCCTTTATGATATCCAATCCATCCTTCACAATCAAATTCAGAATATACACAAAGCAACACATATGGAATAACTTTCCACTAATTAACAAGCTCCTAACCTGTATCTTATTCTTCAACTTTTCAATCATAGTATCATTCATGCTACAATTCTCAACTGTTATGGTGGATAATTTAGTATTGACATAAAAATCTATCAAACAGTCTCTCAACATGATTGCCAACCTTTCACTTATATGTAGCGCTGACACATAAATGAACTTATCATGTAGAAATATGACCAACATCAATCATAATATAATGAAAAAGTAAATGATAACAATATTAAAGAATATAAATTAACTCAAAACTTCATTTCGTAGAGTCCAATCATATCAACATAATGTGCCATCACTATCATATAAACCTTGTTTTGTTATCGACTGTTTACATGTCTGTTGTAATGGCAATTTGTCCTTCAATACTCGACAATGGTCATAAAATTTCTTTCTTCTTATCCCCATATATCTTCATAATGTCCTTCTTCAACGTATTTTGACTTGGAACCTTGACGGTCTGTTGTAGTGATTTGCAAAACATCCTAAATCTTTTGGTATTAATCATAAATAGTGGATATTTATCACCAATTATCATAAAAGCTATCAAAAAACCTTGATATGTTGTTGTCATAACATATTGCAGTCATTTCATTCTTCCCTTTATAAGGTTAGGGGTCAAAAATGTTTGACCTCCTAATACTATCTCTTTTCTACTACACGAATCAAAAATCTCTTTGAATGAGAGGTTTCAGCTTTTGAACTCCCATCCAACATCTTCTGACAATATTTACATTCGACTTTTTCTACTCCATCCATCGATCTAGTCTTATTGAAGTGATTCCAAACTTCACTTTTCAACTCACTACGAGTTGGACTTCTATCTTCACTTAGTACAGGATTAAAAGTTTCCACTTTTATCTTCCGTACTAGATTACAACTCTCCACTGAAGGAATATGCTCATCCATCTGAAACAATCCACATATGAATATATAATTTATTCATAATCATAACTGAATAACATAATCATAATTGAATACATATGCGGTCGTGTAAGTTACTGTGATCGTGTCATAAACATAAATGGGAGTGTATGTGTTTTCGTGGATTT
This sequence comes from Erythroxylum platyclados, assembly GCA_027563515.1. NCBI lineage: Eukaryota > Viridiplantae > Streptophyta > Magnoliopsida > Malpighiales > Erythroxylaceae > Erythroxylum > Erythroxylum platyclados. The sequence goes on from JAOQMM010000005.1 coordinate 12,041,210, forward strand.
ATACCATTGCTTACATGGACATGTATATGAACATGTAAGTCGTTTTGATTATGTCACAAACACACACAAGCGTGTATATGATATTATGGTCTTACACGGTTACTTACATGATCATGTATTTGATTGTGTAAGTCATTATGATCATGTAACAAACACATGCGAGTATGTATGTATTTTCTTTAACTTACACAATTACTTATACAGGCGTGTATGCGACCATGTAAGTCATTATGATCGTGTCACAAACACAAACGGGCATGTATGTATTTTCACATATTTACACAATTACTTACATAAGCGTGTGTGTTCCTATGTAAGTCAATGTAATTGTATCACAAAACACACACAAGAGTGTATGTGTTTTTGCGAATTTACATAATCACTTTTACGAGCGTGTATGTGATTGTGAATTTACATTGTCACATACAAATCCATATAAGTCTACGAAAACACCTCGTCGCTGAAAAAATCCCAAAAATTCTAGTATTTCTTCATAAAACACTACGTGTATTTTACCCTGGTGGGTGGATGGCAAAGAAAAGTAAAAAAACACGGTGATGGGGCAATGGGGAAGTGGGATAGTTAGGCGACATCGTGATGATTTGAAGGGGTGGATGGGTAACAAGGAGAGAGACAGAGAGGGTGAAGGGTGGGCGATAGGCATTGCGAAGGGGTAAGTGATGACGGTGGTGAGAGAGAGAGAGAGGGAGTAACCGTCTTTAGTGGTTGTGCTTGGTGGCAGTACTAGTGGCAGTGGGGGGAAGGGAAGGAAGAAGAAGAATTGAAGAAGGTAGTTTAGGAAATAAATCTACTGTAA
>JAOQMM010000005.1:12042126-12053280 GCA_027563515.1 Erythroxylum platyclados
AGTACTAGTGGCAGTGGGGGGAAGGGAAGGAAGAAGAAGAATTGAAGAAGGTAGTTTAGGAAATAAATCTACTGTAAAACGAAGTTGTTTTACACCTTGCTTCGTCTCCTTTTATGTTGATGACTTAAAAATGACTTCGTTTTGTTTTAGATGCAAAACAACGTTGTTTTGTTCTGTCTCCTTTTATGTTGATGGCTTAAAACAACGTCGTTTTGCTTTAGAAGCAAAACAACATCGTTTTGTTCTATATTTTACTTCGGCTGTAGGTCGGGAGCCCATTTGCCATCTCTAATCTCCTAAAGTAAACAAAATGATGTTGTTTTGTTCTGTATATATGCAAGACCAATTATAGATAAAATAACGTATGAGCTTTGATATAAGAAAAAAGCCAAAGAATAGTTATTTCAAAATGTTTAGTTGTAAGTGTTATATTTTTAACACTAAGGATAACTTGGGAAGTTTAATTCAAAAGTAGATGAAAGAATTTTTCTTGGTTTCTTCTTAACTAGCAAAGCATATAAAGTACTTAATAGGAATACTCTTGTTATTGAAGAATCTGTATATGTTGTTTTTGATGAATCTGACCAACGTACTTCCAAGAAAAGTCTTAAATATGATGATATAAGTCTTTCTAAGGATTTGGAGAAATTAGCCCTTCAAGAGAACAATTATGATCACTAAGACACCTCATAAGAACAAATCATTAAACCAAGAAAGGGAGATAAGAAGGATGAGAAACTTCTAACATATTGGAAACTTAAGAAGAACATTCTCTAAATCAAATCATAGGTGATGTTTAAAAAGAGGTAATCAATATATCCAACTTTAGAAATATATCACATCTTGCTTTCATTTCTTAAATTGAGCCTAAGACTATAGAAATAGCCCTTAGTGATAAAAGTTAGGTCTTGCTTTGAATGAAGAATTAAACTAATTTGAGAGAAGTAAAGTGTATACCTAGACCTAGATATCACGAAATCATAAGCACTAAGTGCATTTTTAGAAACAAATTAGATTAATGGAGTACAATATTGAGAAATATAGTTTGATTGGTGGTTAAAGCATAAAATTAAAAGTAGAGTATAAATTTTGAGGAAAATTTTGCACTAGTAACTAGATTAGAAGCTATTAGATTATTACTTGCATTTCAATCTTATATGAATTTCAAATTGTTTCAAATGGAAGTTAGAAGTGCATTTTTAAATGGTTTTATATAAAAAGAAGTTTATGTTGATCAAACTCCCAGATTTAAATTTTATGATACACTTAACCGTATTTATAAACTATTTAAAGCATTATATGGTTTGAACAAGCTTTTTGAGCTTATATGCTAAGTTAAATTTAGTCCTTTTGAAAATAATTTTATAAAAGGCAAAGTTATTATACATTTTAATTAAAAAGGATAAGAAAGACATTTTAATTGTTCAAATTTATGTTGAAGATATTATCTTTGGTGTTATTAATGAAAGCATGTGTAAAGAATTTTTCAAGTGTACGAGTATGGAATTTGAAATAAGTATAATATGAGAGTTCAATTTCTTTCTTAAACTTCAAATCAATCAAATGAAAGAGAGAATCTTCATCAATAAAAGTAAGTACACTAAAAAAAATACACAAATGCTTCAGAATGGATCAAGCCCAGCCATTAAAGACACTTGTGAGTATTATAACTAAGTTAAACAAAGATGAAGATGGTTAGTTAGTTAATGTAAAAATATATCAAGGAAAGATTGGTATTTGACTTTATCTTAATACGAATAGGCCTAAAAGTATGTGAAGTGTTTTTTATGTTTTATATTTCCATCAAATCCAAAAGATTCTCATCTTTTATCCATTAAGTACACTTAGATACCTATATGGTACCATGTCATTAGGACTTTGATATGTAAAGACATAATTTTTGATTTGGTTGGCTATTTAGATACAAATTATAGACATAGTCCTTTTAATAGGAAAAGAACATCTAATATTTATCAATTTCTAATCAATGAATTAGTTTTATGGGTTAGTCAAAATTTGGTTTCCTTATCAACCACAAAAGCTGAGTATACAGCAACCAATATTTGTATGCAAAAATTCTATAGCTTAGACTACGGCTTATATACTAGGCCATCGACCTTACAAAGATATCAATTAGGTGTGATAACATTAGTTCCTATGGCCTCACAAAGAACCCTATTTAACACTCTAGAACCAAGTATATAGAAATTAATTGTCATTTTATTAGAGATCATGTTCAAATTAGGGATATTGAGCTAATCGGCTCCATACCCTCCTAAAGCGGGCTTTCCTCATACATTACATCAATTAACTAACATATTAACTAAACCAATGAGTAAGGATATATTTTTGCATAATTAGGCGAGAATTAGGCATGTTTAATGGATTTTTATTTGATAAGGATCTCCCTAGGTGATTTAATTTGATTTTAATTTATTTGATTTATCATACGCTTTAGTGTTTTAATATTAGTTTATTGCACTTTTAGATAATTGATTCCTTTGTATGTTTCTAAAAAAAGGGAAAGAAATTTAGTGATATCAGATTCAGGGCTAGGTGGTTAATTTCACAAATTTTTATTTTTTGTACTTGACATTAATATTACACTTATATTTTTATTGACCTTTGAGTTATTAAAACCTTTATCATATCAAATTCTAATTGATATTTTAATTAGTTCTATTTTTGTAATCTTCATACAAAAGTTGATTTGTGCTTAAAATAGTTTGTCTTGTAAATTTTTTTGGTGTGATGTATGAATTTAAGTGTAACTAAATATTTATATTACTTTGGAATAACAAATCTTGTATGTTTAAAGTCTTTACCTCTTAGATCCATTACCATACACAATTAGCTTGTTAAGAAGCTTTTGGCTATTTATTTTCCTTTAATATGAATAACAAAAATCAACAATAACATCTTCCCTTTCAAAAATTAGAAAGTGAAATTATGTATGAGATTTCGGTGAGATGGAAGGGAGCTATTGAGAAAGTTCGTATACTCATCTATTTCATAGTGGATTGAGCTATCCATCTAAGTAGTTAATTTAAGCATCTTTAAATGGGACTACTATCTTTAAAATTTATGAGGAATAGAAAGAGTTGATTAAGAATATAACTATTAATAATTATCAATAGGTGAATTCGAGACCAGAGCTGAAATCAAGTGGAATTCATAATATTGATATGGTGATAACATTAGAGGCAAAGTTGGAAGCTCTAACTAAGAAGATCACTAATATAAGTTTGGTAACTCATCCAATACAAAAAATTAGTTATAACGTTTATGGTAGTTGAAACCTTAATCATGAATGTCAAGCACTCTATAATAAGGGATAACCAATTGTGTAAGTTATGTTTTTAGGGAGCCAAGCTTAAAGCAATCCCTTCATAAAACTTATAGTTCAAAATTTTTATGGAGTAATCAAGGAATGCAGAGGCAAATGCCTCCACATATATTTTAACAAAAATAGAAGCAATAAAGGAAGCCAAATCTCGAGGAACTTTTATTAAAATTCATTACTACATCCAAGGATTGCTTCCAAAGTATTAAAACACCTCTTCAAAATTAATACGCCTTTATACATAACATAGAAAGTCAAATTGGACAGCTTGAAAAGGATTATACTTGTTTCTTTATAAATGTGATTTACATTGAAGTTTCTCATGTTATATAAAAAGCAATCATAAAAGATTCCTTAGAGACTTATATCATATAAAGAGAAGAAGGGGAGATGGATAACCCTATTCTAATAAAGCATATGACATATTTGGAAATTAATAAGCCTATAAGTAGAAAGAGAAACTTTAACGAGATTGGATAAATAAGAAGAGTATAATTAAGCCTTCATTTGATGAGCCACTGGTTGTAAATAGCTTGAGTAATAAGTCCAACTAAAAGACTTATAAAGAAACAATTGTTAGCAGTCAACCTAATGGTTTAGGTGTTTTTGTTTCAGTACCAAGTACAATTTAACACAATTAAACCCAAATTCTATAATGACAAGTCAAAATCACCATAACTTCATAAGAAAAGTACCAAAAATCCAAAATCTTCTCAATCAAACTTAAAAACCAAACTTACTTTGCCACTCCCAAGAAAATCAATAAAACAAATTGTTTAAATAAAGTAGAAAGCAAAAGACGAGCTTCATTAATTTCCATAACACCCGAGAATATAAAAATCCCAATATATGGCTACTTAGTGCTAAAATATGTAGAATGGGTGATAAATTGGTATTTTTAGATGTGAGCTTTGTTTAAATGAAATATTTTGTGTTTAAAAGGTCAAAATTGGTATAAAAAGTTAAGAATAGGTTGAAAATATGAGTTTAGAGGCATAAAAAGGAAGCGGGTTTAATGTTTACGATTTGAAAAATTTACAAGTCAACTATTTATATTAGGGGTTTGGATGAGAACAGTACTGAACATAGTTCTTAACTAGGCACTGATTTTGTTTTGAAACTTCTGAGTTTTCCCACCTTTATGAGATTGGCCCTAGACATACTTCTCACACTAGTGATAATTTTGTTTTGTTTCTTAAAAATCCTACATTGTTTAAAAATTGTTGCCTGTTTTTCTTTTGTTGAAGTTTTAATTGAGAACTTTCTTAATTGCAAATATACAAATCATAACTTACAATATAAAACATATCATCCCATGAGGATTGTAATAGTCACCCAATAATTCTTGTAAACTTTGTTTAAGGTAAACGATAAAAAGAATAATTAAGAATTAAACTCAAAGAATTAATAACTAAGCAATAAACTAAACAATAGTAGAATTGATTGATTGATTAATAATGAAAGCTAGAAGTTACTTCTATCCTTATTTGTTTTCACTTTACCTTCTTGATTTAATCACACTTGATCTTAGATATCCTATAGTTATCATTACCCTCTCTTTAAATCTAATCAAGTAATCCCAATTAAAATAGATAGAAATTGAATTATGAACTCTCAATTTATCAAAACTCTTTCTAACTTAGTAACTTGATTTGAAGCAATCCTATGGATAACTAATAAACAACTAAGATCTCTCTTCAATTTCCTATTAATTTGATGTTTAGGTCTATTGAGGTATCGACTCTCGCTATGCAACACAACACAGATGATCCGATCCAATCTCTCAATTTAAATTGAATATGAAACAATAAACATCACAAGCATATTTATTAAATCAAGAATGTAAATTCAACAAATAAATAAAGAGTAATTCCTAAAAAAGAATTTAGCAATCCATAGATGTAACTAAATATCCAAGTTTAGTAATCATCAACATCTAAAAATAGAAAGGAAATAAGAAAAGAGTAGAGAATTGAATATGGAAGCCTTCTCTTCTTTGCCTTAAGTTGGAAAATCTAAATCCTTGTTTTTGAAAATTATTACTCTTTTGATCTCCTTTAGTTATGTTTATACAGCTATTAAGTGATCTTTTTCTCTTCTTTATATACTCTTGAGTCTTCTAAGATTTTGTTTAGGTTTTTTCATATGTATATCTTCCAAAAATAGCCTTAAAATATCAAAAATAAAAAAAAAATCAAATCCTGGAAAGCACCTTACATGGTCGTGCATGAAACTGTTGCAACTCTCTGGCACGATTATGCATAGGTTTGCATGATTGTGCTGGAGACTTCCCTCTTGTTGCTTCCTTGTGCACAATCTTGCATGGCAGACTTATTTCTCCAGTTTTTCTTCATCTTTTCTTTGATTTTTTATGTCTCCGTTCATTACCAAACTCATCAAACTTGAAATATATAATTAAGATCAAATTTTTGCCTTAAATAACAATTAATCAATCAAAACATACAAAACACTAACAAGAACAAAAATCTAAGTCCTAAATATATGATATCCTTTAAGAAAACACTAAAAACGCACTCTAACACCTAGAAAACATACTATAACTTATACCTATCAATATCCCCACATTTAAATATTTGTTTATCACCAAGAAAAACTAAAACCACAAAATAAACAAAACATACAAACACACAATCATGCAATAATACAATAATGGTACAATGACATCAAATCTTATGAAATTAACTTAGCCATAAACATCAATCACTGAAAAAGTTCCAACATACTAACTTATTCCAATCATGTTCAGGTGCTTTGATTCAAATACACATATTAACAAAATTATTGACACCTATTCACACATTTGTGAAACTTGTAAGCATGCGCTCATTTTTATATACCATTTAAAGAGGTAGGCCATCACTAAATATCCATTCATGAAATTTATTTTGACATTTAACAAAAAGATCCCTAGGTTCAAATTTGTTATAAACACCATATTATTAAGCTTGGTTGGAGTGTCATTATAGCCTTTTGATGCAAAGACAAACATTTTGTCCGGAATGTCTTTGGTTACTTAGCTATATCACAACTTACAACTGATTACTAGCTATATTCTTAATCCTTTTTTTAACAGGTAAACAAAATAGGAAATGTATTTAGCACATTTATACAACACACTTTGGTGTTTTTTTTTCATTTTTTCATTTTACCTTCATTTCTTTCTAGTCCATCACTTCCATAAAAGGCTACTAATGATGTATACCAATTTAAATGAATTTAATTACAAATGTATCCAAACAAGTGTCATAAAATGAAAAAATAAGTACAATATTCTGATCAACACACATATTCACCTCAAAAACACTTAAAACATTAACTTCACAAGCTAATGTTTCTTCACAAATTAAATGATCATGTTCATAGATAAGCTAGGTTTTTTCAATTTTTTGTCATTGACACATTCACATAATATGCACATCAAATGTTTACATAATGCTAACCTAATCAAAAACTAACACAATGTAAATGCAAATTCACACACAAATAATATGTAAGTGCATATATGTCCCCGCACTTGAATAACACATTGTCCTCAATATGGAAAACAAAACTAAAATATAAATGAAAAAACTAGTAAAACAATGAAAATTAAAAGAAATAAAAAGTAAAGGCAAGAGTACTTATGGAGATTGTGGATGTGACAGAGTATGAGATGAAACATGGAGGCCTTACACTGAAAAAGAACTTCAGTAACTTCTTAGTTTGGTAGTGTTGATGTCACACTACATCCATGCGACCCTCAAGGCACTTTTTGTTTTTGTCATGTTTTCCGAGCACCATCTCCCAACTTTCTTCTTCTTCAAACTTTTCACTAGAGGATTCTAGTTGGCGTTGTCATGACAGTACGGAACTAAAGCCTGCCTATCCTGTCTTGTGCATACTTTTTTATTTGGAGATGGGATCACGAAGTTCCATACCATAGGACTCCAACATCTTAGCCCTCCTTAAGTGAGTATCATTGAATCTCTCAGGCAAAATAAGGTTTAGTCCATCAAAATCAACAATATTTAAGCTGAGGCAGTAACTAAACATCCCATGCCTAAATAACTACTTTTCTTTGTAAGTGAAGTAACTATTGTGTAAAAATATGAGTTGATATGCAAACATTAATTTTATGATCCATACACCAAAGTAAAAATAAATCCTTCTTGGAACATCTGTTACTCTTAATTTTTGTAAATATCACAGCACATAAATTTATGAAGTAACAAGTGTTTTAGACTTCTTATAACATTATTTGGTATATTATATGGTTTACAAACATTTAATGCAGCCAATTTAGTCCAATAAGAGGAAGCATGAAAATCATTATGTGTTTCAAAAATTTTTGATTTCGGAAAACTTAATATTTCTTCCATAATAAAATAATCCATATTACATGGTAGGCTTTTTAATATAATCCATACATTATCTAACTTATTTTGCTTATAGCTCAATATAGCAAAAAATTCAAGGGTTAATTCTTCATAAACAATATAATCATAATGAATAAATTTATCCCAGTAAATTTTAGCACTTTAAGACTCAACTTTTTCTTTCAAATTCAAATCTTTCAAAATTTCAAAATCAAAATATCTACATATAGCAATATTTTTAGATTGAAGTTTGTGGAACCTCTCACCTTCCTCTCTGGAGAAGATCGAAAAAGGAGTGCTAAAATCAGCCGCTAAATCTTGTGCACCATTTTTGGATACCTTCTTTTTCCCTGTAGGTTGGGCTTTGTGAACAAGTTGATTAACTCTTAATGCCATCTTGTTGAAAAACTTGCAAAAGAAGACAAAAAATGCAGGAGAGAGAGAGGGCATAAAAAGTTTTTGCAAAAACCCACAAAAGATGTTTTCTAGTTCGAAAAACACTAGATTTGAAGGTAAAGAAAGTTTACATGGAAGAAAATTGTGAAATCCTTGTAAAAAATGAGTGAGAGTTGAGAGAAAACAAGAGAAGAGAGTGGGGCTAATAACTTAGAGAGAGAAAGATCGGAGGAGAAGGAAGAAAAGTGAGTTATTTAGGCTAGAGTTTTGTGGTAGAGAGGTAAAAAGGGACATGCACGATCGTGCAACCCTCTGGTATGATCGTGCACAGTGCATGATTGTGCATCCTTATGGGTTACTCCTCCAAAATGGTGCGATCATGCAACTACGCTATCATGCAAACTCCTGGATATTTTTTCTAGCCATTTGACATACTTCAAATTATGAACATCCATCATTCAAACTCACTACAAAAATAAACATAAAAATAAAAATAATCTCATTTGTTGGAAGATTACTCTTAATCAAAGTTTGTTTTCATATCTACGAGACCTCACATATTTTTCTTTCAAGGAGTGGTTAAAGATATTGAGAGTTAAAGATATTGAGAGGATGTTCAAAATTTCCTTTAAGGTGGGACTAAAAGTTTTCATATATACTACAAAGTCAATTAGGATGAAGTCTATAAGCCTAAATTAAGTAGGGAGAGGGGTTAGGATTACAATCTTTGAAGATTGCTAATAAGGTGCTTTTGATTAAAAGAATTTAGAGAATTCTTTCCAATAATGAAGCATTGTAGGCAAGGTAGATTCCCACATATTTTTTTTAAAAGGTAAATATTTTTAGGAAGTAAAAAGCAACTCCAACACCTCATGGTTCATGAACCAACCATTGGAGTCGAGGGAACTCATTCATACTAGTATCTAGTGCAAGGTTGGGAATGGGAAGTTAGCTTCTTTGCGGTTTGATAATTGGTGCTCTTTTGATCTCCTAACAGCCTCACTAATTCACCAATACTTTCTTTTCAAAAAAAAAAACAACAACGAAGACCTACCTTTGCTAAGGTGAACTCAATAACTATGACTTCTTGAGAAACTTTGGAAATCATGATTTTTTGATTCCTCCTGATCCAGATATAATGGACATTTATGTTTGGCAGAGGCACTAATAAGGAACTTCACCCTTATTTCTTGGAAAAAACTATTCTCTCTTCAATTGAATAAGCACTTAATGGACAAACATCATATGGGAGAAGAAGTTGCTTCCTAAAGTCTCTACATTTCTCTGGCTTGTTAAACAAAAGCTTTCTACTATAAATAAGTTGCACTTTCTCAACATTCTTAATAAATGCATCCTATCCAATAATGTTTCAGAATCCTTAAACCTTATGTTTTTTTTCCTGTCGATACACCTTAGCCATTTGAAATGCTATTCAAAGACACTTGCCGTTGGAGGTAGCTCCAAGTGCCAGGTAATTATCAACAAGGTTGCATTCTCAGATTATTTGGGAGTGAACGTATGTTATATCATAATCTGGAGATATTCTACATACATCATAAATGAGAGAAACTCTAGAAATTTTAAAAATTTAGACAAAAAAAGTAATCAAATTGTGCCTGATTGTTTGGATAAGGGAGCAACAATTAATACACAACCTCACTAAAAAATTAGAAAGAAAAAACAAGTAATCAAATTTTGTTTGAATCAATGGGTTGGATAAGAAAACAGCAATTAATACACATCATAAAGCATTGGTATTACACAGAGCAGTGACAGAGCTATGAATGGTAACCTTCCTCGAGGACAATTCGTGGCAAATTCAGGACCTTGCAGTACAATAAAGTCCAAGGAAGTATTAACCGCTACCTAACACCTCAGCATCTGATACTTTTTGCTAATGTTTCTACAATGGTTTGTGTTTGCTTAAAGCTTGCCTTCACCTTGATGGTTGGAATTTTGGGCTGTATGTAACTATTGATTGCACTTCTCTCTTATCCTTATCCAATATATTTTATTTCATTTTCGGGAGAGAAAAAAAAAAACTGTTCTGCTGCCAGTAGTACTCTAAAACCCATACTGTACGGTTAGTGCACAATCAGCAATTTCAATTGAGTATTTCACTAAGACCTCTTTCAACCTATTGAATCACCGTTGAGAGCCATGTATAAACCATTAATTAAAAAATTGGAACAGATTCTTGTCAGTCAAAATTTAGGCCTGCCTAATGATTACAAGTCAACTGAGACAGACCCGGCCAGTAACGCTTCTACAATGTTTTTTACAAAACAAGTTGCAAGCATCAATCAACTTTTTCTGGGAAGGAAATGAGAACATCCATCAAGTTTCTGTAATCCCTTTTCATTTCACAAACAACCTTTCCATGCTGGGATGAAGCAATAAATGTTTCTCTTAATGACAATATAGCTTGATCAACGAGTCAGCACCAGCCGTGAATAACCATGGTTGTCGTGGATGAAACTTGCAATCCATCACCCCTACAGTACAGACAGAATTAATAAAGCTAGCTTCATTTTTTTGAAAAAGTGTACGAACATATACTTTACCATATTTAAAGTACAGAAAACAAATATTCTAGTAAACAATACCAGTTGATCTGTCCCAGAAGAGAGTTGTTATCGTCTCATTTAACAATCAATAGGGATCAAATTTATGGTCCCAACGATATGACCATTTGCAAATAGTTATTATGTGATAGCTTAAGCACTTGGACAAGTGTGCCAGAATGCTAAGATTGTTAAGCACTTGCATATTAAATATCTAATCTTAGCTGTCTGGTGCATTATCATACGTACTTATGAAAAACAGACACTACTTCAAGTCAGCCTTAGCTGAAGGAAACTCCACATTTCATGCTTTATACCAATATCATACTGTGGTTCCTGACCAAGTCATTGGTGTATATGCAGACACAGGCAGTGCAATCTACTCACCTCTTCCATTTGCACTTGTATGTCCGCGAAGGATTTCTAGTGGAACAATAAGAGGGTTTTGATTAAGATCTGAATAAACCATGCCATG
>JAOQMM010000005.1:12063227-12077598 GCA_027563515.1 Erythroxylum platyclados
GCACTTGTATGTCCGCGAAGGATTTCTAGTGGAACAATAAGAGGGTTTTGATTAAGATCTGAATAAACCATGCCATGGAAAACATAGGCAGTGCCGTCATCAGAGCTTGATGCAAACAAAGGATATGACCGATGGAAAGCCACACTGGTAATGTCTTTTGGATGGCACCTGAAATGTTTGAAATTACATCATAGAAGGCACATTCTAACATCAAATAAATCTTAGTGAATTAATACAATGCAGATAAGAAGTATTAGCAGAAGTGAGCTGCTTTTCTGGATGTCCTTTCAATTCCTGTAGGACTTTTCCTACTGTATTAAAATCTGTCAAGAGATTTTGCAATCTTATGATTATTTACAGATACTACAAGCATGCCACTTGAAAATATGAAGTTAAATCGTGTGATAAGTACTGCAACATACTTGAGGACTCTGTAAGGTTTGGATGAAAGATCCATGTCAAACCAACATAATTTTCCTTCTTTGCTTCCTACAATCATGTTATCACCTGCAAGGAAAACAACTTTAGTCAACAAAGATACTGGAACCAAAAATCTGTACTAATGACATTAACAAGAATTAGAAACATACCACCAGGATGAACTGCAACTGAAGAAACTTCACGTAGTCCAGTCTCAAGCTTCTTAATCATCTTTTTCTTCAACAAGTCATAAACACGAACATTCTTCTTGGTTGATGCAAAGAAAATGGATCGAGTAGGATGAAAAGTTGACGCCACAGGAAGTCCATGCAGCTTAAAAGGAAGCTTTTGCGTAAGCTTGTCAGAGAGCCGATGTATAAGTACTGCTCTTGATTCACGTAATTAGGAGTTAAGACAACAAAACCAGCTGCTTCAAGTATTTCTATTAACTCAATGTTGCTTTTGTAAATATTATGGTTATATACAATGCATCAAATTTTTTATCATGCAATTATTTAGACAGGTCCATGAATAAAATATATTCTCAACATTTGAAGAAAATAGGGTAAAAGGCATGAAACTATCCAGTGATTTAAGAAACTTTCAAAAAGGACTTTAATCTTTAAAAGTCTCAAAAAACCTCCTTGTAATTTCCAAATTTTCAAAAAAACCCTATTCACTTAAAAATCGTTTAAAAAGTAATGACAAAACACACGTGACCCAATCAAAGATAACAATTCAACATAACTCTTAAACTCGAAACAAACTAAATAAACCTGTTCCAATTTAATAATTCAAGATAATTATCTTAAATTATTAATTTAAGTCAAGTTTAATTAATTCGAGTCGAGCTTGAGAATTGAATTACCATGTTAGTAACATTTAAATAGTCCATGCATGATATTCATACCATATGTATTTTGTAATTATTGTTTAATTGAAATCTAAGATAAGGGACTTTTGAAAAATCAAAAACCAGAAGTTTGTTTTTTTTTTGTTTTTTAAAGATTAAGGGTTTTTCCTAAAGTTTGTTAAATCACAAGAAAGTCTATGTCATTTACCCAATTGCCACTCCATAGTCAAATCCAGTAGTTTTCAATAACATTAGACATAACATAAGAAGTTCTGGCAAGAAATGAACCAATATGAGAATTCAAACATTGTGACGAGCAAATATTCCATAAGAATCCCTTTTCTACTAAAATGCCACGGACTATTGAATTAGCCCACAAATAAACAAATAACCACAATCAAGCACACATCAAAGAACTGTTGTGTGTTCCATCATGTTTAGACTAACTTTGTACTTGGTTAACATAAAGCACAAAAAAGGAACGGCTTTACACATTCTATTAATGAAGCAATATCAAAACAAAATAAAGCAATTGGAATTTTATGAGGAACAAGGATATCAGCTGGCATCACCGTAGAGAAATAGTCACCCTTACGATGCCACTCTACTGATGTTACAGTCTGTAAACACCCAAAAAGGGACCAGTTAAATAACACAACTATAGCAAACTTCAAGTGAACAAGTTTCGCAAACATTGTGAGAGCTTTAATTTATATTTAGGAGAAAAGAATAGTTTACTCTAAAATGCCTCAATCTAATTCCTCCATGCTCATCATCTTGAAGCCAGCTCAAACCTGATGCCACATTGTCTACATGAAAAAACTTATGCTGAGAAAAAAGTTACGAGATACTCATTAACATAAGACGTTAACCTTAATAGCTTTTTCCTCTAATTCACAAACCAGATTCATCTGGGGCAAATGATTTCTCAACTCGCATAAGATCTTTGACTTTTCTTTGTACTTCTTCATTTCCCAATCCAGAATTCATAAGGAAAACGTCTTGTCCCCTGCAAAAATATTTATGTTGTTTTACAGATATGATATAATGTTAGAACAAAGAAATGAAACAATCACTAATAGATTAGGACAAGCATTACGCAGAGACAGCCAATATTGGAAGCTCAGACAAAGGATTCCATGCAACATACTGGACGGCTTCCCCAACCTCCCAAACTTTAAGACATCTTCCAGTCTCAACCTCCCAAATACGAACAGTTCCATCAGTTGAACCTTTGTGGAGAACAAAAAAATCATGAGATTATTTTTGAAGAAGCTTTGGTTTTTAATCTTAAGAAGCACCAAATATATGCACCTGAAGCAATCCACTGTCCTGAAGCTTCAGTAGAAATGGAAACGACTGCTCCCTTATGACCTCTATACTCAAGGTAGCATGTCATTGGGTAGGGTTTAAGATCTTTGCGACTTGGTAGCTTAGGTTTCAAAGACTCGGGATTAATATTGATCTGAAACATCAAAGTAGAAATTAAATTGCGTTTATAAAATAGAAATAAAAATGTAACTTAGAAACCTCATGAAAAAAGAAACAGGGTCTCCAATCTTAGTCACTTACCCGTTTCTTACGAACCCTAGGACACAAATATAGATCCAAACAACGCTCAAATGAATCCTTAACAGCATTCTCATAGGCTGGAATGCTTCTTAAAGATGCATACCTAATTAAATGAAATAAAGCTAAAATGTTAGTAGTTCAAAATAGAGATCTAGAAAAGGCATTATTAACAAATTAAAGTAACCTTCTAGGTATAAAGTTAGGTCGATCTTCTTCATCCATCAACTGATAAGAATTAACCTCTTCCTGGGTGGGGATGTATTCTGGTGATGGGTTGTATGACTCCTCATGTCCTATAACAACACTGTAATCAAAGCGTATCCTAAGCACATTTGTCAAACCTAACAAAAAAAGGAATTCATACCAGGTAGTTTTGATTTTGGTGCAGGAATATAAGACAAGTGCCCTGTCTTCTCTACAGAGCTAGACTCATCACCCCACAACAGGTAGAAGCGTGGTTCTTCTTTTGGCTTGTCAAACTTTATTAATCCTTTGTGAATTGCTCTCACATACTTAACTACCTGTAAATTACCGAAAAGAAAGTTAAAAAAGAGAAAAGAAGCATGGAACACAGCATGATTAGGTCTCATCCCATGAAAGCATCATATTAGTCCATAATAAGCCTTTAGAATAATTTAAATACATATAAGAAAAAAAAAGCTTGGACTTCTTAAATGACCTAGTAGCAATGAACAAAATAACTGACCTTTTTAGCTTCCCATTTTGAGGGAATGAATCTCCTCTTTGGTTCTGGTGCATTAGAAAGTGGATGTTTGGCATCTTCCCATTCAAACCAATCAACATAAGGCTGAATGTATAGACAAAAATAATTAAAATCTAAGGATTGAAGACAGCTTATGTATGAGATATTAATTTGATCCATGAAGGAAAAAAAGAATATGCTGAAGAAAGGAAGGCGAGCAAACAAGAACTACAGACCGCATATGGATCAAAGTCAGCATGAGGAGCCTTTCCTTGGGTCAACCTACGAATAAGTTTGGTTTCTTCTTTTGTTAGCTCTATCTCCTCATCATTGTACTCGTCGTAGATCTTGCGCCTATAAAATATTAAAGTTGAAATCTCAAGCTTTCAAATTTATAGCAGTAATGCTACTACAATTTATGTTAGCATTGTGAGAAATGAAATTTACATAATCACTAAATAAAAAAATACGACAATTTTTGTCAAATGCAGATATCTTAGCTTGTAAATGCTTGCCTATATCATAAGACAAAGGCAACAGCAGATTTGGTTATTATTAATAGCTGCAGAATAATAAGAACTTTGTATCAATAATTTGAGTACTCACCAATTTTTCGAATCATCAGCACTTTCAAGAAACGAAACTAGTTTGTCTTGCCTGTCTTTTTTTGTAATCTTCTTGCCAGTGATGTCATATCCAATATGTTTTTCATCCCTATACCACTCCAATGGAACGTCTCCAACAGTATTTCGAGGAGCTACCTTTTAAGGAAATATAAGAAAATTTAATAGATCATGTAGAAATTCCACGTGAAGTAGATGTGCATGAAAGTTATAACTTTATCTAGAACAAAAAGAAGAAATTTGTTGTTAAAGGAAAAGTAAGTACCTCATCCTCAGACGAATCACTCTCTTCGGCCACTTGATCTGACTTAGAGTCTCCACTCTGAACTCCATCATCAACACCATTATCATTGTCAGTGCTGCCAAAGCCCTGCAATAATTACTCTGAATTATACTGATACATTCTTGACATTAGTATATGCCATTTTAGCAAAATCAATCAACCTTGGTTCATTTGATTTCTTCATTAGTATTTGTAACACAAACCTCATCATCTCCAGAAGACTCAGCCTCCCCATCATCGGACTCCTCATCCTGGGAGTCAACCTCCTTAAAAGATCCGTAAAATCAAATTATTAAAAGTATCCGTGTCATACAGAATTCCCGCTAAGCTAAAACGAGTAAAATAGGCTAAGATAAGCAGTTTCACATGTATGCATGCCAAACCTAAAGAGCAACATTCAGAGAAAGAACATACTGGTAAAGTATGAGCAGCAAAAGAAAATAACTGGAGAGCAATACAAGTTGAACGAATCAACATAAGTGCTTAAGTTTCACATTTAGTTTGACAAATACCATACGTCGACATGTCTACACCGCCAAAAGAATACAAGAAGTTACCTCATAATCGGAGTCAGAATCCGTTCCTCCATGTTCCTCTCCTTCTTCTATACTTTGGGTGTTCATAACAAATAGTTGATTCGTCTTCTTTTCCTTCTCAATAACATCATTGGTCTTCGTCTCCGCCTCCGTCCCCTTCCCCTTCCCCTTCCCCGTCCCCGTTCCCGTCCCCATGGCTGATGACAGCAAATAATAGCGTGGGACTAGGGTTTAGCTTCTTGCTTGCATGCAGGGCTTTAATTGTTAATACCATACATTACAAATACAAAAATTAGAAACACTTGAGTCTGGACCTAAAACTCGTAGGCTTGAGTCGTTGCTGCTATTGGACCAAAAGCAAAAAGGTCCAGCTAATAAATTAAGGCTTCCGTCAGAGCTCTTTTTCTGGTAAGGATATGTTTAGTTAGATGTAAAGTTGTAATAGAATGGTTAATAATAGAATAGAATATAAATGAATTTAATATTGAAAAATTGTTGTTTGGAATGAATTGAAACGTTCATAATGTAATACAGTGAAATGTTATTTAAATGTTGGATAGAATGTAATGTAAAGTATATATAATAATAATAAATCACTATTATACTTTCTTCTTCTTTAGCTGACTCTCTCTCTCTATTTTCTCCTCTCTTCTCCTTTTCTTTTTTTCTCTCTAACAGTCCAGTCTGCTCAGTGTTTGGGTAAGTTACAACCAATGTCACAATCGTGACTTATGACTTAACAAGTCATAACTGTGACTCTTTTTTCCTTATTTGAGAAATGAGCTAATGTTTCTTCTGTTTCAGAGCATTTTCTAGGTTTAGAAAAGTGTGAATTTGCGTGGTCACGGTTGTCGGCGACAACGCTCATCGTCAACAGCCATCCACTACTGCCCGGACACAGTGCTCTTCCTCTACTGATGCCCAAATGTATTGTCTTACTTGGTATTAAAGTAGGGTATATTAGATATTATATATTTATCATTTTATATTCCATCATAAATCTTCCAAATCGAAAGTTTTTTATTTTTACTATTTATGAGGGAATGAGATGTAATATGAAACTTTCCACTTTCTTCTCATCCTATTTTATTCCATTATAAAACTTCCTCCCAAACGATAGAATAATATTATATTCTATTTCATTCTATTAAAAAAACCCATCAAACATAATTTTATGTTGAAGTCTATTAAGTGATTGGAATGTTTTTGTATATTTATTTTTATTTAAAAAACAAAATGATGGAAATAGTGTTTAATTTGGTAAACTCAAAATATGAAAATATTTAAAATTTTAGTAATTTTCTATTGAAAATTTATTTCTTATATGAATCCGAACATTAAAAAATATGTTTCACTAGAATAAATCTTTTTGTTTTAGTATGCATATATATTATACCAATTAAATTGGCAGCTGGCGTCTATGCAATAATTCGACATCTATACATAATAATAATTTGACATTCATTTATAAGTTGAATTGATCATATTCTTCAGATAGTCTTATAATCCATTAAGCGGCATCTGAATGCTTCTTTTTTCTCAATTCATTTTATAGTCTTAATACATATTCCTGCATGAAAATTGAAAAAAAATATATTTACGAGAAAAGGATGAGGAATCTTACGGGTAGTCTCTGGAAACTTTCGTATGAGACCAGTTGTCATACGAGGCACGGAGACGGAGAAAAGATCTTGTCCAGGGGAAAGACCTAGGGTATTTTAGAATGACACATTGAACAGAGGGTTGGGTAATTAAGCAGCTAAAGGCCATTTCTATGCTGTTTATCCAAGTTTTGGGGTATCTTCTGAGGCACAAGTCGGAGAAAAGAGATGGCACGACCCAGCAAAGAGCCGTGCAAGAAAGAAGCTTGTGACATCCAAGCCTGTCTCTCCAAAAACAACTTCCTTTCTCAGAAGTATGTCATTAGAGACTTGACTTTTTTCCTGGGTTATTTCTGATCATGATAAAATAACGAATTAACGTGTGCATATATAGACTTAAAAATGTGAAATGATGTTTGTTTTAAGTTCTTGTTTTGACGGAATTAATCAATACCAGAAAATGAAATGAGATTTCTGAGCTCTAGTCTTCTAGATTTGCTCTTTTTTTGTGTTATGCTTGTAAATAGGTTCCTGCATGTTTTAAGGTTCTAAATTAGTCTGTAAGTTCCTGAGATTTATGCTCCTTACTTTTTAGGCGTTGGGTTTTTCTTTTTTAATTATAGATTAAGATGTTTACCATGCTGACCATAGTCGAGGAGTGATGCCTTGAAACTAAGCTTACATGGAAGTTATGACTGGAGAGTACAAAAGTAGGTTTCAAGCTGTGTGCATCAAATGTTTGAAAGAGCAGGAGTATTTGATCTTTGGGCTATGAGGACGAGCAATTAAGATCTTTTAAGCACTTAAACTATACAGGACAGGATCTAGGGTTCTAGAACCAAGGATTAAAGTGTTTGGGAAAAGGGAATATAAGATAATCGAACATTAAGATTTAATGGCATCGAAGGTTAATAAGTTAGATGAAATGGGCATGAAATGGGCCCTTGGTTTCTCTCTTCTCTATTTCCACCGATTCACTAAGAAACCTATTTCTCTCTTTTGGTACTTGGATTTGTTTCTTATCTAAATTTTAGCTAACATGGGAATTTGTCTATTATACTTGGTGAACGGTACATCTTTCTTCATATTGATTCACTAAAGATTGATGATTGTCAGTTAGGAGAGTATTTTATTTAATACTAAAATGTTTTTAGTATATATTCATGATGCTTGACCTGTATGATATGAACCATTTGGACACTTACTTTAGCAATTCACTAAACATGAAGTTATGTTTCACCACCTTGGCTTTGATAGTGAAGTCAAGATGCTTCCAATCTTAAAATGGTTGAAGTTGGAGAAGATTGCACTTCTTACTTATTAATTTTTCTTATCCATCTTATCATTAGTGTATGGTTGAAATCATCTTCATTGGTCTTTTTGGTATTTAACTTATTAAGCATACTTATTGATTCTAACCTTGTAGCTATAACGAATTGGGTTCACCTTGTAGATCTGTTGACATTCTTCAATTGGATACCTTTTTTTGAAAATTAAATTAAATAATTATATTAATAACCCATCTTCGAAGAGGAGTTACGACAAGAGATATGAGAGCCTAAGCAACATGATATTAGTAATGCTGACAATATAGGAAAACTATTAGCTCACAACATAAAAAATTTAGAGAGTTACATCCTGTTTAATTGTTAATGAATGCATGCTTTGACCCTAGCGAATGCACCATCTGGATGCCATAGCAGTGTGAAAATAATACCTCTAATCTAATCTAGTGTTTTGGAGTAGAAGACATCCTTACATATCATTTTGCCCTTGAAAATACACTCATTCCTTTCTATCCACATCTCCTTATGGCATAGATGGCAACACAAAAGGGTTTCATGGTAATGAGAGAATCTTCTTCACTTAATAGTGGCTTTCAAGATTCTCGTACTTACAATTCTTCCCAATCAACCTCACTGCAAATATAAGCATTCAATTATTGGATATAATTCCATAACCCTTTGGAGGTTGCATATTTAAAGAATAAGGTGGTCCTTAGTTTCATCATCATTGTGGCAAAGCTGACAAATAGGTGAGATAGGGAGGCAACTCTTATTTCTATCCAGAGTTGAGAGTTTATTTTTAATAACAAGCCATAGTATAAAAGACAATTTAGGAGGAATGTATCTCTGCTACACCAATTTCCTCCAATGAACTTTTGGAGTAGGATTCCTAAAGATTTGATAATAAGATCTATTGTGAAACAAGCCAGTTGAGTGTTTGGTCCAATAAGCAGCATCCTGTCTATGTTGATTGGGAAGGTAATCCAACAAGTTGTCTTATATAAATTGGAAGCCCCTTTGTTTGATAGACCATTCATTACCATTGACGAGTTCATAAACTTTAGCTTTAGGCTTCATTAGATACCTCATGTAGAATACTTAGGGGTGGAAAACTTGAGGGAGCAAGTATACAGGCCCTTTCATACCACATCCAAGTTGAATTGTCATTATTGATGGTAAATTTGATTTCATGGTAAAGCTTGCTTCTCAATTTCAGGATAGTTACCATAGTCCAAGATGAGTCATCATGTGGTTTGATTTCCCAAACACAGTGGTTTTCTAGATAGTGGGAGTGAATCAATTTCACCCAAAGAGATTCCTTTTTGTAGGATTTGCCACAGCCTATTCGCAAGTAGCACATTGCTGGTCAATTGGATCGGCCAAATTTTTAGACCCCCTTCCTCCTTAGGTAGACCAATATCATCCCATTTCACCCTTTTATAGGGTTTCCTATGAGCATCACCTTTCTCAATAAAGTTCCTCATAATTTTTTCTAAGACCTTGGTGATATGCCGAGGTAGAGCCAACTAATAGACAGGCAAAAGTTATTGAGGATAGATTTGATGAGTTGAGCTCTACCTATAGAACATAGGATCTTATTAGCCTAATGGACTATCCTCTTATGCATAGAATCAAATATGGCTTAGTAATTAGCAAAAGTTAGCCTTTTAGTTGTAATAAAAATACCAAGATATCTGAAAGGAAGCTTCCTTATCTTTAACCTTGCAATTTAATAAGGTAATCCTCTTGATTTTTGACATTGTTAGAGACAAGGATGAAACTCTTTTCGCCATTAAAGTTTTAAGTCTGAAAGTGAGCAAAAGTTATTAAGAGAATCCATGATAACCTTGATAGAGAGAGGCTCGACTTTGCAAAAAAATAGTAGATCATCAGTAAAAGACAAGTTAATGATTCTTTGCTTCACACACTTATGATGGAACCTAAATGCAAGATCTTTTCCAGTTTTGGCATAAGCAAGTTTGGAGAATACTTCCATGCATATATTAAATAAATAAGATGAGAGAGGATCACCTTGCCTGATACCTTTGCCACTCTTAAATATGGGGGCAAGCTCACCATTAACCAAGACGTTGAAGGAAGCTGTAGAAATACGTTATTGAATCCCAAAAATCGACAAGTGAGGGAACCCAAGTGCTTTAAGAGCTTCTGGAATGAAGCTCCACTTTGTAATCTCAAAGGCTTTATGGAAGTCTATTTTCATTGTACAACATGGCCTAGATCTGTTATTTTGATAGCCCTTGAAAAGTTCTTATGCTAAGAGAATATTGTCCCTAATGCTTCTACTTTTGAGGAAAGCTCCTTGAAATTTGCAAATCTGAGAGTCCATAACATACTTGAGTCTAGGGGTAATAATCTTAGAGATAATTTTGTAAAAGGTATTGCAGCAAGAGATAGACCTGAAATCCTTAAGTGAACTAGGGTTGGGGCATTTAGGAACTAGGCAAATTGAAGTCATATTGAATTGTTCAAGGAGCTTGCCTATCTTGAAGAATTCCTGAATAGCTTGACATACCCAAGGTTTGATGAGATGCCAAGACACCTGAAAGAAATAGACATTGAATCTATCTAGTCCAGGGGCCTTGTTAGGATTGAAACTAAAAACTGCTGCTTCAATTTCAGAAATCTCAACTTGCTTAATCAGGTCCATTGCTTGACTCTTAGAGATGGAGTTGGATACAAAATCCTCAAGAGATGGAAGAGAGACATTAGGAGATTTGGGATCCATAATAACATTCTTAAAGTAACTGAAAGCCAATTCCTTTAGCTCCTTCTGTACTTACTATCCTCTGCCCTGTTTCATTAAGGAGACTAGAGATTTTATTTGAATTTCTTCAAGCAAGGATATATTTAAAGAAAAAAGAGGTGTTGCTATCCAAAGTCATTGGACCCTTGCCTTATGCCTTAAGATGGAGCTTTTGATTTCTAAAGCTCTAATATAATAACAGAGGGGGCCATTTTCTCTTCATTGATCAAGGCTGAGTTGGTAGGATAATTGGGAACAGGTAATCGTTAAATAAGTCAAGTAGGTAGGTAGGAGATCCATATATTTATGATCCTGGCAATTGCATTGTTTCCTTATTTTTCCAAGTAAAGCTCGTGTTTGGTTAATATGCCTTACTGGGAATCCCAATCTGCTTGTTTGTGAACAATGTCAGCAGCTGCCAAGATATTTGCCAATCTCCTTCCGTCTTCTTTATCAGCCACTTTCTTCCCTCTACCTTCTTCGAAGACTTGCTAGGAGTCTGGTTTTGGACGAGTGACTATTTGCTTGGCTGCCTGTGTTAGAATTTCAGTTGTAGGCTGACATCTGACAGTTACTACTACTAATTGTATATTTTTAATGCTTAGCCCTAATAGGTAGTGCTGACTAGGGACTTTTCTTTGAAAACTCTTTTAACTTCTCTTGAACCTCTCATTTGATTTGGTGTAGGTGCATCAAAGTGATCGAGAGTCTGCAAACTTGTTGTGAGAAATGTGATTACAAGTCAACACATTGTGCTTCTGTATCTGGAATTCTGAAGCAAATTAACAAATGAGATTTAGAGCTTATATCTGCCATGTATAATTTACCAAACACAGATCATGGCAGCTTTTTTTGTTTTTTTCCACAGGAATACTAGGTAACCAACACTCTTGAAATATGGTTTCTGCAATATGGGAAACCATTAGGCAATTTCTTTTCGATTTTACTCAGAGATGTAGTTTTATTTCTTTGGTTATGGATTGAAAGAAAATGAAATCAAAAGAAATTGTGAAGGGAATAATTACTGTAATTGCTACAAGTTTGATATAAATAAACTTTTAAAAGCCTTTCATGCGTTTATGAGGTTGGTTGTATTGCATTGTAACACACTTATTTGACGTATTTTTAGGAATTATGCAAGAATAATTTTCAAAACTTAACATGGGCTATTATTGACTACCTGGGTCGACTTCATCATTTATTTTTGAGTTATTAGTTGATAATCTATTATTTTTGTATTTTTAAGAATTTATTCTGATAGCATTTGTAAATAGCTATTTGTAAATTTCCCCATCTTATAAGAAAAGAGTTTACATGGGCTCATGGATTGGTCATATTAATTGCATGTTAATTGAATCCTACTTTTATCTTTTATGTAGTTATTATATTGTTTCAAAGAAATGAATTGATCTAATAGTGTTAATTCTGGTAAGGATTTAACTAAAATCTTTTTGTTTATCATATTTTTCTTCATTTTATCATAGTCTTTAGTGCAACTGCATTACTTTTGAATGTTTTTGTTAAACTATACATAGTTTTTTTTTTCCCCCTGAAAGTTGTAAACCATACATAGTATTCCAAACAACATAAAGTCACTTCAATTTGACAAAAAGAACTTTGCCCTTGCTCTTAATAGTCATTTTTTCACATTATAGGAAGATTTTTATAAAATGACTAAACAAAACATTAGAGCAAACCCAAAAAAAATGGTAGTATGTCTAAGCTTTCTTATAACAATTCTTATTTTTTTAAGAAAACATACAATATTCATGTAAACATCGTAATTCTACATACAGACTATATAATATTTTAAAGAAGTTAGTAAGTATATAATATTATCATGACTCCAATTCTTAATCCAAAGAGCTGGATGCATCTTCATATAAAGAGTAAAATTGGTCATGGCAACTCCTCCCGTCTTTAGGTAGATAACTGTAGTGTCTTGGACCTCTCTACTTGCTACTTAATTTCCAAAACGTTAGATTATTATACCCTGAGCATGCTAAGTGAGTGTGTTGATATCTGGTCACTCCTAGCACTCTACATATAGAGTTAACATGTTTTTTAAGCTCAATTTATCAAGCTATTAACCTAATTTGGAAGTGGAGGAAAATATTGTTTGGAATAACCATTTCTTCATGTTGTTTCTCAAACAAATCATGTTGAGAAATACTGTAGGCTCATGCGCCTAAAGTTCACTGGTTTATGCTTGTTTGGAGCAAGTTTCTCCCTCCCAGATCCTCATTCATTATGTTACCAGTCCAACTCAATTTCATTTCATTTTTATTTCTTTTCTCAACCTGACATTTGACGGTAAACGTAAACCACTTTTATTAAGTTCTCTCTTTTCAATGTAAACTACTCTAATTATTCAACTTGTTCCGTTCGTTTAACCAAATTACGCTTTTGTATAGACCATAGAGTTGGATTGGAATAATAAAGTCTCTTCATACCAATTTTTATGTCATTTTAACGCTCGGAAAAAGTATGAAGATCAATCAACAAACACCCGAAAATTACTGTTATACATTCAAATGCATTCCATCGCTAAATGTTGAAGAACCCAATGGATAAAATTAGAGAATGAAGCAACTTACGAAATGGATTGCGCATATAAATAAAGTGGCAACGTTTTTTTCTTTTTTTTTTTCCTTGAGTGGTGGGAAGCTTCCAGTTCTTGTATAGTCTTAGATCTGAAGAACACCATTCCAGAGAGTCCAAATATTTGGTACACGTATTATTGAAATCTAATTCGTGTACCAAATATTCTATTAAGTTTTATTAAAAAGAAGCAAACAATGTCAGTAATTGGTTTATGAAAGTAATAAGATATAAAAATTATCTTACGAGAAAAATAAAAAATAATAATTGAGAAATATTAAAATTTTGTAAAGAAATTCTTAATTAAAATGGATAACGAAACAAATTAACATCTATAACCATTTGCCTAATACTTGTTTAATAAATTTTTTATAGAACAAAAATTTTTCATTTCATTATTGATATGTGATGATATTTTTTATGTC
The DNA here is from genome assembly GCA_027563515.1 of Erythroxylum platyclados. Taxonomy (NCBI): domain Eukaryota; kingdom Viridiplantae; phylum Streptophyta; class Magnoliopsida; order Malpighiales; family Erythroxylaceae; genus Erythroxylum; species Erythroxylum platyclados. The sequence goes on from JAOQMM010000005.1 coordinate 12,076,895, forward strand.
ATAGTATGTAATATCTTTGGTTTAGAATTTTTGTGTTGGTGATTAGATTAAAATACAAAAAGTGACCACATACTAGTTTTTTTATTGACATTATGTGTAATACTTTTCTAATTTCGTATTTGTGTAATTCTAAGTGGAAAATTAAAAGCTCATGTATCTTAATTTTATAAAATTACTTTTAAGAAATAAGTTTTGAAAGAATAAATTTGAAACCATCCAAACTTCTAAATCTACACCAAGTTTATATGGATGGATTTGATGTTAGTTTATGTCTTACAACCAATCAGTTTGGTTATAGTTTAGTGACAATTATTTAAAGATATTCTTTATTTTGTATATGTTTATATGTATATGATAAAGTTATCGGATTATTATACATTACAAATAAAATTATAATAAGATTATAATTATGAGATTTATATTCCATTTATGTATTATCCTGAAATTGTTCTTAGTCATTGATCTACTAAGATTGAACATTAATAGAACGTAAAAAAAGCTAGAATACGTTATATTTTTTCTTATGAAGGAAGTAGTCAATTTCATAGATTAAAGTATAGAGATACTGAAACAAACGTGTGAGTGCTTATTAGAGAAAAAGTTTATTGAACTAACTCGACATGAAAAATCCATTTAAAACATTACTTATATGTCTATGAAAATTCTCATTGTGATGATTGTATAAGCGATCATTTGACTTGAGG
>JAOQMM010000005.1:12100510-12114335 GCA_027563515.1 Erythroxylum platyclados
CATGATGCCTACTGATTTTGCTTTAGCATTCCACCCTTGTAGGGTACTTACTCGGACGTTCATCAGAATGTCGGGTGGGTGTCCTCTGAGGGTGGGATGCTACAAATAAGGCCTTTGACTTTTGTTAATGTTATGCATGCTTTTTGTTTTTCTCCAAGGTTTGTTCATTCTCCTATTGCATTTCCAATGTATCTTACTTTATGTTAGTTAATGGTCAACCTACAAGATTCTTCAATAGTGCTAAAGGGCTTAGGTAAGGTAACCCTTTATCTCTCTACTTGTCCACACTTGGCATGGAAGTCTTATTAAGACTTATGAATCATGGAAAGGAACTTTAAATATCGTGACAAATGTAAGTAGCTTAAAATTTATACCCTCTTCTTTGATGATGACTTATTGCTTCCATCTATTGCAGATTTTAACTCAATTAGTGCCTTAATGAATACCTTAAGATGCTTTAAAGACTCATCTAGATTGGAAACGAATAAAGATAAAAGTTGCTTCTTTATGTCCTTATTTATTGCAAATTATTCTCCTTAGAGCAAAGAAATCTCTCAAAGAGTTTCCTTTATTATTTGGTTGACTATCAATGATAAGCTACACATCAAAGATAAAATTCATAGTACAACTTCAATTTCTACCATTGGTTCTTCTAATATGTGTTCACAAAATTAATCTGGCAAATTTTATTTAGGATTAACAATCTCTCTTGCTTAATTAGTAATGAGATTTATATTGTGAATTAGAGTGTTGGTTTAAATTGGGAATGTAAGGAGGTGGTTATTAGATTCAGCATCTCTTTTGGCACTGTCATTTATCACATTTGGAAAAGAAAGTAATCAAAGAGATTTTCAAGATAAATTGAGGTCTTACACCGAACAAATATTAGTTGCTTTTAATTCTTCTTACCCTTAATGTCTAAGATTAGTTGCATAGCTAATAGGCTTCTTGCTTTAGCAACAAGTTAGTTTTACTAGACTACTTATAATGTTTATATTTTGCCTTATAACTCTCATTTCTTAATTTATTTACTAACTTTTCTTTTTTAAAAATATCAATCAATGTACAATATTCATAATAAAAATTAGAGATGGGAATAGAGAGGTAACATTCTGTTTAAATTTGACTTTAAACTTAAATTTAATATAATTTAAATATTCAAATTTAATTAAACTTAATTTCGTAATAATATCCAAATTCCATATTACATCAAATTATTTCAAATTAGATCGGTTACACCTGAATAAATTTAGCATCCCTAGGTATAGGTGTATACATAAATAAAATTGGTAACATATGTTAACAGTCAAAAGCAAACACAAAAAGATACGGCAACGTATACACCTAGTGTTTCCATAGGAAGGGGTTGGGTGTAGCCTTGTTGCATACGTTCTGTTTTTTTTCTCTCTCTATCTTCTTAAGTGTTGATGTCAACAATGGAAGGAAGAGAAGAGTTAATTAAGGTGATGAGTTCCAAATTCAAGAAAGCTTCCTTGTTATGGCTTGAGGGTTTTAGAGAAGCTTGTTGCCTTCACAGTGTTTTTATTCTCTGTTACAGGTTCCTTACCCCTTCTTCCATGACTAACTAACTTTCTGCTGGATTGACCTCAAATAGAAACAAAGAACTGATTTTCTTTTTCAGGAATTTAAAGTTTCGTTTCTTTGGAACTATGGATGAAAACTAGCTGTGGGGTTTGTTTTCTAAGTGGTACTTGTAATCCCTTCATGTGCAGGTCAAGGAAGCTTTTGATTCGGACGGGACAGTGTTTTCTCTTGAATGGTTTTATTTTCTTAGGAAGGTAAATTTTTCTAGCTACATATTTAAATGCATATTATGGATGATCTAGCCTGTTATTTAACTTGTGGTGATCGGAGGCTGCAAGCTTAATTTTGCTGCCCAGCATCAAACATAAGACGCAAAACAAGCCACTTTGATACCCGTTTCTATGGTGTGAATAAAGATTATTGATTGTGCCTGTATAGGGTCCAGCTTGGTGTTTGACTCATTAGATAATTTTATCCATCCTATAGCAGAATCAGAATCTTGATGATTAACATATGAAAAAAATAATTAGAAATTGTTTTGCGATTTGAGTTCCGGATGTTTTAAGAAATATCTTATATGTTTGTACCATTTGCAGCTTCATTCTTTGTTTTTGTGGTTGCAAAGAGAGAGATATATGGTCACTTGCAAAATCTGCTTGAGATATATGGTCACTTGCAAAATCTGCTTTTGTTTTCTATACGATCAAAAATAATACTTTATATGGTCAGAGCCTAACAAACCATTAAAAAAGTGCTTTTAAGGGGAAAAAAATGGCACGAGAAAAGAAAGTAACAAGATATTTGCAAATCATAGTTTTGAACAAGTGTTTGATGTAGTTATAAAAAATAAAGCCTTTATATTGTGATGGCATGTTATTAGTGTGCACCCAATATCCTATAGCTGCATAGTGCAGAGATAACTTTAGTGATGCCAATTGAAGTTCCCCATGTCGGTAGGCTCAGTTGATCAAATGCAAAATCAAGTAAGAAATACATACAAGCGGTAGATGCATATGGTATGGATCTAACATCAACGTGACTTTATCTGAAAGGATGCTCAGTTGAATACCTTTTTTGATGGGGCTAAACCACAAGAAACACCTTGAATTTATTGAAGTGGAATCCAATGGTAGTGGATACTTCTTTTATATGAATGCTCAACATGGCATGCTTTAGTGGACTTCACGGAATTGAGTGAAAGAGATTTGCTTCATCATGCAATTAGATGAATGATTCCTAACCCAACAGTCCAGTAGCCTTTCTTCTAAGTGGTGGTGTTAAGAAGATCCATCAATTTTTTTTTAAAAAATTCCTGGGAATGAAATTCTACCCACAGGACCTACAAATTTGCCTATTAACGATGGTGTCTTGTAGAGTTTTAATTGTTATAAGTTGATGGCTTTTGAGTTATATAAGGATAGTTAATTTATATTGCACTTTCTTATCAGTCTTTTTGATTTGAATGTAGCTAACTTTTGTAAGTTATCGGGCAAGTTATGTTGCAACCTGCTAGTCCATTTCAATCTTAAACTTGGATTGCAACATATTATCAAAGCTGACTAGTTTCTATATGATAGTGAGTGAATATTAGAACTCTATATGTTGGCACCTTGATAGGAGTTTATTAGTCTGACAGAACAGTAGGTTAGCATCTGTTAATGCCTTTATCAAGTGCACATTTGAGTTATAAGATGATACATAATCAACATGTTATTTATTTGTGAAAATTTAAGGCAAGTACAAAATAACCCATACGTAGTTTGCATGGACATGTAAACTATTGAGGGATTTTATTTATGTTATGCCATTGAGACGATCCTACCATTGTCATGTACTTTAAAGGAAAAGTTAGTGTTCTCTAAATTACATATGAAATTGGAGCCATTTGATGTTCTATAGGCTTTCCCTTACATCTTCTTGGTATTTTTCATTCAGTGACTGTGGACTCTAATTTGTATATACCATGCAGTATTTTTGTTCTAGATTCATTTGTCACCCCAACATTGCTATGGATATTACCTGATCACTGCTCAGAGATTAGTTCTCAAGAATCTTGTTCGTTTGACAATATTTTGAAACGATATTCCTTCTTACGCCATGGACTCATACAACTCTTATATGTAAGTATGAGTTTCTCATTGTAATTGCCTTTTTTTGTTTTTTTATGACTTTATGATAACCTTTTTAACTGTTGGTATTCCTCCTTTTTATGTAGATATAGTGAAAAATAGGAGAATTTATGCTGTCTAGGGTGGACAAAGTTTAATAAGCATAATCATACACAGTTGACAGTGGTATTGTTCTTTCGTATGCTGAAACAAAATGCTTATTTCATCCTTACACTTGGCTAGTGGGGTCAATGAGCATATGACCCTTAGGGTGGGTTGATATTCAAAAACAACACTATGTTCTTACAATTGAAAGAACATTTAAATGCAGAACATAAACCTGTTGGAATAAACTTGTTGGAGGCTTACTATGTCCATCTTTTGCTGCAAAAGATAAAAATTTCAATGCCTGCCTTCCTCATTTTCTTATGCTCTGGGAGTTGGGGGTTGTTTAAATCATGTTTCCTTACAGATATTCTTCCTCTATAAACTTTTACACCATGAAAAATATGCAAATGAGGAAACATAAATTGAAAAAAAATGCCTTATATATTCTTCAAACTTTTGTGTTGTTGTTACATTAGCTTTAGTTACAGCAACGTTGACACGTCGAGAGTTTAGAAGCTAGAATGACTATTGAGAAAACTATCTCATCCTATTTTCCTCAAAAGAACTAAGTTATGGAGCTTTATGACAATCGATGCCAAGTGTAATTGATGAGGATACATTGGTAAATACTGGAATGAGTCAGTGGCATATCTAGGTAAACTAACTAAGAAATTGAATGAGAATTAGCTTGTCAATTCTACAAATTATGCAAGTGCATCCAATTGAAATTCAATTATTTATCATGGAATTCATTTTTTTTCATTAATTGTTTTTCTTGAGACTAGCTATTTGTAGGCTATTTCTCTTACTCCTTTTGTCCTGCTTTACAGAGAAGCATGAAAAAAAAAGGAAAAGGTGGCACATCATCTTCCATTGGAAGACTGTGCTATAACAATTTGCTTGAAAAATACGCTTTTTTCTTACAGAGGAAAAAAGAAAAAGCATATCCTAGCTCTATTTGATGCGTGTTTATGTTTTTGAAAGCATATCTTATCTAATGTCTGCTGTGGTGGATTTATTTCCTTATCTTCTTATTACATGCAGTTGTTCTGGTTCTACCCCTTGTACCTATTCAGTTTTATTCTTAGCTCTCTATGGTAAGTCTCTCTTTCTAGTTTCCATAGACTATTTTTCTACCATGTATTTAATAGCCCTGAAGTAGGATAATATTACCTATGAGATGGATACTGATTGGCCAATTTCTGCTACTTCCTTGTGGCTTTAATTGTGGTCACTAAACAATTTTATGATGTCTTAAAGCATGACTATGCATTCACTAAGTAAATTATGTTATTACTTCTTCAAAAATAGTTAGAGGTTTGGAGTGTATTGTACATTGTCTATCACATATGAATGTGCATTTGTAAGTTTGCTATTATATTGGAAATATTACTTTTCAAAGTTTAATTTTGTGTATTTGTAATGTTATTTTCTAATGAAGGTACAACGACATTGCTAAATATGGATTTGATGCTATGGGAAGAAATGAACTCAATGTTTTAGAACCATCTGCAAGTAGTGAAGTGGTGAAATCTGAAAATACACCTCTGAAGGAAAAGCCTGATGGACTTGGCGGGTAGCTTTTAAACTTGAAAGTTGAAATGAATACTTGTCCTTGGCTACAAGTTCTTAAAATTTACTTACTTTGCTTTAATTTTCTGCAGAATCATGATTGGAATTGGAGAGCAGGTTTACTCTGCATTGCTTGGTATCTTCTTCTTTCTGGAGGTTATGTTCTACATTCACTTGCATGCTTACATAATTTAGGAATCTTTCTCTTGCCTTTTTTCACAATCTTATCTCAGTGCATCATCTTGCATCAACTCTTCAATCTCCACCCCTCACTTCCTATGTCTATATGCTATCAGCAGATAGAATTGTGATTGCAGTTAAGTTGTTGCACTTCATTATATGTTCTCCAATTGCCTACTTACTTCACAACTGCACGCAGGTTTATGCTACAGGATTCATACCATATGTGGGAAAGGCAATCAATTTTATTCTTCTTTCCTGGATGTATGCATACTACTGTTTCGAGTGGGTGATATTGCTCATCTTTTTTGTGTTGTATTTTATTTTTGATGGGAGATTGCTTACTTCGTTCTTAAACCTACTAGGTATAATTGGAATTTGTCTGAAGTGTCTTTGGATAGAAGGCTGGACTTCTTCGAATCTAATTGGGCTTTTTTTGCTGGTTTTGGTAATATAGAATCTTTTGTTGCCAATTCTTGTATGGCGGTTTCATGATCTTCTTCATATCTCTTTAACATTGCAATTATACTGTTCATGATATTTTCTTCACACCCCTGCCCCACCTCACCAGCTATTTTAGTCTCTCATATCTTCTTTAACAAGACGACAAAGATTTTCATTTTAAAATAGTGAAATTCAAGACTTCAGATCTTGTTCTCATTATACATTTATGATATTGATTGATATCTGCAAATATTACTGATGTACTATGTTAATTGCTTCTTCTGCCTTCCCATTTTTGATTCTATTTTGTTCCTTTTTCCCATCAAAGGTCAAAGCATATTATCACTTAACTCTTATATGTTGGTCCTTTAGTCTAAAACTCAACTGGTTCTCACAATCTCAAAACATTATTTGTTAAATTGTTGCTTAATTGCAGATTGATCAAATTCCAATAGAATTTTCCATATTGCAAAATTATTCCTCTCAATGTTGCATTTTTTTTTTTGTGAAATTTCAATAATTTGTCTTCTATTGATCTTAGACCTATTCACTGACCGGTCTTTTCTATACCATATTACTTTATATTCAACTCCATCATTCCCCTTATCATTTGAGATTATATCTTTCATGAAATTTTAGGTTTAATGAGAAAATCGAATTGAGAAGTGAGTATTCTTTTCTTTATGGTCATAAGAAGCAGATAAGTGATTATAGAAGAGTCTTAGTAAAGGCCTTGAAAATTATGAAATATTATGGAGAAAATAAAATTTCTTTAAAAGATATGCTGGTTTATTACCGGTTTGATATGCTCTGTTCAATTCCTCTATTCTTCACAACGGTTCTTTGTTGCCTATTCTCAAGATAGTCCATCAGTATTAACTTTTAATTGACTTTTCAGGAAGCCCTTGTGTTCTGGCTATATTCTTCTTCTCACCTCTTGTGAGCTACGGCGTTATGGCTATTCTTTTCCCTCTGGTGCATAACTTTTCCCTTTTTAATGTTATACTATTCCTATTGCCTCAGGGTACATTCTTCAACAAATGTATGTTCAAAGCTGGTAACATATGTAATTTGCAGTTTGTTTTAACTGCAACGCGCTCAGGGTCTGAGCAGTTCATTTTCACTCCACGAAAGAAATGGAAAGGCGTAGAATTGGGAAGGCTTCCAATATTTTATGTGGCAGATGCAATATTGTAAGCCATCAACTTTGCATAGTCACTTATGAAAAAGTTTTGTTATTATGTTCTTATTTTTATTCTATGAACTTAAAAGGCCGTTTTCTTAGCCAGTTTGTTTCAAAATGATATGCAATTAGCATATACAAGTTAGCTGACGTTGGCCATATTTTGATCTAGCTATTTGTCTTCTAAAAAGTTGTAGCTTTTAGCATCTTTAAAATTCTTGGAGATCATGTTGCCCAAAAAATAAGTCGATGAGACAGTTATTCTCCATTGCAATAATGGTCTGCCTACGAGTATGCAATTCCTTTGAAACATTTGGTGTCTGTGAAAGTTTATTGCTACGAGCATTTAAGTCACACCATGATTATCTCCAGAACTTTTAACAATTTACTTACAATTTTTTAAAGTTCTGTGAAGGTACAAGGTAATCTTCCTTAGGATGCCAGAAACAACAAAATAAGAATGGTATCCGGAAAAGTAATCTGATCAGTTTACTATGATGCTTATGATCAGTAGATTCACATTTGATGTTTTGATTCTATTTTATGAAAATGGAGAGCAGTCATTGTTTGAATTTTGAGCCATTAAGGAATGCCAATAACGTTTAGCACAATTCCTTTGCCACCCACTCTCTGTCTTTTCAAGTAGCTGATGCTTTTGAATTACCTAATGCTTTTGTAGGATGTCGATATCCCTCTGCAGGATGTTAAGTTGTTATATGTGGCATGAGAACTGAGATGTATAAATAACTATGATCCTTTACTATGATAATATAATATTTAAGTTCGTTTTTTATTCTGCAGAATGTGGATCTTGTCTCTTTTTCCTTTGGAAAGTGGAAAGTTAAGGCAAGATACGAAAGAAAACTAAGCAAATGTGGTTCAATCTCTTATAGATCTCAGGATCTGTGACCTTGTGGGGAACAATCGAATCGGAACTCTTTTAGCTTCAGTCAAGTATATTTGCTTGGAGAGACTTATTTATACCGACTGTCTTAAAGGATGGTGTGCACTAAGGTAACAAGCAGGTCTGGAATGAAGTGGTAGTGGCTGAATGTCTAGAGCAGAAGAATGTTTCAAACTGATGGTTCTAAATCTTTCAGGAAGGAGATCTGATGTAATTAAATTTTTCATTTGTATATCTTTGACTTGAAATGTGTACAGTGAACAGAGCGCAGCTAGATTTGATGAAGATTTGTCTCAAAAGTTATGCTGGTTAAATGAGATGCTGAAGTTTTAGGCATAATGTGTGTAGCGTCTGATTCTCTCATCTCAATCATGATTGTCATTCTTGTTAACTTGCACAATCATTTTCCTTTTTATCATCCTGCTGAAATGCTTACTGTCTCATAAAAGAACTTTGAATTCTATCTTTGGTGACGATTGACCTAGATTTTCGCTTCTATTTTGGTTTGAAAATTTGTTTATTCTGCCTTTGTTTTGCACTTCGTGTTCATTCCTCCTGGCTTCTTCTTCTTATTCTTCTTCGTCCTTGGATGGTTTGCCTTTCTTTGACAACTGCAATCAGTTGTTGAATGAGAACCTATACATTAAACCTATCAGATTTGTCCTGTAGTCCAACATGAGAAGCGTTTTGTCTCCTATATCGATTACTTTATTTGGGACGATTTCTTCAAATGTTCCAGGTGATGGTCAGGTTGCCACTACCGAGGTTGTTAACAAGATTTCTGACAGACGATGGCGATTATTGTTCAATTTCGTTCATAATTGCCACGCTCTTAAAAATTCGTAAGACACAATAATTCAAATAATTCTCAAAATATAGTATTAATCATCAAATTTCTTATTAATTTCAAAATAGAGGATTATTTGTCAAACACAAAAATATTATATACAACATAACTATTCAAACTGTTACATTCAAAAATATATTCAATCAAATAATTTTACTTAATTAATTTGCTGGCCTTATCTAAACTTCATTATATTAGTCCTATACATTGAGGTTATCGGCAATATCTCGATTTCCTAAAAAAATAAAATAGCAAGGAGTGAGCTATCTAATCAGTAAAGATATAGCTCAGTAAAGATAACTGATCGTACCCTTAAAATTAAATAACTCAACAAATAATTGTAAAATTTAGTCAAGAGATTAAAACATACATATAATACAAATGTTCATAACATTACTCAATCTTATCCAAACAACAAAAATCTCAAAAATTTTACCAAACAATGATTAACACACGTATTATTACATAACAGTCATTTATGTTTTATCTCATAATTAACTGAATTATTTAGGCTCTGCTTAACCTAGTAGGCTTACATTTAATGATCTGTTAGCTCCACTCATCTCATTTCATATCATCATAACCACTCACTAGGTGGACACTTAATTAAATGTATAAATATCGGCATGAGGTACTCAAATTCTTAATCTCTCTTAGTACATCGGTACTACTTCAGTATCTAGCCATCAACACAGGATCTCTCCAAGATTCAGAATATCTCGGTACCACTCTGGTACCTAACCATTGACACAAGACATCCCGAGACTCAGGATGCCCTAGTATCTGCTCCATGGACACGACTCACTCATATTGACATAACCTATCCATTTAAGATCATTGAATGTAACTTATCCTAAGCAAGCCACTAATTCTCGATTTTCACTAATTATTCACAATATATTATCAACCTATCTTTATTTAATAACACATTTTTGCCGAATTAACAATCAATATACTTCAATATACATAACAAAATATAAACACGAAATACCATGTAATTTATGTATAAAACCATTAATCAATAATTTAATTAATGACTAATTCAAAATATAATTTATTAATAACAAATCGATACTCTATTTTAAGAGTAAAGTCCAAAGTTATCCTTACCTTGATTTCAGATTCAACTAATTGATAGTCCAAATTACTCCTTAATCGAACCTAGAATTTACAAAATTCTATTAGACTAATTTACGAAAAATTTTCGACCTAATTACACTTAATAATCCAGCATTATTTTCTTTTCTAATTTATTCTTAATTATAAAAATAATATCCTTACTAACCTAACCACCATAATTACTAAAATATCCTTAACTAATTAAAAGTTCTATTTTACCCTCATCTATTTCAATTAATACCAAAATTGCCCTTCTTGGAAGTAAATTCCAGACTTATCCTTTCCCTCTTTGCATTTCCTATTTTGCCCCTTCATGCAACTTAAATTTTCAAAAGATGTTATCTTCTTCACCCTCTTCTCTTCTCATATCTCCTCTTCTTCTTTTTTCCCTCATTTTCTAGCTACTTTTTCTCCATTATTATGCCTTCATGCAACTTTAATTATTGTCCCAATCAACCACAATATGCAAACCAACTATAAACTAGTGTACGATTATCAAAAATCACAAAAGTAAGACATAAAATGGCAGTTAGAAATTTACCTAAGTGTTAAGGGATTTGGGGTTGTTGACTTTCACAACTTCCTCCAAGTTTTCTGCACAACAAACACAATGAGGGAACTTATAAGAGAAATGTCATATGCAAGAGAAAGAGGGTGTTTTTAGACACACTTATAAGTTGGGAAATGAAGAGAAAGATGAAAAAAGAATGTGATAGTCTTTGGTTGTCTTAATGTTTATATCCAGATGCTGTATTTTATACATCTTATAAGTTATGGGTTAGGATAGGCTGTTTTATTTGGTTAATGATCGACTTTACAGATCTCCCCCTGTTAATAGAATTTCATCATCAAAATTAAAGTATGCACTGGAGGATCCAAACAATTGAGAATATTGATATCGAACTTTGTCTTCTACCTGCCAAGTCGCCTCTCTTAGAGAACGATGATGACTCCCAAAACTTGCACCATCGGAATCTCCTATCTCCTTAATTTCCTATTTTGTTTATCTAATATCTCCACTAGCTCCTTCTTATTAGTCATGTCATTTGTAATTTTGATCTCAGGCCTCAATATAATATGACTAGGATCCTATCAATGCCATTTCAATATTGACACATGGAACACATTATGAATTTGTGAACACACGAAGCACATCATTATAGTTTTGCTGCCACACTGATGTCAATTTTCCCCCTCATAGACTCTATCTTTGCCTTTAATTTTGCCTCCATGTCAATACTGTGGATCCCACTTAACCTTATCTTTGGTCTTGCATTGTCCCACTGATAGTTGTTTGTGGCAATGTTCTCTATAGGCTCCTACCATTCTTCAGAGATCTCAAAGAAGATGGTTCCCCTTGAAGATGCATTTATCAATTGCTTGGTCAGACAGTTCAACCTACTATTGAATGTCTGCGTATGTATTTCAAAGTCAAAACTATGGTGTGGGCACTTCCTTAGTAGCTCTTTCCATCTCTCCCGGGTATCATATAAATTCTTGCATTTTAATTATTGGAAGATGAAAATATCATTCCTAAACTTTTCTATACGTACCGAAGGAAAGTATTTTGCTAAGAATTTTTAGGTCAACCTATTCTATGTAGTTAAGGATTCTACAAGTAGTGACTTGAGCCATGACTTAGCTCAATTCCTCAAGGGAATAACCTCAATCTAATGGCATCCTCTAAGATTCTATTTAGAATGAATGTGTCATAGATTTCTAGAAGGTTGGCAATGTGTATGTTAGGGTCTTCATCTGGCAGTCCCCATCTATATCAACTATTGGATCTAGATCTTGTTGGGTTTTATCTTAAAGTTATTCGCTTCAACCCTTAACACAGCAATGCTGGATTCAATCCAGTTAGCGAGGGTTTAGTATAATCCCCATTATGTAATATATTAACCAAATATATATTATTTAATCATTTAATATTAATTACTAACAAGAATTACGACTAATATAATATAATTATTTAACCTATTTAATTTTATAATTAATTTTGAATTTTAAAAATAAAAAATGTCAAATAAAATATTTTTAATCATTGAAAATATCAACAATTATATTAGTTTATAAATAAAATTTTCAAATTTTATTTATTTACTAATCTTTTATAAATATTAGTTAATTCATAAATTAATTTATCTCTAATTTTTATTTAATATAAAATTTATTTATTTACCAATATTTTATAAATATTAGTTAATTCATAAATTAATTTATCTCTAATTTTTATTTAATATTTTATTATTATCAATAATAAATATATAATTAAATTTAAATCAACAACTAAATAATAGTTTTTTATTTAAAAATAAAATCAGATAACGAATATAACAAATTATAATAAAATAAAAGTAGAAATAAACGATTATTTAATTATGTGAAATTTAAAATAAAAAGAGAGGAGAGAATTTACATATTGATTTAAGGTGATTCAATTCTAAAGTCTGCGTTGGATTATAGAGTTCTAAAAAAGTGTAAGAAACTACAATATTCTTAAATTACAGAAATAAAATATTCTTATATTAAATACATAATATTCCTATAGTGGGTAATTAAATTATGTTCATCTCCAAATTGCAATCAAACTTTCAACTGATCTATTTTGCAGATACATAATAAAATATCACGTAAAATTGAAAGTCAAAAAGGAAAGAGAAATAATATGCACATGCATTTAACGTAGTAAGACCATCAGAGCAGATGAGGTGGTTTATTTACTGACTTTATCTCATGTATTTATAATAATAAGGCCTTATTTGGTAAATAGATAATCAACTATTTTTTGACGGATTGTTTGACTGTTTAATCATATCAAACCGCTGATAATCATATTTGGTAATCAATTAATTAGATTGATGGATTAAACCTAATTTAATGTTTTTGAAAATTTTTCTATGAGGAGCGTTTTGTTGCAGCGATTGAGAAATTAAGTGACGAAAAAATGATGACCAAAAGCTATTACAAATTACTCAAGTTGTCATATTTTATTATTGCTTTCCCTTCACTAAACACTAGTACACTAGACTTCGCTGATTTTATTTAAACATTTACCAAATACTAGTACCCTAGACTTCATTAATTTTATTTAAACATTCTTCCACTCTTCCCTATTATAGATAAATAATTAAAAAATATATTTGAGTGTCTAGAAATTTACGTTAATAATAAGTTATTAGTTCAACAAAATATAGGAAAAATAAGCATTATTACAGCTAAGTTATCAGAAGATAATATCAAAAGACATAGGTTAGTGATAAATAAGTTAATATATTAGAAAATAAACTTTAACTTGATAAATATGGAGAATGAAAGTAGTATTAATAATGATAACATTTTATTATTATTATTATTATTATTATTATTATTATTATTATTATTATTATTATTATATGTTCTATGTTTTTTATTATATTTATAAATTTAATTTTTGTAAAATTAAATATCCAAAATCTAAATTCTTATAAGAATATTCATACTCTTATAATTTTTTTAACTCATGCTCTCATAAGTTATTTTAAACATAAACAGTTAAAATTAAATAGTTAATTTTATCAAATATTTTAAATAAATAGTTAGTATTATCTTCTAGTTAAATCAACTAATATATCCAATTATTAACTAACCATTTGTAAAATCGTCTAATTTTGTAATTTGGTTGCAGTCGGTTGGATGAGACAGGGTAAGAAGTCTACGAAGCCAGCTGGGCGAGGGCAACGGCTATTCTAGAATAAGAAAGCTTGAATCGAGGAAATAATGGTAGCAGGTCTGATTAGACCAAGTAAGAAATCTCACCAAATTCAAGGAGGAAA
>JAOQMM010000005.1:12114435-12124435 GCA_027563515.1 Erythroxylum platyclados
AAATTAATTTTTGAAAAAACCATGAATTAAAAAGCACATATTCTTTTTCATGTCTTTAACCACACCTATATTCTCTGTATAACTATAGTGTCCCCTATTATCTAGCAAACAAGACATACTCTTTTGATTGCCAAATAAAAACAAGAAATTCAATGTCTGCTCATGTGTCCAGGAATTTCAAACAGCAAAGAACACAACCAGTAACAATATGGCAAATCTGATATGGAGTTTTCTCCAAAATTAAATTCTTTTTGTGGCTTGTTGGTAAAGACAAATTACTCACAAAAGTGTTTGTTTCTATCAAAAAATCATGAATATGCCTTTACTGGTTGTAATTGAGACACTTCAGAGAATTTAATCACAAAACTAACAAATCAATTAAGGAATATTAGGGTTCTAAGAAAGATCAATTGAGACATAAGAAAAAGAAAATACATTGAAGGTGCTATATCAATTAAAAAGGCTAAATGCCCAATTTTAGGCCAAATGTTTTTTGATGTGATAAATTAAAGCTGAACATTTTAACCTACTTAATTAAGGTTTAAACTTTATCGAATCTACTCAATGTTAGGCTATTTTGGACAAAAACATGGTAGTATAATACACGCGCCGTTAAGTCTGACATATGCCTTTAACTTTGCTATTCCTTGGTCTTTGTGCTTGCTTCCATATATATGACCATGCTAGCTACCAAGTTTTGGTCTTTTTCATATTTTTACTGGATAAAAATGGAAATGGAACCACCAAAACTTTGCAATTTTTTTTACAACCTCTAATATTGATGATTTGAAGTTTAGAAACTAATTCTTATTTATAAAATAAAATTAAACATATGGTTACTGATAATAAATATTATTCATTATCTCCATATAAACAATCGATGAACGTGACAAAAAAATCATATACTTGGTGTTACCTTAATTTTCGCAAAAAGACAAAGCTTCAGCATCAAATTTGAAGTCTCCTCGCCTTCATAATATCTTATATATAATAATTACGAGTCTGAATTTTACACATTTTAAAAAGAAAATGGCCCTTCCCTTGGTTGCTTCCTCTTGAATTCGCAGTGTCATAAGCTTGCCTCCAAGAAACCAAGACTTGTTGTTTGTTCACAACCCTAAAGTCTCCGACTAGAAGATAGCCCATAGATCTGGGAACTACCAACTTGCTTTATGGGACTATAATTACATCCAGTCACTAACAAGTGATTTCTTGGTAATGTCTTTTTGTTGCTTTTATTCTCTCTTCCATGATGTTGTTAGTACTTCAGTTTCTACTTTTTTGTGCAGGTGGAGTCATCCATAACAGTTTCTGCTTGTTTGTAAAAGTGGAGTCATCCATAGAACGGATCGATAAGCTCAAGGAAGATGTGAGGGCGATGCTAAGGAATAAAATGAGGAATCGTTTATATCTGTTAGAACTGATTGACACGATTTAGGGACTTGGGTTTGATTATGTTTCTGAAAATGAGAAAAGAACCATACTGGAGAGAATTTACAATGATAAGAAGCATAGTAATGCTTTGTCGAATAATGATTTGTACACTGAAGCTCTTGAGTTCAGACTTTTAAGACAACACAGTTTTAAGGTTTCGCAAGGTACTAGGAGAGATTTTTCATATCGTGTGCAATGAGCTCTTCATCATCAATCTAATATACATAATAAATTGCAGGATTTTCAATGTCTTTAAGGATAATCAACAGAACTTTAAAGCATGTCTGTGTGAGGACAAGAAGGGGTTGTTGTCTCTGTATAAGGCATCGTTCCTCTTGGAAGAAGGTGAGAGCATCTTGGAGGATGTAAGAGATTTTGCAGGGAAGTATCTTGAAGAGTATGTGAACTACAGCAAAGGTGATTACATTCCTATGTTAGCTAGTCATTCCCCAGAGCTCCCATTACATAGTAGAATGCCAATGTTGGAAGTCAGGTGGTATATAGATGTGTACCAGAAAAAACAATCCATGAATCCTATGTTTCTTGAGCTTGCCACAATGGAGTACAACAGGCTTCAGGTAGTTCCCTAGGAGGATTTGAAATGAGCATCTGCATAAGCTTATGTTCCTATGCCTTCGATATAGTAAAATCAAAACAACTCACTTCTTAAAAGGTTTTGTTTACTTTTCTTAAGGTGGTCTCTTCGCACAGACTTTAAAGAAAAACTACCCTTTGCAAGAGATAGGATAGCTAAGAGTTTCAGGTGGACAATTGGGGTTGTAACGGAGCCAAAGTATAGTTATTTCAAAACATACAGCACAAAATACAGTCAACTTGGTACAACAATTGATGACATTTACAATGTATATGGCACCTTGGGTGAACTTGAGCTCTTCATCTTTGCTTTGAAAGGTTAGTGTAGTCGCTGAATATTTAAACTGAATCAAGAACAACTCTAGTTTAGGTTTAAGAGAATTTGATGAACGGGATATTTTTGTTTGGTTTCAGGTGGGATATAAACATGATGAACTAGCTTCTATATTACATGAAGCTAACTTTCTTTGCTCTAGTCAATTACGTAAATGAAGTGGCTTGTGTTGCTTTTCGGGATCATAGACTTGACATCACCTACTACCTCAAGAAATCAGTGCTAAACTTCATCTTTCACAGTATTAATCTGCATATAGGAATTAAGTGTATAATTACCTTCTTAATTTGGCTTTCTATTTCTTTTAGGGGATAGATTTATGTAAATCTTACTTACTGGAGCACAAGTGGTACATCAGTGGACATAAGCCGATACTGTAAGAGTACTTAGACAATGCATGGATATCTATAAGTGGTCCTTTGGTTCTAGTCCACACATATTTTCTAACGGCAAATCCAATCAAAGACAAGGCTATGGAATCACGTAAGGAAGATGGGTACCCTAATGTCATCATATGGCCGTCAATGATTTTTAGGCTAGTTGATGATCTTAGAAAATCTTCAATATTGAAAACCTAAAATTTTCTGTTTCTATGTATAGTCTATAGGTTCTTCTATACCATTTTTTATTTTATTTTTTTGGATATTTTTAAACAGTACGAGTTACAAAGAGGTGATGTTCCGAAATTAATCTAATGTTATATGCACGAAACAAGAGCTTCTGAAGAAAAAAGTCGTGAACATATACACCATCTGATCAGTGAGACATGGAAGAAGATGAACACGAGAGGGCTTACAAACCTAAGCACTTTGTCCCAACTCCCTCTTTCTGCAGTTTTTTATTTTTCATTTAATGGTTAAGGCCAGGGGATAAATGAGCACGTGCGAGTTTTGTGTCAGAACTCCATAGTAATAACGGCGTGTGTATCACACTAATAGGTTTCCATCCAAAATAGCTAGCATTGAACAAACTCGATACCTTAATTGAGCAGATTAAAATGTTTGACTCCAAATTGATCAAATCAAAAAACGTTTAGCCCAAAATTGGGCATTTAACCTAATTAAAAATATCAAAATATGTGAATGAGGTGAATTTCAAGTTACTTTAAGATTGTTTCAAGTACTGGACGGTGAAATTGGTGTTTAGCACATTCAATCTCAATTGTCCATTCTATATGTAAATCCAAGCATTTATAAATTCAAATAGATGGTCATGATTCTTGCTCACTTAGCAATTCACGTTTACTCTATACCTTTCATTCTCAATTTCACACGTGTCTCCTAAATTCTAATATATAATATGATAAGTGTGAGTAAATACCTCTATTTCAATTTTTAAATATTATTATTGAATAATATTACTGAAATAATAATATCGTAGAAACATTTCTCAAGTATGGTTGACGTTTATAGAAAAATACATATGTTATTATAATATTTTCATCTTCGGAATCACTTCGTAGTATTATAAATTGTTGGTTGTTTTTCAATAGATCTTAATTATCCAATTAATTAATTAGATCTCTTTGTAAACCACATTTTCTAACCTTTTCTATAAAATTTATCTATTTCTTAAATGAGCAATAATCATTAGTAAGTGTTGTGAGGACTTTTTTGGACACAGTAGATTTGGATAAATTTACAAGAATTCTCGTATGACAGTCAAACTTAAGTCGTAAAGTTCAACTCAGCCTTCTCTTCATAATCATCGACCAATAGTTTCATTTATTTTTAAACGCATTATGTCACTTATGTTTTAATTGTCTCACTCCCACTTTTAATCATACAAGTGTTTCGCACAAATAATCAAATGAATAAATAAGATAGATACAACAAAGTCAACCTTTTATTGATTTATTCATAATAATCAATACTAAGGAATTTGAGTTTCTTCCATCTTAAAAAACTTTATAAGAACATTACTAAAAAGAACTTGCTATTTAAAATTATCAAAAATAATTTTCTGTCGAAACATTCAACTCTCTTACAAATGATTGAAATTATAAGTTACACAAATGAATTACAAATAATGTCTTTATATAGGCTTACAGGAACTTAAAGACTAAGTTAAAACCCACCCCTTTCTTTACTAATCCATCAAGTCAGTGGGGAGATGTCACTTCTTCCACTAACTTTACCAAGTAGTGAGGAGTTATCCACTTTAGGCTACTAACTCTTCTTTTACATATAGGATAATTGTTTGGAAGATATCTTTTTGTAGTCTTGTCATCGGACCCACTTTCCTACTGTTTGAAGAACTGCTCCTACTTTGTTATGTAGTGCTCCCACTTTATCAAGCTATTTGCATATTCTTTCCATATGTCACCATATTATTGCATCTTGAAGTCAGTTTCCTTAATGAGCCTTTCTTTTAGCTATCTCAAATCATCTTTATGTATGGTCTATCCAAGCATGTCTATGGTATAGTCACATTTTTCTGTGACTTAAGTTAGCAATAATTCAATCTATCTTATAATAAATGTCATATGTTTACATATAATTTGACCTTTTTGTCAAAGTTAAATGCCTTTTTGCACCCTTTTAGACTTAGTATGACTTAGTTGTCATGTTCATCTTTCGATCTCACATTCGAATTTTGTCTTTTGTCAAAAATTTCATCAATATGCACCATCGCATGTCAATGCTAGCCTGCGCTCAAGATTTTATTGATAATGCCAATTTTGTCTTGCCTAATAACAGGTCTTTATGTTATTCCAAATATCATAAGACTCACCAATACTTGCATGATTCTATAACTTCGATTTAAGAGTCTAACAATCTATCCCACTAAAAAAACTCAACACCCTCATTGAAATAATATGTGTGCACTACTCTAAAAGTGATTCCCTTGAATATTTCTTATTTATTGGCACATCTCTATTATAACATTTTTCCTCTTTGTCAAGTCTGCCTTTACTTTTGTTTAAATCCTTCACAAGGCTAACTGCACCTAACATAGTATAGTTATTAAGGTAGACTTCTTCTATCAAGGCATCACCTTCTTTTTCTTAATCTTTTGTAATCATAGTTTGCTATTCATCTACCTTCTATTTAGGCATTTACAGAAAAATGTAGTTGTTCATAAATAAAACAAGCAATGTCCCATTTTGTTTGTTTTTTCAAATTACATTGAGAAGATTCTCATACCTTCTCTTTTCCTTTCTTAAAGATTCTGTATCCCACCATTTTTCTTGCCCTCATTGCTAGTTTAAATAGGTGGTGGCATTTAGAGATCTAACAATGCATCTATAACCATTATAAAACTAGGGAGGTCCTTCATGATTTGCCTTTGAAACCTTATTTGCACCAACCTTGGAAGTTATTTATAAAGTTAAACAAATTGTCTTCCTTCGACATGTTTTGCACGTTTATCATCAAATATACGGATTTGCTCACAAACTTTTACACCGAGCCATCTCACTTCAACTACTTCAAAGCTTTCCTCGTGAGTTATGAAGCGTTATTATAAAGGAATGGTCTATTAGCTCATTTTTCATTTTCTCCCAAGTGTCAATAGGAGTTCTACCTGCACTAAATTCGTTAGAGGTCTATGTCCTCCACCAAAATTTTGCATCATTCACTATGTTTATAGTCGTGTTTGACACCTTTTCTAAATCGGACACCTTTAATTTTGTAAAGTATAATTCCATGTCCTATAAGTAATTTTTAAGCTCCTTATTACTCTGCTTACCATTGAAAACATAGGACTCAAGCACCTTTAACAAAGTACTCTCCAATCGGACTCCTAATTCATGCCTAGACATAGCATTTGAGCCCTACCAATTCATAGCTCATCTTCTCACAAACTTTTAACTATTCCTAAAATTCTCTCTTTGCCAATTAAAGCTTAATCACCGAAGCTTTAAAACATTCCAAGAAAGGAACCATATCCTTGTATGTTTAAACTAAAGGACCAATGGTTACCTCTAATCAACTAACTCTATTTGTAAGATTGCTTTTACCATCCATTGTAAACTAATAATTAAAGAAATCCTTATCAAGCTCTGTGACCAGTTGTCCTCCTTAGAACTTTGGTATTATTCTTCACCAACTAGACTCTAGCCCTACCAATTCACAGGGACCTTTTTTTAGAAAAAGTGGATTCAGAGTAAATTTGTCAAAGTTCTCATTCAACGGTCAAGCTTAAGTCGCAAAACTCAACTTAACCTTCCCTTTATGATTATCGACCAAAAATATTGTTTATTTTTGAATGCCTCACACCACTCATATTTTAAGTGTTTCACTCACAATATCAATCACATAAGTATTTTGCACAAACAATTAAATGGACAAATAAAATAGATATAATAAAGCTAATCTTGTATTAATCTTTTCATAATAGTTAATACAAAAGGAACTTGAAGAACTCTATAAAAACATTGCTTAGAAGAACTCCCTACTTGAAGCTTTCATAAAGAAATTTCTCTCAAAAGTCTCAACTCTCTTACAGATGATTGAATGTACCAAATTACAAAAATAAACTACAAATGATGCATTTATATAGGCTTATAAGAACTTAGGGACTAAATAAGTTAAAACCGTCTTTCTTCTCTTAGAAGATGTCTTTACTTTGCTATGTCATTCGACCCACTTACCTACTATTTGAAGAAGTGATCCCACTTTTTAGGTAGTTCTTTCACTTTCTTAGGCCACTACCTATATATTCTTCCCATATGTTTCCATATCATCATATCTTAAAGCGAAGTTCCTTGATAAACTTTCGTTTATTCATCTCGAGTCATCTTTATGCATGATCCATCCAAGGACATCCACGTTGTAGTCATATAGTTCTATAATCTAAGTTAGCGACAATCTGAGTCATTGTATAATAAACCTTGCCCATCGTTAAAGGTAAGTGCCTTCTTGCTTCATCGGACATAGAATGACTTAGTTGCACCTTTTACTTTTAGTCTTACATCTGAATCTTACCTCTTATTGAAGATTTCCACTAATGTGCACCATCGCATGCCAATGCTTACCTACTCTTAAGCTTTCATTAATAATGCCCATTTTGTCTTACCTACTCATAAATTTTACCTTGTTATGTTAACTCGAATGCAAAATATTAGCCAAGGCTCGCAAAAATTTACATGATTCTATAACTTGATCTTAAAGGTTTAGAAATAAGCTTTTTATTCCCCATAAACTCAAAATTGTGACAAAAAATTAATCCCTTATTCATTCAAAGGACCAAAACTTTGATACATAAAAGTCTTTTAATATCTCAGATTGTTTGATTTTTGGTATCCTTATATGACTTTGCTATTGAAGGTGGAAATACCAAAAAAAAAATGGAAAAGTTCACAAAATTTCTATGAGTTAAAAAAGTAAAATAATCTTGGGAAATATTAAAGGTGGGTTGAATATGGCTCTTTTACTTCTTCCACACTGAAGGATAGAAAAGAAGAGGCCTAGGAGACTAAGCTTAGAGCAAAGGAAAAGTTCCATTTATGTTTTAAGCCCAATTCTTGTATGAAAAAAGAAAATGTGTATCAATTTTTATTTATATAAATTTATTTTGAAGATAATTTAGATTAATTTCTTTATAATGCATGCTAGAAAATACTCATTTGGGCCTAAATTCAAAAGGACTAACGCAAATGATGGTTTTGAAAGTAATAGTGCAATGAGCTTAGTTCAAAATATTCGTACTTTAAATGATAGGTTTGAAATTAATTGGTCAATAAGCGATGGGCTTAATTAATTGGTCAATAGGCGATGGGCTTAGTTGAAGATAGGAACCCCAATTTTCTTAACCAAAAATTTAGTTTGAGCTCATGTGCTAATTAGGAATGTTTTCTTATTATTTATGTTAATTCTTTTTTAGTTCAGGCCCATAGGCTTATTAGTATTATTTTTCTCTTATTTATGTTAATCTTTTTTTAGTTTAGGTCCCAGGCCCATTAGAAAAACTTTACATTTATTTATATTAATCCTCATAAGCTTAAGCTTAAAGGCCTATTAACTTTTGGTAATTTTATCTCTTAGTCTTTAGCTTGCAAATTTTAAGCTCAAAAAAATTTCACATGATCTATGCCTTCTAAAAGATAAATTATATAATAGGAGACTGATTGAGGAATTATTTTATAAATCAAAAAATTTTTTGAAACAATATTTGGTGTTAAATGATATCAGTATTGTGTCATGCCAGAACCAAAATCAATAAGAGCTTTGATATGGTATTTAGTAATGGAAAACATTGCTCAGCCCGACTCGACCCAGTTTAAGTTATCTAAACTTTGGTTTTTTCTAAATTTAGGTTAAGCTCGAGCTTGAGTCCCCAAAAATTTCACATAAAATGAAGTCATTTTGGGTAAAATAATGTTGTTTAAATTTTTTTTTAAAAAAAATAATATAATCAAGCTTGACTAAGCTTTGGGCTCAGACATGGTGCCTCAAGCTTAATTGAGCTTTGTGTTAGGCTTGAGCCAAACATAAAAATTCCTCTACGGTATTCGCAGCTTTACCTAACATTTTCTTTAGCTTCTTAAGCCCATTTTAAAGCCTTATCAAGATTTTTTATTTCAACTCACCAAAGTTTGCTCAGCTCATAAACATTATTAAGTCTTTTTCATTTAATCTTAATTCATTTCATTTTAAGATTTTGACCTTTTAGATTTTTTCTTCAATTAACCTATCCAAATAATAAAATCGATTCATCAATCATATTCTAATATTATATCCCAAATAAGCCCTTTAGATCTTTCTCTAAAATTCTTTTATCGTACTTGTTTAAATAATTTAAGTTATATCTTACTCGCCTTTTCTTTAGTTGTCATGAAAATTCCAAACAAACTCTTTTTTCAAGTTCACGTCCATGGCAACAATGCTAAAAGGTTGATATTTTGTGTGTATCTGATCAAAACAATACTAATGATCAATTAGGTAAGTGCATATATTTTTCTTACTGTATAGCCTACTAGATACAAGTGTAGATCACATAAGAACTACTAGTACTAGTAATAGATGTTTTTCTATTATCAATATAACAAAGCAAATGATTAGTTGAAACAAAAAAGATTAATGAAATCAATATAACTAATCTAAAATAATGAACTAAAGCATTGAACAAGAATGGAACCTAATGATAATTAATATCTAGATGTAGAATGCCCTTAGAACCTATGTATACTTAAATTTATCTTGATTTAAGGATTAAATCTAGTTTTTTGAAATGGAATAAATTTCAAATTTATGATTATACTCTTTCTCAAGACAGATAACTTATATCCTCAAGTTGATTGACTGAAATCTCTTTGTAACAGCTAAGAATGCATTATCTCCTTCTATGATTTTTTAATGATAAATTTGACTTTAACCTAAAAAATTTATATGGTCATATCTCTAGGATTTCGTGCAACTCTTATTGTTCATGCCATAATATATTCATATATATTATTTATCAATCCCTATATATAAAATTTGAAATTGAACCAAAACTCTATCATATCTCAATTCAATCATAATAACTAATCATGAAGAATTTGTAATAAAACTTCGGTCTTTCATTAAATCAAAGAATCACTATAAAAATATAGTTATAGGGTTCATCTTATTTAGATATATCCCAATTTAATTCATACTAAGTTAAAGAATCCAACTACAATTAAGAAAGAAAACAAGATAAAAGAAATCATTC
>JAOQMM010000005.1:12125875-12155964 GCA_027563515.1 Erythroxylum platyclados
TTATTATTATATGTTCTATGTTTTTATTAGAGTTAATTTTGTAAAATTAAATATTTAAAATCTAAATTCTTATAAGAATATTAAAAGAAATACTAAAATATAATATTTATGTCCTTAATCTTTTTTTTAAGTCATGCATTTATAAGTCATTTTACATATAAACAACTAATCTTACTAAACATTTTTAAATAAACAACTGATATTATCCATTGGTCAAATCAACTGATATAATTCATTGTGAGCTAACTGTGATAAAATTAACTAACAGCTAATGCAATCTGTTGATTGTCAAACATAACCTAAGATAATAAAACATTGTATAAAATATTTTTAAATAGTAACTAAATTATTTTATTATTGGTAACAAAAGAAATTGTTCTATTAGATGCATCATATCTCGAGTGAAAACTAAATCCCCATCATCTTCAACAAGTCTGAACAGCTATTCTGACGTAGCTAATAATGTATATATGTTCATGGACTATATTTTATCACTGTAAAAAACGGAAGAAAAAGAAAGTCGACCCTCCGCTCCCTCCCACTTTAACCGTCTTCATCTATCAAGCAGCCGCCAACGATCGTTCAAATGATAACTGGTTCTAAGTTCATGCGATCTAGACATTAAAAGCAAAACACTAAATCTGAAATAAAAAACAAAAAGGGCAACTGTAGTGATGAATAATTTGCAGCAGTATTTGCATCCTTTTGGAGTATCCTTATGACTCAGATAACTTGGATTCTCATAACCATACAAATAAAGCAGGATATAAGAACATGGATTTCATTTGACAAATTATACAAGAAAGCATTCCTCAAAATGAGGCTTACAATAACAATTACCTAACAAAGCCCTCAAGATCCTTCATTACATTGAACTCCACAAGGCAAATATTCTAACTCGAGTACAAATGTTACATCCTACACTAGATCCACTGGCATTAAATTCCACATGGACACTTGTTATAGTGGTTTTGTCCTATCTGGGCTGAAATGACAAGTGCAGTCAGTTTGGTAAACCAGCCGAGGCCAAAAATAGTTGGACAACAATCCTCTGGCTTAATAATATTACTTATAACCGGAGTGGCCCAGAGACAGGCTCACTACCAGAATTAGCATCCTTGTGTTTCAAAGAAAGGTTTGCAAATTGGGAATCAAGATCCCTGCTAGAAGTGCGATGATGACCATAAGACAGTTGCTGTTTTTGATGTTGCTGTTGATACACTGCTCGTAACCTTCCAATCTCCCTCTCCAAAACTTCATGCTCCACTGATGCCATTCTCACAAGTTAATCAACACAAAAAGGGACAAATTAACTATCTCAAAAGGAAAAGAAAATAGAAAAAGCATAAGTTTCCTTATGATGAGACATTTTTGCATTCGTATTCATTAGCTAACTTGCATTCAACTTCATCCTTTTAACTCATTAATTGGAGAACTGACAAAATTCCCACATGTTTCAAATGCTAGAAAGAGGCACTTTGGGCCACTTTGGGCTTGGGAGCAAAGGTGAACAGTTATATAAATACCAAGCACAACAACAAATGAAGGGATAAATAAGCCAAAAAGAAAAACACTGAAACAAACTCTGGAAAAGAGAAGTACTTTAAGCTGTTTACCAATGTGACTACCCAAATCAAATACATAAAGGATAGGAACATGATATTGATAGCTCAACTGTCTGAAGTTGAGTAATATAACTTACAGCACTTAATAAGCTGCTCCTGTGTTAAGCTTTCCAAACGCTGCTTCAGGGTTTTATTTTCCATGCTCAGAATAAGATTTTGATGGTTGAGAAATTCAAGCTCGGCTGAAACCTCAGATTCTTCTGCCTGTATTGAGTAAAAGGAAATTTGACGAGATCAGAATTAGGTTTTTGTCATTTTGTTGTAAGGTAAATTGCATACTTCAAAATGAGGATAGGTTCAGCTTCTGTTGCTGCTCTAACATTACTTGCCTGTAAAGCTTGTACATTTCTCTCCAACTCTGCTATGTACTGAAGCTTTCGAACCCGAGAACGTTGAGCAAATTGCCTACATACATTGAATTATAGTTTACATTAACATATATGTCATATTAGATTTCAGTTGACTCAAGTGTATTCATAATCATCAACATAAAGTCCATGATAAAGTTTGTAATTTTGTCAACAGGTAGCACATCTCAAGTTATAAGATCGAAATCTTATTATCCCAAGAGAATAAGTTCATGCTTCAACCATATATTATGTACAAACAGTTAAAAGATGGTCCAATTTGTTCTCTAGGATGTAGACAGCCCCATAATCTGACTTTTCGCTGAAAAGGTCAAAAAAATGAGAAATCATGCACACGAAGTCCAATCAACAAAGAAGGCAGTAATTTTCCAGTATGCATCTATACTTAACAGCATTTTCCACAAATTGCCTTCAAGTGAAAGCAATTCTGTGGAAGCCTCTCACGTCACCATTTAGAAACCATTCAACCCAAAAGAAGAATAAATTTTATATTAATCTATTACGCCCCTTATATGAAATGTCAACAAACACAACAAATCACAGATCCACCAAATGTAAGAGCTGGGCAACTTGAACTTGAAAACTCTTCGTTATACAAGGATTTGTTACTATGTCAAGAAACCATTTAACCCAACAGCTAAAAGCTATAGCGTGAGGGTCAATAATGGATCGTATATAACCATAAAATTGTCTAAGATAGTTTTAAGGTTGAAAAAGATAGATCATTGTCTTCTTACAGCTTATTCTAAAATCCTTTCTGGTCTGTTCATAATAGAGCAGACCTGTACTATACGTGCTAATTTTAACAAAAAAATATGATGATTTGCCTAAAAAGTTATAGAGGATTTGCAGCTGATCAACTATTGATCAAAAAGTAAACAAAAAACCACCAAATTTATGCAATAAAATGGCCCCTGAATGTGCATCTCTGAGAGTTGAGCATATCTGGTGAGTTTCTGTTTCACTATTTGCTTTCTATCTTTTTTATTTACAAGAGACTCATGTAACTAAATTCATGAGTTGGCTTATCTATTTTGGTTCTGTTATTAATCATATTACATGCAAAAGTGGACTAACTAACGGTTTTATGTAGCATAAATTGTGAAAAAGAATATATACCACCTATATAAAGAAAACAAAGAGAAACTGAGAAAACTATTCCGTTTCCATAGAATGAATTCTTAAAAGAAAGATCTTCAAAAGAGATAATTTATATTAAATCTTCAAGAACATACTTAAATCACGTGATATAAATACCTCAAGTAGTTGGTCTACAAAAAATTCATATTAATTACAAAAATTGCAGGTCGTCCAAACAAAATAATTGTAACAATCAATGATTATTTAAGAACTACTCCGTCTGACCTACATTTCAAATTAGCAACAAGTTTAAGAAAGTTTATCTCAACCCACGTAGCCTTTTAAATGTTATTATGCTCCTCCAATATGTGTCTTTATTGAAAATTAGGTATCAGAAAAACCATTAGACCAATTACGAGAAAGAAGAAAATGGTATGGTGAATTATTTTCAGAAAACCCAAAGAATAAAATAGTTCAACAATAAGCACAACTGTGAAGTGCAATGGTATTGTACATCCAAACAGTTCTACATTTGTAACCTAAATTCATTCAACTGTCCTTGCGCTCCTTTAAGATATCACATATAGTTTTTAACCAATATCTCGTGCATGTTTCAAGAAGTATAAAAGTTCATACTTCTAATGAAAATCATAAGATTGATGTTGTGAAACATAAATTGGAGAATTAAGTGCAAACTAATCCAACAATAAAGCCTAACTAACTATATGAAGAAACAGGAAGAAACATTATGGATCTAATCTAAGGATTGTCAAGTTGTGTTCCTTAAAAACTTGCTTAGTTTTGAACCCTCACTTACAGGGAAAGCTAGAAGTTAATACGCCAAAAACCAGAAGGAAGTAAGAAGCTTGTAAATTAACAACAGATATATGAACTCCAACAATAAGGATTTTATCAAATAATTCATCTTCCCATAGACATCAAACCTTATTTGAGCTCTCAAGGCATTAACTATCAGAATTCTTAGAACAATAAGCAAAAGAAGATGCAAGATTTTGGGCAGATGGAAATAAAGCCTTTAAGCCACATACACAGGAAATATGCTTCTATTCATATAGCTGTTTTGTATTAAACTTAACACATGGAAAAAGACAATACAAGAGCAAAGGTTAGCAAGGCATCATCCAGTGTCTGTTGAAAATTTAATAGAGCCCCAGTAAAAGTCCAATAGATTAATTCTTGGATGTCAGAAATAACAGTTCTAAAATAAAATATCAGTATTTCAATAATAGAACTTCAATATGGGGCTCAAATTATCCTTAAAAGGTTTCATTTTGAACTCATAAGAAAGCTTAATAACTAATATGTTAAATACTGAATTAAGTGCCTCAATGGCAGGCAAGAAGGTGGAGATTGAAAACCCATGAATTTGCTGCAGTGAAGTGACACTGAAAGTAAGGGTGTGTAATTTTTCTCTCTTTACAGAATTGACCTCAAAGGAAGAACACATCACTACCTGATTGGATGTTCTAATGACGCTAGAAAAATAGTAATCGGTGCTTATCTTCCATACAGATTGTTTAAGATAAAAATAAACATCAGGGAGTAGGAAAAGGTTCACCCCTGTTGTACAAAGATTTTGAGCTTGTCACAAAACTATGTCTAGGATGCATAATTCTTGGGGCAACAGAATGATATCAGAACAAAAGAACTCAGAAGTACAGAACATAATTTGACTTCAATTTTTAGCGGTTATTGTTTGTTAAAATTATGTCTAGTATGCACATCCATTTCCACTGAACTGTTTAAGACCATTTTGATCTGTATGTTACAAGTACTCATTTGCTTCACTTTTAATATGACTAAATACTGCTTAGCTTTTGTATGCCACTAATAAGACTATAAGCATGTCCAGATTTTCACTATCTTCAATAAGTATAATATTATTTCAGGTTTTATAGTCACAGGTAGTTTAAATAAGTTGTTCTTCATCCATGCAAGGAAACAAAAAAAAGTGCCAAAAATCCATCAACCAAAAGATAACAAGAAATAAACCATGAGAAGCAAAACATTTTTCTCAATCCAAGCAAATCTAAATGCAATATCAAGAAGCATGCACAGTATGAACAAAAATAAACAATCTATATAATGATTAATATAAAACTAATGCACAAAAGGCAACATAAATCAATTCGACTACTATCTTAGATTTTGCAAATTGTCTTAAGGCTCTCAAAGTGGTCCAAACCACTCCTTGACCATCCTCTTTTATCTTAAAACATGTAACTGATTGTCCATGTCAATAAAGAAAAGAAAAAGGGAAAAAGTTACTAAACCCAAGAAGTCATTCAGGGAACAAACTACAACAGATCCCAGAATTACACGTAATTTAAGATAACTTAATCATTTCATTAAAATTAGATTATCAAAGTAAATTTTTTTGGTTCTTCCAACTAAAACCTTTTCATGGCAAACCTTTGAAGCAAAGCAATATTTCCTTCAGGCATTAAAGTTTTGCATACAAATCTTTTAGATCAGGTATACAAAATAAATGTTTTTTGGAAAATCAATATCTTATTACAGAATTACAACCTAGTGAGAGGAACTACAACGTAATATATTAAGAATCAAGGCAGTTTATGAAAAAAAGACCATAAATTCTGAATTAAACATTTAGCAATCTTAAACTACTAGTATAATCCATACTAAAATTTTATGCTAATTCCAATTTATGAATGCTTACATTTAATTTTTCAACTCTTAATGTTCACTTGATCATTTCTAATTAATTTCATTATTCCACTCCTACCCTATACTTCATACTGCACTTCTGTCTTTCTGGCAAGTTAATATATGGAAACTAACTTATAGGTCCAAAATAACAATTACTACACCAATACCAATCAAGTATAGTTTTAGATTCTTACTACTAGTGAAACAAAAATGATAATTATTGAAAAACATTCTTGTTGATCCAAAAAAGAATGTCATTCAAACATATTGAATCACATTAGAAACAAGACAACTCAAAGTACATACTGTTTAGCACGTTTTGTATCAGTCTCTGATGCAGAGGACTTAGTATGAGAACCATCCTTCTTTTCAGTGGCAGTTTCCAAATCATATGCACCAGATTCAGATTGATCTTTCTTTTCACTGGCTGAAGATGGAACTCCATCTGACTCTTGTGAGACACATGCTGATCCTAAATTCGGCGAAACAGAATTGTCCCTGATCGGAAGGAGCCCACTTGCATGATGTGTAGTGTTTAAAGGAGAATCCCAAGCCCTGTTCTTGTGTTTTACCATATTTGTTTCAGTATAGATAGCATTTTGTCGGACATCTCTATGATGATCAAATTCTGGAGATCCCCAGAAGGGTGTCGACTTCACATGTTTATGTCTATACTTATCTGTTCCTACATAAACCATGTTAGAAGTATTAGCTACATCAATGTATGCAAAGGAATCACTTGATGAACGGCGATGAACCCTCCGAACAGGTGTCTCTGGCTCATTAAGAAGATCATCAAGCCAAGAAGGATGTTCATCTATGAGTAGAGTCTCAGAAGAGGTTCGCTGGAGATTCATGTTATGCTCTCTTGGTTTTTGTACAGATTTTGGTCCTATCACACTGTTTGAAGCATAATCAGCATAGGATGGTGAAACAATTGGAAATGGACTTTTTGGAGGTAGTAAAGCATGCTTTCCAGAGTACATCAAATTTCGGATATTGGATGAACCTTTGGAATTTTCCATAGTGAAGGAGTTGCAAGTCCCTGCAATTGACATCATCTTAAGCCAGAAAACTTTAGGCACCAAATGAAAATGACACAACATTAAAAAAAATGGTTGTTTCGTCACTTTTTCTGCACAAACTTTTTTCCCGGGTATTAAAATGTACTAACCTAATATCTAAAATATTACGCACACGATGAAACCTCAAAACAAATCCATGAAGCATATGGCTTTGGAGTTTGGTTATCATAGGAAAGGATCAGCTCAATCCATCTAAGGATAAAATTTACCATTTTGACCTAGAAAAACCTTAACAACGTCATTATTTCAGATATCAGAAGAAGCTAGCGTGCTGTCTTCCAAGTTTCAGCACAAAAACAATATTTGATTCAGGAAATAGCAAGTGGACACGCTACAAAATAACCCACTTGTAACTACAATTGTGCATCACTAGTGAAGTCAAATAACAAATCAAGCTACCAATGCAGCAGAAATCTTAAACAGAAAAAAAAAAACAAAGAAAATAGACCACCAAATTGTCAGGTACATGCAATTTCATAGTACGAAGCACAGTAGAATTCAAGCAAACCAAATGGTAATAAACATTTATGTGAGTATAAACTACTATTCTTAATGCCACAAACAAATACATTATCATGTACATAGAAAAGAAGAAAAATATCCACAAACAAGAAGACCACGATAGAAACCGAGATATAAATTTTGATTATGCTCCCACATTTTCTCGTCAAATCAAAACAGCATAGACAAGTCCAGAGTGGGATACAATCGGATGCAAAAGCACGCAACCCCAAGATTACGGGATTGGCAGTGATATTTAAAGAGAGGGTTAAAATGCAAGAAGAAGCTGAGGAAGAAAAAATGAGCTGGTCCATTGACAAAAATAAAAAGAATTAAAAAAAAAGGTCACCTTGAAATTGAGATCTCTCCCAAATGCAACTCCAAATGAAGTAGCAGTCGAGTGAGTAATTGGATCTTCTTTTTTTTCTTTTCTTTTATGGTTAGGGTTTGGTCTCTGGTTCCTAGATTCTAAAAAAAGTACTCACCTGTCTCTCTCTAACAACCTGTGTATGTCTGTCTCTGTGTTAGTTGTAGTTTTTTTCTCCCTTTGTTGGTCGTTGAGTTTGGGGTTTCAAACGAAAATAAAGAGAGATTATAATAAATAACAAGAAAAATCAACGACTTGTAAATGACTGATAAGCCAATTTTTTTGCTGATTCAAGAATTTTGGCTGTTTGATCATAAAAAAGATGTTTGATAATCAGCTGATTAGGTTGGTTTATTGAACCCAATCAACTGATTTTTGAAAAGCTAATAAGAATAGCTTTTTAGTCTTTAGCTAATTGAAATTGTGTGTTAATGACAATTGTACCCTCATTCTTTACATGATATTAGTTACATATATGCTACATATTCTAATAAAATTTTTGTAGGATATATATACACAATAAAATTTTATATATATAAACAAACAGTAATTTAATAGAAAACTATTTTTATAATATAATAGTTTACAAAAAATATATTATAGTAAAATTTTATATAAATTTTCAATAATATTTACAAATTAATTTTATTACTCATTTAAAATTAAGAGATCAAATAATTTTAAATTAACTAATTAATAAAAATATATCAATAATAAAAAATATTTATACATTTCTTTTGTAAAATTAAATATCTAAATTTTTATAAGAATATTTAAAGAAATACTAAGATATAATATTCATGTTCTTATTTTTTAAGTTATGTCCTTATAAGTCATTTTACACATAAACAGCTAATACTAAACAGCTAATTTTACCAAATATCTTTAATAAATAACTGATATTATTCGCTGGTCAAACCAGCTAATATAATTAACTATCAACTATTCAGCTATCAATCTATCAGAATAAGTCCGTACACTTTTCCACTGGTTCTGTATCGAAGTTCGTACAGTTTCTGCTTTGCTTATACTATACTCGTACCGTACTAAAGGAAGCCCAACAATAAATGCGGCTTCCGTGCATTGAATGTCTAATAAAGCAGATGGATTTATGATAGATTTAGACGTCACAAATGGATAATCAAACTACATGCATGACATAATACTTTACTTAATTGTAGAATTTTTAGCTTAAGTTCTTATTTGTCAAATTTATAATCTATAAGTAAATTTGCATAAACAATATAAAAACTAAACCATATAAATATATGAAAGTATTATTTAAAAACAACTTTTAACCCTGATTTGAATATTTCAAATATAGTTCTAATTAAATATAATTAGATATAATCTTATTAAAATTGTTAATAAAAGGTATTCAATTTAAAAAGAAAAAGGATAATATGTGAAAATTAGTATGAAGATATTTCAATACATATATATATAATATATTTTTTTAGAAATAATAAATAATCTATAATCAACAATAAATAAATAAATAACAATAAAAAGAGATAATAAATAAAATATAAACTAAATAATAAAATAAATAATACGAAAAAGAATAAAAATAATAGAAATACAAATAATAGTAATAATAATAATAATAATCATAATTATAGTCGTAATAATAATTGTAATCGTGATCATAATCCTAATCATAATCAAATTAAGTAGGAAAAAAAGCTCAAGTTAAGACTCTAAGAGGTAAGTACTACATATTTAAAAGTTTAGGCTAATAACAAGAGGAAATGTTAAATAGTCTATGAGAACTACAAAGATCTCTTTACAAGAGATCTTTTATCTATTTCCTAGTACGTAAAAGTTCTTTATTGTGGGTCATGTTCTCCACAAGTTCCAACAGTGTCATATTATTCTTAATCACCTCCCCTCAATTCTTCTTAAGCCTCCTTTTTTTTTTCTTGCAATCACTAAGTACAATATTCTTACATATTCTCACTGAAACATTTTGATGTCTTCTCTTACCATGTCCAAACTACCTAAGCTTTGTCTGTCCTGATTTGTCAATAATATTGGCCACCTTTAATCTATCTCTTATCATTACATTCCTGACTTTATCTCTTCTAGTAAGGTTACACATCCAACGGAGCATCCTCATCTCCGTCACCATTCGCTTATGACTATGCATAATATTGGCCACCTTTAATGTGTCTCTTACCATTACATTCCTGACATTATCTCTTTTAGTAAGGTTGCACATGCAACGGAGTAGTCTCATCTCTGTCACCATTAGCTTATGACTTTGTACTTATTTGATTGGCCAACACTTCGTCCCATAGAGCATGGTCGACCTAATCGTTAAACAATAAAATTTACCTTTAAGCTTGAAAAGTATCTTCTTGTCACATAAAACTCCTGATACATTTCTCCATTTAAGCCTCTCTGATATGATCCGGTGAACTATACCTTCATCAATCTCTCCATTACTCTGAATGATAGATCCTATATATTTAAAATACTCATTTTGTGGTATAAGTTCTAAACCAATCTTTACCTCCACATCGGTAACCACCCAATGTCCCGAAAAGTTACACTCTACATATTCAATCTTAGTCTTACTCAATCTAAAACCTTTCAACTCTAACGTATCCCTGTAAAGTTCAAGCTTGACATTGACACCCTCTTATATCTCATCCACTAAAACAAAGTTATCAGCAAACAATATACACAAAGGTACATCCCCTTAGATATTATTAGTGAACTCATCAATCACTACTGCAAACAAAAAAGGGCTCAAAGAGGGGCCTTGGTGTAGCCCAATATCAATAGAAAAACGTTTTGTATCTCTTCCTTTCGTCCTTACTCTAGTTTTTACACTTTCATACATATTTCTAATAACTCGTATATAAGTCATAGGATATTTCTAATAACTTGTATATAAGTCATAGGAACTCCTTTAACTTTTAAATACCTCCACATAATTTCCCTAAATACCCTATCATACGCCTTCTTTAAATCAATAAAAACTATGTATAGGTTACGTTATCTATCCATGTAGTTTCTAGCAATAATTAATTTCCTTAATTTGTTGAAAATGTAATCATTTAGAACATGTGCTTCTTGTTTAAAGTTGAGGAATTGTCTTCGATTCCTTTCCTTCCATATTTCATAGATCACTTTACTCGGGCAAAATTTAAAATTTTGGTTGTTCCATCTTTTTGAGAATTTTATCCATATAGCCAAGTTAATCATTCTTTCCATTGATTGAAGCATGTGTGATAAGTTGACCTAGATATAATGCTCCTCCATATCCTCGATAAGTAGGGACATATGAATAGAATATGATCCTTAGTTTCTAAATGTGTTTAACAAAGACTGAAAAGTGAAGATGTAATCTATATGATCTTGTCTACATTCATAAACCTATCCTTTAATTTCATCCACATAATAAAGGAGATTTTAGGCATACAATTTTTGAACCATACCAGTTAATTCCATTTCATTTCCTAACTAATAGGGCTAAATAGGGAAGCACATGAGGCTATTGTGAATTGATTAGTTGTACCTCTAATCCAAATCACTTTGTCTATTCTGGAAGGGTTGGGAGAATAGGTGTATCATTCCCTTCGACAAACTAGTCCATTGATTGCCATTGATTACTGGTTTAACCTTAGCATTAAGTCAGAGAGAGCGTTGGAGAGAGTGAAATGAAGGATGTAGGTACAGGGGGCCAGCCTCTGACCTATTGATAACTACTTCATGTTTAGCTCAAAGTTTTAAAATTAATTAAAGTTATTATACCGCAATTATACGACTTGTATAAAATAGTATAGTAAGGTATCGTTTCCTTGAGGACTGGTTAGTCATCTTGTAATTCAAATTGACTTTTGTTTGAGTAAACCAAATAATGAGAGATTGAAATTGCAAAAATTCACAATTTAAAGGCCTGCAAACACACTTTAAAATTTCAATAACATAATTTTGGTTTAGAGAATCAAATTATAAAGGTTAGGGTCTCACTTTTGTAATGCAATCATGCTTAATCCTAGGCGTTCTAATGTATTGGCCCTTTTTCTCTCAATACTTAAACCAATTAAGCTTAGAAAAATGATCGAATTTCGGTATGTGATCTCTCAATCTACACACTTTACTTAACCGTTAAGTGGATATGAAGTAACATATTGCACAACCTTCAAAAAATCCAAGATCTGTCTCTAAATGTCATGTTAGCTTGATGTGTTCTCAAGGTTGCCCACTCTCATGGTACATCCAAACTAATTTCCTAACTCCATTTCTTAAGGTGAGCAAGGCATATATAGTCCACACATCATAAGTATTAAAGCAAACCATACATTAAACCAAAGTGAGTTCTTACATAGTTATGGTAAAAACAACTTTAAAAATCTACTTAAAAATCCATTACAATCATTAACAACATCCTCACAACAATTCCATACATCTTCTCCACACAATAACTAAACAAAAAAAAAAGAGAGAGAAGACAGAATAGAATGGTTGAGATCTCTTGAAATCACTTGATTCTCCTTGAAAATCCACCCAAAAATATGTCTAGCTTCATCCTTTCCTCTTCCTTTTCTAGGGTTTAAAATGGGGATTTTATACCCCTTTCGGTACTTAAACCAACTTAGGATGCAAGTGGAGCTAGTTGGAATTGTCAGCCAAAAAGTTGGAAAATTCTAGTTTTCTAACCTTATTTTCTTTTTTTTCCTTTAATACCTACAACAAGTCTACATGCAAATAAGTTGATAATTAACACAAATAAGGTCCAAATCCTGCCCAAACATGGACATAC
Organism: Erythroxylum platyclados; assembly: GCA_027563515.1. Lineage (NCBI taxonomy): Eukaryota > Viridiplantae > Streptophyta > Magnoliopsida > Malpighiales > Erythroxylaceae > Erythroxylum > Erythroxylum platyclados. Next base: position 12,138,367 of record JAOQMM010000005.1, read on the forward strand.
AACTATGCCAAATGTATGTACACCAAAACATATGAAAATCATGCAAAACCTAAGCGTAAAAACCTTCATTTATAACCTAACATGCAATTTATCATATACAAATCACATACACATGCAAGTTATATGAAAATAACACAAAACCTAGGCTAAACATCCTAGTATGTATAATTAACATGTACATTATCATATAAAATGACTTAGACAATCCTATAACAAATATCACTTTTCAACTCCCCCACACTTACACCTTTTCTTGTCCTCAAGAAAAATCAAACACAAAACAACACAATACGACGTTGGTGGGAGTTATCACTAAAATCATGAATGCCAAGCACCAACACATATATAGGAGAAACTGAGCTTGTACAATCAACTTCAAGGTGCACTATACGGGAACAACTACAATTCAAAGTGGAGTAACTCTTACGCTTATGGCTGGAATGATTACGCTTCAGCCAAATATTTACAGCACCAAGCACCTCTAGTTAACGACCCAGCTCTGGAAGACATGATGATTGATTTCTTTCATAAATCAATCATGAAGCATAAAAAAAAGACTTATATACAAAATTTGATGAATCGGATGGATCAGCTGGGAGAGATATTATCTAACAAGATCCAAGGGAATGTGCTTAGTACTATTGAAACGGATGCTAAAGAACATGGAATGGCAATCACTCTCAAGAGTGGAGATGAGCTTCTAGAAGAAAATGAAAGTATTATAGATCAATTAATGGAATTCCTTACCGAATTGAAAGCTGACTAACACAAATTCGAGAGTGAAGGAAAGACAAGAGTTGGCTTCTTGAATGGAGGGACATTCCAAGAAAAATTTCCTAAAGAAACAGATGAAGAAACCTCCATTAAAGAAGAGAAAGTAGAGAAGTTTTAGGAAATAATTGAAGAAGATGAGCTAGAAACCTTTGTCCAGGAGGAGGAAGTAGAGTGGCAGAGATAATTGAGGAAGAACTGGCAGAGTAACCAAGTAAGGAAACTACTGACGAGGTGTTAGTAGTGACTTGAAATATAGAAGGTTCCCACTTCCTTAAAGATAAATTGTTCGAGTTAATCGACGATTAAGAGAGTTTCATTATCCCTCATTTTATTAATAGTTTGTCATTAAAAAAAGCATTAATGCAGTCAAGGATTTATTAATTTGATAAATTATGCTCTTGTTATTATCTTTTAACATATGACTTACTTAGAAGCTCCAAAACATTTATGCAGGGAAATGGGTGGAAGCAAGCCACTCATTATTGATCTAGCATGAAGTTGAGTATAAATGGTATGTCAAGCTAACGATGTTAAACAAGCATTTCATGGGAGGCAACCTATGAATTAAGATAAATTTTATTTTATGTTATTTTATTTTCATGTTTCTTAGTTATTTTTGTTTTCATTTTCATTTTTGTTATTTTATTTTCTTATCTTTTTATCACTTTTTCTTTATATTTTGCAAGGATGTTAGTTTCATATTGGATGGATCAGAATCAGAAAATCGTTTTATTCAGGAAAGTACCAACTTAACCCTCTCACTTATTCTAAATGCTTATATTGTGTATATTGGGTACAATGTATGACTTTAAGTATGGGAAAGGGGTTAATGACTTTAATAAGATTATAAAATTTTATTAACTAATATTCTAAATTGGTTGAAATCTATCCATGAATATAGTACTTCATTGTTAAATATTGATTTAATTCGTATGCAAAAGGATGAGAGTTAGAATAAAATTGCTTTTATAAGTCATACTTTTAATAATCATTAAAATATTCAAGTTAAATGATATTGCATATAATTTATACACATAATACCCATATTTTCGTGAGTTTTTGAGCCTAAGAGCAAAAATTTCAAAAATTTTAAGCTCTTTTTCTTTCTTTCATGTATGTTATCAATGTGTAGTAGATTGATTATAGAACTTGTTTTTCTTATGCACATTAAGGCCATATTTGTTGAATTAGAAGTATTGACATAATAAAGACATTTAGATTCAACAACTTACTTTAGCCTATTTCTTTAAAAATTACCACACCCATTAAATTTACCTTTAAGAATAATTAAGTTAAGCCTTAGCCTTTTTCATTGATTAAACCCACATATTAACCTTTATCCTATTTTTCTTTGAAGACCTTTTTATCATTTTGAACATTGAAGGTTATTTACATTATTTAATTATTTGAGACTTGAAATTCTTGAAAAGTTTATTATTTCTTTAATTGTGGTATTGAATGCTCAAATTATTTTGTTAAAAAAAGCATAAAATGAAGAAAAAAAAAGGAAGAAAAAAGAAAGGAAAAAAGAAAGAAAAAGAAGAAGAAAATAATAAGTATATAGTACCATTAGTTTTGCAATGAAAGGACCTATTGTATTGTGAATAAGTATCATGTAATATTCTTTTTAATAAATTTCCTGCAAATCAACCCTTTCATTATCCCAATCATACCTTACTTAATCTCTATTACAACCTTATAAAGACCTTTGGATTTTTGTTTATAGTTTATACATAAATGGCGGAGATGTGATTTTATTGCAAACATATGGTAAGAATTCTACTGTGCATTAATTAAGAGTTTTAATACTCTTCACCCTAAACACTTGAGTGCATTGAGTGACATCTTAGTGAGAGTCTAAAGATTAATGCTTTTGACTTCAACGAGATTATGATGTGATTACTATTGATATTGCTTTAAAAAGTTAATTTTAGGATAATTTGATTCAAATTGTATGTTAATTTAATTCAATAGGATATGATGATGTGTAGTATGATTCAAATTGTATGTTAATTTAATTCAATAGGATATGATGATGTGTAGTATGGATAAACAGATTGAGATTGATCATGGATTGAGGTTGTAAAATTATAACGTTAATTATAGTTTGCTTAAGGACAATAAAAAGCTTAAGTGTAAGGATATTTGATAGATCAATAATTGAGCATATTTTTACCCCATATTTGATGTATTTTTGCTTGATATTTTATACTTTTGTTATATATTTGGTACTTAATTCACTTCAAGTATGTATACAGATTATAATTGCCTTTATAGACTTTAAAGAGAAGAATTCAGATGAAAACATGACGTCAAACGAAGATTTGACGCATAGAAGGGATGCATTACCATGCATATGCCCGTGCACTTCTCCCAGGCCATATAGTTTTGCGTTAATTAGAGAATTTGGTTATGCATGGTCGTACAACAGACTGTGCATCAACCAAAATCCTAGAATTCAACATATAAAGATGTGAGCAGAGACTTGAAGGGTGAGCAGACTTGAAGAGGCGATTCCAGACGTGGAGATGGTTCTCAAAGGGAGATTTTGATATAGAGAAGCAGAAAACAAGAGGAATTCATCAAAAGATCCGTCGAAATACAATATCAGACCTCTACATCGCAAGAATATTCGATAGAAGACAATCAGGGAGATTTCGAATTATAAATCCATTATTTTCAATTCGTTTTTCTTTACATATATGTTTGATTTTGTGTTAGATAACGTGTAACTAAAAGTCTTGTTAGTGTTTAGGTTAGATGAAACCTATGTTGATACTTTAATACTTTAATATGTTTTGATTCTTTTATTAATGCAATTGGTTTGATTGTTTTATTGTGATTCGATTACGTGCTTTATTTATGTCCTAATAAACGTGAGAATATTAGATCATAATCAGATTTCATACATAGAGATTGAGAAATCCTATTGATGATAGATCTACCGTAATTTGAAGGAGTTGATTGCAATCCTAGATATAGGATGACATAAATCTTCCAGATTATGATCAAACCTAATAGAGAGATTCACAAATCGATAAAAGCAATCTTATAAACTTTAACCTGAGTAATTCGGTTGAAAACCTTTGGATTAGTTATTAATAGATTCAAGTTCAGTTGCTAGCATACCATAGGAGTCTCCACGGTTTAATAAATCAACAAAATAATTGCATGATAAAGATCAATCTGTTAAAGGTTTTAGGGTGATTTTTAAATCTAGATACTAATTTTTGATATTGATAGTTTTCAAAGTAATTTTCATTATCTCTTGGTTCATTATTGTTCGCTATTATTTTTTAATTGTTAGAGTTTTATTTTCTTTTAATTAAAAATCTAAAATCAATCCTTAGGCTAGATTATAAGGAAAGGGTAATTACTAATATTCATTGTCTTCATGGGATTGACTCGTACTTATCAGTACTAGCTACAACTACGCTGTGCACTTGCAGTTATTAAAATATTGGCTAACTCAGAAAAAGTCAATCATTGTGCAACGAGAGTTGGTACCTTAATAAATTTATAAATATCAGGTTAATAAGCAATTGAAGATAGATCTTCATTATGAGTTAATTATCTTTAAGATTGCTTCAAATCCAATTAATTAGTTAGGAGTAGTTTTGGAAGATCGAGAGAATGCAACTCAACTTTTGTCTATTTCAATTGGGATTAATTGATTAGATCTCAAGAGAGGGTAATTGAAACATTTAGATAACTAGGATCAAGCATATTTGAATTAACAAGGCAAAGAGAAGACAAAACAAGGATAGGATAATCCCTAAGTTTTCACTATTGAGTAATTTAATTTCATTATTATCGTTTATTTGTTAAATCGTCAAGTTTTATTAGTTTACTTTAATTTTCAGTTAACTCAATCTTTTGTTACCTTAAAAAAAGTGTAATTCAAATTTTTAGGTGACTATATTCAATCCTCATGGGATCCACATCTTTTATACTACAAGTTACAATCTACATACTTGTAGTATTGAAAGTTTTTCAACTAAAACTATCAAACAATGGTAAGGTGAGACTTGAGAGATATATGATTGTTTATTTGGTTATTAAATACATATCAACATTATTTATGCTATTCTCTATAAGAGAAAATGTTACTTCTTTATACCCTATTTCACTAAAAAGAAGAGTTGCTTCTGCAAACAAAAAAAAAAAAACAATAAGGCAACTTTATATCCTTTTGTTTTAACTTTAAAAAAATGTTCATATTTTATTTAGATTATTTTACGAAATTGTCAAGTGGGTTGAACTAAAAAATATTGTGCACTTTATTATAGAAAATGCAACTAATTCTGTATCAACTGAGTACTTGTTAAACTTAAAGTATAAGCACATTTATTAGCCTCCATGTTTTGCTCATTATACAAATCTCATTTTAAAAGATTGTTTATATGAATAATATTTCTAATCTTACTTTACATGCATCTAAGATCATAATTTTTATATATAATTATATTTTTGTCTTTGTTACTAAAGCAAGAGGATTAGATTGAGATTGTGTGTCTTACTACCATTAGGTTTATAACTACATATTACTTTGGAATGTGTTTATGATCATAAATAAGTACTTCAAATTTTAGTGAAAAGTAAATACTTTTTAATTCATCAGTAATTAAAGGGGGTGAAAGGAAAAGAAGTTTATGTTATTATTTTGGATAATAAATTTGGGATGCTTGCTTAAGTATTTTGAAGATTGTGGTTTTACTTATAAGGTTATTGATGATTGTTGATACAAAAGAGAAACCATCTTTGGGATATATAGATATAAGGTATGTATAGAATTTTCAAAATAATTATTAATCTTTTTAAAGGTAAGGAGAAATTGTATAAGCCTTATATAGATGTTCTTACTTAAAAGATCCATTTAACAACTTACTTTCTCAATCCTTATTGCCTATATAGAGGAGATTTATGGACAAATATTGATATTATAGGTGGTTTTTTTAATGTGACTAAATGCAAAGATATTTTCTCTAATGAAGAACAATCAAAGGCCACAAATAAAGTTATTTAAATTATGTCATGAAATTCTAAAGTTTTTTGCTAGAGCATTTGCAAAGAGAGAACTTACGAAAAAAAATATACAGCCTAATAAGTTTTCATGCTTTTAGTTTATCCTTTACTTTTTAATAATATTTTTATTTTTGTAACTATTAATTTAAAATACAGATGAGTAATGGGTATTATTTTGCGAAGTGCTTCAACATTGAAAAAAGTTGCTATTAGATTACTTAAACATCTTTTGCATCATATTGTGAACATAATTGGAGCATTTTTTAATACATTTCTATGAAGAAACAAAATCATCTAGAACCTCAAATACTCAGTGAATTTATAATTTGCGGATAAAGAATAAGTATGTTTTAGAATTGAATTTTGTTTTTAAAGAAATTATATTTTTTTATTGCTTTTATAATTTCTCTAAATAAATTTAGAAAGCTTAGTAAGAAAATAACATATGATTCAATTGATATTGATTGTATTGACAATTTTCATTTTTTTGATCGAAGAAGAAAAAAACATTGCTTGATCTTGATTATAGTAGACTAGAAAAGGTGATTTATTAAGAAAATGATTTGTCAAAATGAATAAATTAAGTAAACTTGGCAAACTGAGCCAGGCCTGGTTAGGCTCAATAGTCAGTGCTGGCCCTGGGCAAGGACAGCCAGGGGAGTTGCCCAGTGCCCACTTTAAATAGGAGCCCACCTTCAGCATTCAGAGGTACAATAGTAGAAAGTGAACGTTACCTCCTTTATCACCTTCATTAGGTTCCCTTTCAGCATTTATTCATTTAAAGGGTCCAACAAGAGAAAGTTAACTCCTTTATTAGCTATATTACCAAGAAACAAAGTTAACTAATAAATAGCTTCCTTCATTAGCCGTGTTACCGAGAAAGCTAAAGTAACTTTTAATATTGGAAGCTAAATAGCTTCCTTTATTAGCTATATAATGTTAACTTGTTACATATATAAATACCTTTAAAGCATTTGAATGTATTTCTTACACTTTATTTTTTTTTTGTTTTCATCAACATACGAATCTAAGATAATTCAATTCAAAAATTGCCTGCAAAAAATTTTTACAGTTCTATCTTCTGAGTTCTGAGTAATAATTTAAAGGTAAATTTTCTGATTTTTAATGCAGTTTTTGCTTATTAAATATTTGTTATTAATGTGGATATTATATTAGCATTTTAAATCAGAACATTAATATATATTGTGTTTATCTGTATTTCTCTTTTTTATTTTTAGATTACTTATTATTTATAAAAATATAACTAAACATATCGTGATAATTAAATATAATAAAAATTCGTATGATTCTATTAAACATGTCGTGATAATTAGATAATAATAAAAATTATTTGATAATTAGTGATTTTATTGTTACTGACATTTGCATGATATTATTAGCTGATGTTTCGATCATTTAATATTTTGTTGAGTATGTGGACTTATAAATTGAGTCACTTATGTATGAATATTAAATTTTAATAATAAAAATATGTTTTTAAAGTTTACATATTTGTATATTATCAATTTATTGGTTTTTTTTACTTCGCCTAGGGCCTATAAAATGTTAAGAATGGCCCTACCAATAGTTATAAAGAAAATGACGTCATTTTTTATTTTTCTAATTTAAAAAATCTTAAAAATTCAATTTAGGCCAACCCGAGCTGAATCAGGCTTTAGGTTGCCAGGGCCAAATTGAGCTCGTTACTATTATTTTATGTTTATGGTAAATTCAACTCTAGTTTAAATTTATTATACATTAGTAGACATTATTGTATTCTATTTATTTCAATAAAGTATTTTAATTTTATATTATATTTTTGCTTATTTTTATTATTTTTATTTATTTATTATATATTAATTTATGATACTCTACTACGGATTAAATCTTTAAGCCTTAAATCTCTTTCTTATCGGTTTTATATTCGTTTTGATTTTTAAAATATTAAATCTTTATCGAAACTATCTCCGAACGTATGTGTTACGTCTAGCTTGCACTGCCTCCATAAAGCTAATGTGAACTAGCGTTCAAAATAAAAGATGAGAAACTTTCTTAACTCCCTGATTTCATAGTTCACAACTAAGGTTTGCTCCTCTTGACCATGTCCTCTGTCGTCGGAATATTTTTAACCACTCAACATTAGATGAATGAAACTTTTAGTAAGTTATACTTTGATCAAACCAAATCTGCCTAATTGATTATCTTATAGTAGTATCTGAGCACTTCCAAATAAGACTTGTAAAATTTTCAGATTTATGCCTTAACCAAATTGTGTTGTCAAATTTCATTTCATTTAAATTATATGCAGACTAGTTTTTAGGAATATCAATGGCCCAGGTTGGGGATGTCTTGGGCTAGGCTGTCCGTGGGCTATCCCATGATCCAACGGGCAGGAGTTGGCTTGCCCGACCACTGGGCTGGGTGGCCTAGCCCGTGATCGGATGAGCCACGGGCGGGTTGAGCTAAGCTAACCTGTCCTTACTTTTTATATAAAAAAAATTACAAAATGACGTTGATTTTATTGTTTCCGTAAGGCCACGGGCCGGGCCGGTCCGTGCTCGGCCCGACCTCGATCGTGCCAAACCATTTTGACCCATGGTCTGGCCAACGTAGTCCAAAATCAGGCCGGACCGAACGGGCCGAACCAAAATTGACATCTCTACTAGTTTTCTCTAATTATAGAAAAACTTCCTAGGCTGCATTGCCATTGATCATCTTGAATTATCTGGCATTATTTGGCATCATATGTATAATTGAGTTCAACTCTAATGTCTTGTGTAAAGCACCCTATTCAACTCAAAGTCTTGTGTAAAGCACCCACTTAGGGAACAGATCGTCTGCTCCATTAATTCTATTCCTTCTATTCCCGTTGCTTTCATTGATCCAATAAATGGGATGAGAATGCATCCATCTCGATTATTTGTTTGCAAAATTTAGGATACAAATATATACAACGTACAGGATATGTGAAAGATTGCAGACAAGACTTCAGTTTGCCAGATAACATTTGAGGTGCTCCCGGTCTGTGTTGTCATATAATCCATTCAATTGTCTGACTCTGAAGGTTACAATATGTAGTTGGCTAAAAAAGTTCAAACTTATGAACCAAGTAGCTTCTTCCATCTGGCATATCCTAGAACAAGCAGAAAAATGATAAAACAAGCTGCTAAAAAACCTACCACAACATAACCGAATATCCCGTGTATTTCGTACAATTGACAAGGTATATTCATGCCAAATGCTCCGGCAATCAGAGTTGCCATCGCTATTGCAAATGACGCGATGGTTAATATCAACTGGAGCTGTATGAGCTCATTTCGCTGATTGTCAAGTTGTATGTTCACATAGTCTTCAGTGTCATCAATATATTCACGAACCTGCAAATTCAGATTAGTTGAAGAACCATTTCAGTCAACTTCACGATAAACGTAGATTAGTAATTCTATTAATAACTGAGCATTATAATTTGTAATTCCCCAGTAGCATGACCCTTTAGTTCAGCTACTTCAAATCTCACACTTCTTTAATTCCCAAGACGATCTCACTCGATACTACCAACACTAATATATAAATTTGCTACAAGTAAAATCATTAACAAAATTCTATTAATGCTCATTTGCGGATTGCTTCTGGAAAAGATGAATATATTCTATCTTCATTTCAGCAAGACACTCCAAAGCAAAAAATACGTTTATATTTTCCATGTACTTTATTTTTCCTGGTAAGAAAACAAGTTTATACGAGTAACCAAGATTCACCTGCAGACTGTTGCAATTAATTGAACCTTAACCTAAGCATATTCAGTGAAATAAAATCTTCCAGGGGATATAAAATGATAGTTTCCAAGCCTATAGATAATTGTCTAACATTCATGTCTAACATGACAATCAAGCCTGTTTTATTATCATATCACTAAACTGAATATCGAGCTCTATCACATCTTTTGGACAGGTTAACAACAAAATTTCAATGTTCTCTATAGTTTTAATCAAGTACTCACAGATAATATTTTGTTCCGTGTGCCATCCAGCTGCATGAAATAGGCCTCAAGCAACATCTCCAAATCTTCTACATCCTGATCATCCAATGCACTGCCAGTCACGAGACTTGCGCTCCTACGAGAACCAAGTCGAGGTAGGGAGGGTGCTGAAGGGACAATGCTATTATAAGTTGCAGATGCTAACAAAGCATCAGACTGCTGAATCTGGATCCATTTCCTTGTCAAATATAAATCGGCCATGTCCTCATTGTCATCTAATAGGTGTTCAATTTCATCCCTAACCTGAAATAGGCATAATCCAGTCGCTTCTTTAGCATTCAAAAATCAATTTGAAGCATCATACTCCATAGCTGGAGACATCAAATTCATATGAAAAATCATAAACAAACAAGCCTGTGCATTATCATTGTTCAATTCTTCTGCTCTCTTTTCACCGAGGAAGTCAGGGAAGTGAAAAATAAGCAAACTAACAAAATGCCCACACACAGGTAAGTTAAGGCCAATGGTCATTATTTTAAGCTCATCTGAATAAATTAAATGGATATCCCTCGAATCCTGTTAGAAAGCTGAATCTGTTCCAATTTTTGCTCAATAAAGGAATACTAAATCTTTCTTTTGAAATTCAGAAGAAAGATAATTATATGTTTTCATATTCTACCTTATGCCTAAAACATGGATGTCTTGACTGATATAATTTAATTGTTGACCAATGGCGATGAAGTACATAACATCCGCAAGGCCTAAAGAAACAACAGAAACAACTTCCACCTATGACGTATACCTAAACAAGTAAGACTAGATTGCGAAAAATAATTGGAACTTCCACATACAAAGCTTGTGCATACAAAAAGTAGACCATAAACTATGCTCGCTCAACCAACAATAAAATGTAAATGAGTAGGTATTTAATTTCTGCAGCATAAAGCCACCAATTTAAGTCCTTGCATAAACAATGCCCACAATTCAAACAAGAGAAGGTTGCCAACAGAGGTTCACAGCCAGAAAATAGCTTCAGTGGAAAGAATAGATAACCAGCATCTACTTCCATGAAAGGTGGATCTTTTGTCATTTCTATTATGAACATTTCATTTCTGAGAAGAAGAACCATTCACTATTTGTTGAAACTCAATCTCCTGCCCCCTCCCCTAGATTTCTTATGGCTGTTTCCGTCAGATCACATTCTTGCAAGAAGCTCAGAATCAAGCAATGAGAAATATGCAATTTAATGCCTCACACATGCTGGAAAGCTCCTTCCAACCAAAGTTCTATACTGCAGGCAAGCAGCACAGAGTCCAGCAATGTGAAAAGGATGATCGAGAACATTCTAAATCCCAAACCTATGTGGCGCTATGCTGAGTGAAAAAATGAGCGTGAGCCCCAATAAGCATTTGGATTTTCTATTCTCCAAGTTCTACATACAGGAAGCAACTTGGATGATAACTCTCAAATGTCAAATCCCATCACAACAATAACTGAGACAAGTTTAACGAAAAATTGGCCCAGATATCCATCGATGCGGATAGGGCTGACGATTGAACTCCCCTCTCTCCCCTCCCTATTTCCCCCTAACTTATGCCCATTTCATGACATTGGTTGCTAGAAAAAGAAAGGCATCCCTGTATTAACACTCTACAGCAGGGATCAGTACCCTTTAGCTGACAGTTGGCCTTATGTAGAAACCTATTTCTCTATACAAACGTTTCATACTTGCCGTTGAAAATTGTCTTTGGAAATGGTTTTTGCGTGACAAAAAAGGCATGAAAAAAAGTTTAAGCTATTTCTCAATGATATTTTCCATTCCAAGAAAGCAACAAACTACTATTATTATAATTATTACCATTTTAGTTACTTTGCATCAATTTGTCTCTCCTCTATCAAAGACTATAGTGAATAATCATTGGCAGAAATCATCCAAGATTTCCTCTTTCTGTAGTTCATTGCTTTCCTTTATGTAAATTATGTGTAAACAGAAAGATTGATATAATGAAGAACTAAAGAAGAGCACTGAAAGATATACAAACTGAGACAAATTAACAATATAAATCAATAGTACCTTTTGGACGCGTGCAAGCAGACGAGTGAGATTGCTTTTCAAACCCCGCACATGTTCAAGATTTTTGGTGCTTACATTCCTTGCCAGTTCATCTAGCACAGGATAAGCTTCTCTCTCCAGGTCTGCCACACAGGAGTCCAAATATATGCAGACAACTTCTAATGCTATCTCAAGAACCTGAAACTCAAAGGGAAGCTCAGACTGCAATCCTTCAGCAGCTTCCGAAACTGGTAACCATTGCCCATCAGCTATAACATTTACGCTTGCTTCATTTTCTTGAACATCGACATGTCTTGCACCTTGAATCATAGGTGGGCTTTTATGAGGAAGTTGTTGCCTAAGCTGATCCACAAATGGAACAACCTCCCGGAGGAGAGGATCCAAAATAAGAACTTCTTCAGCTGTAACTATAGCCCTTACAAACTCTAGATTGACAACCATGGCTTTCTCCCTGGCTGAAAATAAGATGAATCACATCTAATTCCAAATCTTTATCATAATTCTTGAAAAAAAAATCCAGTAAGAAAAAGTATGAAAAGAGTAAGAGACAGAAGAGAAGACGGACAAATATTAGCCCAAGATCTCTATGGTGATAGAAGACATTCTTAGCCTCACTCCGCCCACTTCAATAAACTAAACAAAAGTACATACTAATTTTCTGTAGTACCCATAACTTGTTTGATGAGTCCAATACTAAACTGTGCGACTCAAGGTAAAGAGATAGGAGGTAAGTGTTTACAGGAATCAGAAAATCATAGATGGATATAGGTAAACTGGAAATGAGGAAAACAAGCAACATCAAAGTGGCAAATGGGGGAAACAAACAAACCGTTTTATGAAGAATAAAAACTTATGAAAAGAAAACCATGATGACTATTTTGTTTGTATACTAAAAACGAAATTCCAACCGCAGTCTATGTTTGTGCTCAATATCCCGTACACAAGACTCACAAACAGCCAATCAACAAGTGCAAAAACAGCGTAAACGGGGAGGTAATAAGCTCATCACAAGCACATACGATGATTGAACTCATACCCAAGAAAAACAAAGAGAGATGAAAATTTGGCATTAAAACATAAATGTCAAAACTCAAAACTCCACAGCGAATTGTAGAAAAATAAATGTATTACCAAGAATATGAGAGGAGTGAGAGAAAACAGGGCCAAGAATTCTCAAATCCCGAGCAGGAATAGCAACACGCTTAATAATGGTGCTCTTGTCGCATTCCACAAGCTCTGAATTTCCAAGCCTGTCAAACCTCATCCACAGCCTCGCCCCGATTGCCTTTTTCTTCGACTTCCCCATCACCAACCCTCCATTCTCGTTAGCTTCTGCATCCACCGGAGGTGGAGACGACGCTCTCAACGGCGGAGGCGGGGGTCCCGGCTCCACCACCGTCTTCAGGCGGCGCCTGCTTCCCTTTCTCAAAAACCATAATGGCCCCTTTCCCATAATCTCCCTCTCTCTATCTATCTATAAATCTATATACACACAAATATCTAATATGAAGATAGATCCCAAGCCAAGAACAAAGTTTAAAAACTTTCTCGAGTGAGACTATGGGTAACAGAAGCCTCCTCCTCCTCTTCTCCTCCTTGATCGTCTGCAACAAAGCTAAAGCTTAGAATTAATTAAACGATGATAAGTTGGATTTGTCCGTTGTAATCTGATGAGCAATTGACAGGAGGGTGACAACGCCATGTCTATAACCTATGATTCGTCATGGTGGGTAGGTATGGGTCGAATATAATATATAACTGTTTTTTGGTTTGTGTCCATAATCCATATGTCAGTAAGGTAATGGTAAAGAGTTCTGTTTTACATTTGATACAAACAATCCCTTTGGACTCATTTAATATGAAATCCCACTTAATGACGGGCTTATAGTATTTTTAAGTTTTAAATGGAGCTTCTAACTTGGTAAGTGGTGTAATGGAAGGGTAACTCTTCTATTAAATTAATACTCCTTGTTGTCATGATCAATATTATACATTTAGCACACAAATAGGCAGCCAGGTCAACGCCATTTAATATGGAGCTCGAGCAAAGGGAACAGTGTAAAGATCGGTAAAGTACATGTTAATTACAATTGGAAATTCGAGAAAAGTAAAATTGGAAAGTATTTTTGGTCTTTCCATTAGTTCGGGTGATGCTACCAAGAGGAGTTATGAACAAAGAACTTAATAATTCACGTGAGTTGCAAATGGATAGGGTTAGACTTGTGTGTGAGATTCAAATATTTGCACTTGATCAAAATTCTCTTCCAGAATTTTCCCTTTATATCAAACTACAAACTTCTTTCTTTTAGGAATATAAAAGAATTTTCCATAAAATCGTATAATTGAAGAACATTTTACACCGAAAGGCTTACTTGAAGCATAAAGCTTTAGCATCCCTTATTTACCCTAGAAGCATAATAACATTGGTCGAGGTAGGTGTTACAAAAGTCTTCTTAAGCACCGAACTTATCCGCAAGTCGTGCTTATTCCTTTGCATGATAATCTTACTTATATCCGTTTAAGCAAGACTCAACCTCCTCCACGTGATCATCGACCAACAATCTAGTTTCCGAATGCCTCACGACCCTCGCAATGTTTAACTCTCACACTCGCAAGAAAACAATGAAAGCAATATAATAACTAAGGCAAGAATAAAGCAAGAAAGAGATACAACAAACTGCTAACCTTTATTACTTCCTTTAAAGTATACAAAAGAATGCTCTCTTAACTCTTGTGTGAAGAGCAAGGCTCAAATGATCTTATATATAGGCATCAAGACTTGGGGAACAAGTCAGAATCCTAACAAAACTTTAAATTAGAATCCTAACAAAACTTCACTACTCAAGATCACGTCTATCCTATTAGATTACATCATTATCCAATAAGATAACATCTCCACTTAAATAGGACTCTATCTGATAAGGTCTATTTACATCCCAACTAATAAGATAAAAATTACACATGATCTATCCCTATCCGCGAAGATGTCCACTATTTTCAGATGATCCTCCCGTATGGTCTTTATCCTTTAGTGCTGATGTTTATCCTCTGTGATCTTATCCGCTATATCATCCACGATCTCTATCCGTTGATGATGAGTTATCCAAGCCAACACCAACCGTAACACACTGGTCTGATCCAATGCTTACCCATGTCAAGTTCATTAGCCATGGTTTGTCCATTTAAGCATTTATTAAGGCCTTAGTTCGTCGAGAATTTAGCCTTAGCCGTCTCAGCTTGTACAGGGTCCGAAACTCTACCAAAACTCGCACCATGCTCGATCTAACTCACTAAGTCACCTTGAAGCTTTCATATGTGACTGCTATGTGCTTGATCCAGCTAACCGTCCACCCAAGGTTCGTCTCTAGCTAGCTGTAAAGTGCCTTTATGTGCTAAGAGGCTAACAAACCACCCGCACTAGATGAATTGGACACCCTTATCGAACTAGTCTAAAGGTACATGTTCATCTAATCCTTGAATTGCCACAAGGTTGTATCTTTCTCCCATGTAGCTTTCGTGATCGACTTTCCCTTCCACTGGATTAAGAACTTTGTCCATCGGTTCTTCTTATGCTGCTCCATTGTTTGGTGATCCAAGATCTTTTCTACTTGATCCTCGAACTGTTATCTTACAACCGGTGGAGGTCTCTTCACTTGACTCCTATTCGGATCTGATGCATCCTCATTGTAAGGCTTAAGAAAACTAAGATGAAAAGTAGGGTGTACCTTCAGTCTCTCGAGTAACTTCATCCTATATGCCACGTTCCTCACTTTACTCAACACTTCGAATAACCTATCATACTTTGGCACCAATCCACGATGCACTTACTTGCTCGAGATCTTCTTCCAAATCTGTGGAGTAAGTTTTAGCAGTACCTTATCTCCCACGTCGAACTCTAATGGTCTCCTCCATAAGTTCGTTTGCTTCTTCATCCATCGAGAAGCCTTTCGAAGACTATCCCTCGCCTCATTTAACAGCTCTTGATTCTCTATAGCAAAATTGTACGCTGCAGGACACTTACCACCTGTCCTTTATTATGCAATCTCGAGTGGAATAAGAGGTTGTTGCCCCAAGACTATCTCAAAAGGACCCTTCTTCGTCGCAAAAGATCTATGTAAGTTATAGCAAAATTGTGCAGTATCAATCAAACTTAACTAGTTACGTTGACTTACACTTACGTAATGCCTTAAGTACTCCTCCAATTGACCATTGATTCTCTCCATTTGGCCATCCATCTGTGGGTGATTTGTCATTGAAAACTTCAAATCGCAACCATCATGTTGAAAAGGGATGTCCAGAATCAGCCTATAAATCTGACGTCTGGGTCACTCACAATATCTGCAGGAACTCTGAAGTATTTTACCATGTTCTTATAGAACAACTATGCTGCAATATCCGAGGGACACGATGCTGGTACTGGCACAAAGATCCCATACTTGGAGAAACGATCCACAATCACCATGATTGTCACCATGTTGTCCACCTTTAGAAACCCTCCAACGAAATCCATCGAAACTGACATCCACGTTCTTTCGGGTATGGATAAGGGTTGTAGCAAACTGACTTCCTTCTTCCTCTCTAGTTTATCCAACTGTCACACAAGGCATGTCTTGACATACACCTTAATGTCATTCTCCATCTTCGGCTCATAGTAGAAACGAGCTAGGAGTGCCATTATCCTCTGAACCCTGGGGTGCCTAGCCCACTATGAGTCATGCGTCTCCTTTAACAATTGTTTTGGCAAGCTACCGAAACTTAGCAAGTACACTTGACTACTCTTAGTCATCAACAACCCATCATTATCGAGCCAAAACTTGCGCACAACACCTTCCTTTACTTGTGAGATCAACTTACAATATGTGTTGTCCAATGGAGTCGCAGCTTTGATTTACTTCAATAGGTTATACTCCACCTTTGTAATGGAATATAGGGCCGCAAAAACCTCCTTCCTACTCAAGGCATCTGCCACGTTGTTATGCCTCCCCAGTTTATGCTCCCACACGAAGTCATATTCAGTAAGGAACTCCTGTCATCGGGCTTGCTTCGCGGATAACTTCTTTTAGGTCTTGAAAATTGTGTTAGCAACGTTGTCTATCTGAACAATGAACCTGTTCCCTAACAAATATACCCACCTTGTCTCAAGGCAATGCACCATCACGAGCATCTCCTTCTCATGCGTCGAGTACCACTGCTCCGCACCGTTGAGCTTTCGACTCTCAAATGCTACAGGATGATCTTCCTATACTAGGACTCTACCAATGGCTTTATCCGATTTACCTCAAATAGAAGATCAAACTCTGGCAGCTTCAACACTGGTTCGGTTGAGATAACAGCTTTAAGTATTTCAAATGCCTCCTGATATGCACCCTACCAACACCACTCTTGATTTTTCTTTAGCAAGTCCGTCAATGGCGCAACTTTCTTTAAGTATCCCATTATGAACTGTTTGTAGTAGTTCGTCAGTCCAAGAAAACTCCGCAATTCTCGCATTATCGTGTGAACCTACCACTCAACTATCGCCTTCACCTTTTTTAGATCCATCCTGACCTGACCCTTGCTCACCAAGTGACCCAAGAATCTAATCTCCGACTGTGCAAACTCACACTTCTCCATCTTCACATAGAGCTTATGTTGCTTCAACCGCTTGAACACTTTCCTCAAGTGCTCCACATTTTTAGCCATATCTGTACTATACACAACGATGTTGTCAAGATACACAACCAGAACTCATCAAGGAAATAGATCG
>JAOQMM010000005.1:12172206-12183980 GCA_027563515.1 Erythroxylum platyclados
GATTATATACTAATTACAATGCGCTATGGGTTATGTGGTTACATGAGTATCATTTAGAATGTGAACTTTTGGCAAGTACCCGTACTTGCCGGTACTAGCTACAACTATGTCATGCACTTGCGGTTTATTACAATATTAACTATCACGAAATAGGCTAATCAAGTTTTTGGCACCATTGTTGGGCACTTTGATATTAGGAACGCCTAAATGCTATTACTTTAGTCATTTTTATTTTAGTTTGTTTTATCTTTGTTTTTATTTTCTTTTATTTTAATTTTTCTTTTGTATTTATTTTCTTTTATTTTGTTTACTTTATTTTATTTTTATTGTATCTTATTGTATTTTTGGCTTATCAATTTAATTATCTTTTGAATTTTTTTACTTGATCTTGAGTTTGTAGTTTATTGTAGGAATTACGATTCATTGTCATAGCCACAACTCACAATGGAAGGATGGAGTGAATAGTATTTTTATGGGAGCTAGAATATGTCTTCGCAAACTATGACATCACCATATGGGAGAGTGAACATGTGCTATCAACCTCATGGTGTAGTACACGGGAACAACTATAATTCAAAATGGAGCAATTTTTATGCCTATGGATGGAATATCATGTTCCAGCTGAATACTTACAACATCAAACACCTCTAGTTAACAAGCCAACTCTGGAAGATAAATCAATGGAGATCCTTGCTGAAATAAAAGTTGATCGACACAAATTCGAGAGTCAAGAAAAGATAAAGGTTAGCTTCATGAATGGAGGGACAATTCAAAAAGAGCTTCTAAAAGAAAAAGAAAGCATTGCAGATAAACTAATGGAATGCCTTGCCAAGAGAGTAGCTAGTCAACATGAATTCAATGAGAGATTTTCTTCACCTACATATGATGAATATAATTTGAGTTTCCAACTAGTTCATAGTGAATAAGAGACAACAATCGATTTCATGAATGAACATACATTTCAAGAAGGCGAGGAGGTAATTGCTACTTTGAAAGATGTGATGACTGAGTTTATTCAAGAATCAAACATGAGGCATCAGGAAAGAGAGGCTTGTATGTAGAACATGGTGAATCAAATTGATTAGCTAGCAAACATATTATCCAATGAACAACTAGGGAGTTTGCCTAGTCCTAATGAAACAGATCTTGACAAATTTGGAATGGCAATCACCCTTAGTAATGAAGATGAGCCATCAGAAGAAGAAGAAGAGGAAGAGGAAGCAAGTATTATAGATAAATTAATGAAACTCCTTGTTGACATGAAAGCTGAGCAACGTGAATTTGAGAGAGAAGAAAAGGCAATGATTGACTTCACAGTTGGAGTGACATTACAGGAAGAGCTTCCAGACGAACAAGAAGTCTCCATCCAAGAAGAGAAAGTAGAGGAGCTGTAGAAGGTAGTTGACTCATGTTAACTTGTAGCTACTATATAGCATCTAAAGGTTCATCGTAGAACATAAATCTTGAATTCATAAACACGAGACTATGTTCTATCCATAATCTGAGAACATTAGTCTTTGTTAGACTTCCTCTAAAATCCTATAAAATCTTTTTCAACTTAGCTTTAACTTTTCCTAATTCATTCTTCTTCTTTCTTTATTAGGGAGTTAAAACAAGGTCTATAAATAAAATATAAGGCATATTAAATACCAAATCCTATAGAAATTATATAAAAAAGTCTAATGTTCTCAAAATCATGCTAAAAACACAAACTAATTAACACTTATCAAGTAATCAATCAAGATAATTTAATCCAATATCAAGTTAAAGAAGTGTAACTCATTAATCTAACTCACAAGATACAATAAGAGAGGCAGAAAAAAGAGAAGATGAAGTCGCTAAATATGTTATGTAATATGAAGGCTTGTTAATGTATGCTAGACATACACTATTCATAACATATTTTAATTTTATATTGCTTGTGTTTCAAATGATTTTTATAGGATTTGATACTTAATTTTGGAATTTTTATCATTTTAGATCTTATTCGTGTCCATACAAGAAAAATAAGCAAAGATGGAGAAGAATTAAAGCGAAATGGAGCAATTTTGAAAGATTTAGAGAAGAATAGTATAACACAGCATCATACACAAGCCTGTGTTGAGGGCCTTATACAAATGTAATTGCTTATATTTCTCCAATGCACCCTACATGCCTCATGTTACCTTCTTGGACGAAGAAAACAATACATTATATGATCTCATGTATATACCTATTCTGGTACTTTTATTTCTAAAGAAATTTATAGAGAGCACGACCAACTATATAGACCTATGTTTAGGATTATGTAGCTCGCTAAAAGTTAGAGTTTCAGTTTTTGACAAAGAGAAGTGGAAGAAAACATTCAAAAGTCACTTTCAATCTGTTTTGTATTAGTCTTGATCAAGAGTTCACCACTCTTTAGAGATTACAAGATTCAAGAACATGACTAATTTATCTTGTTTTCGTTATTATTTTGGATATTCTTTATGTGATTATAAACTAAGTAGGTATTAGATTTAGCTGGGAAGAACCAAGGATGTGATACTCTAATTCATTCTTTGATTTAATGAAATTCTAGTTTTTTTTAATTTATTCATGCTTTTATATTGATTGAATTGAAGAAGCAAATGCGAAAAATTCAATAATTGATTCATGCATCAAGATTTAAGAGAAGAGATGTATGTTTAGGTCACGACATAGATAAAGAGGGTTAAGAATGAACTATTCAAGAGAAAGTTGTAAGATCTTTTTAGGTTAAGGTAAAACTTATCAAGAGAGTTCATAGAACTAATTAAAGAATTCTTAGGTTATTTAGATTCAAAATAAATTTTAGTTGATTAAACTATGAATATGGATTGTATTTCTTGAAAAAGAGAATATAATATAAGTTAGGAACTATTGCTAGTCTAAAAACTAGAGGAATTCATTAATATAGAGTGAAATTGAATATAGTAAAATCTAGGGGAACTTGACTTAAGTCTAGTCAATATATAGTTAGATATATTATTAATCATCGTTTTGCATTAGTATCTAGATTTGTTACTTATTTTATTTTACTTATTCATTCATCTATTAAGGTTCATCTTGCCTATGTTTGCTATAACAAGGTTATGAACTTATAATAAAACATAGAACCCTTATACACTAGAGACATATATCAACTTATTTTTTTCATATTATTAATTTTGTAATGCTCGATTTGAAGGATGTATTATTGATTATATAATGTTCATTTCTTTTTTATTATTATTAACTTCGATATTTTCTTTTTGATTCATTACACCAGTTGAATATGACCTACCTAAGTTATTTATTTACAATTTGGAATACAAAGTGTTTGGTGATGTTCATTCTCACCATTTCAAAGAAAATCTCATATTCATTTTGTCCATACAGAAAACATTAACATTTTTTCCATTGCACTATCCATTTTTCCATACAAAAAACACTTAATCAAATTGTCTACAACACAAGTATAACATTTAGATGTAATTCTAAAAAAAACATTCAATCAGTATATCTATTACAATGTAAAAGTACATATTGAAAATAGATCATTTCATGTATCGTGTTTTAAAACCAACCTTTGGTATTTCTTATTGATTTTTTGAAAACCAAACAACAAATTGAGTTGATCCAATTAATTTGTTATTTTCCATCTTTAATTTTTTATTTTATCTCACCTTCCTTTAACTTGTTGTTTTCTATATTTAATTTTTTATTCACCATATTCAAAGGTATGATCAAGGACTTTCCACCCTCAAATATTTATTCATCTACATAAAAAAAAATCTGTCACCCTACAATACCACAAATTACCATAGTGTAAATGATAAATAAAATAATGTATATACTTATTAATTAATAAAAATTTCTGATAATTATGGCACCTATGAAGACTTTTTCTAAGATTATCATTAGTTTATGAGATCATCAATGGATTTGGCATCCACAATGATCCAACTGTCATTTAACTTTGTTGTTCATTTCCTTCCACACCTCTTAGTAAACACGGACAAGTATAAGTTACCTTGGCATAGTTTTCTAGCATATAAGTGATAAACAGAACAATATCTAACACAATGATAAATCAATTTCAGGTATTATATTTTTCAAACAACAAAAAGTAAAAGTTAATCAATAATAACGAATACATTTACAAAAAGATAAGTTTCATTAATGAAAAAACTTATAAACACTTCATTTGTGTTCACCATTAAAAAAACACCTACATACAATAGAGTTTAAAATAACAGAAGAATTTAGTAAAATAGATGAAAGCTAACTTCAATGTAAACAATAATTGCAATTTTTCAATGTAAACAATAATTGCAATTTACTTGATTATACAATGATTTCTGTAACAATTTCCCTTAACCTAGTTTTAATAATTCTTTCACCATCCTATTAAAATGAAACACAATTACTCCTATTGGGCTTCAACAACTTTTGGTTCTAACCTATAAGGCAATGATGTAATTGTTTTATTTTTTTAAAAAATGAAAATTTCTTTAACTCTGAAGGAGTTACAAGAATGTACAAGAGAATTTCACTTACAATGACAAGAATTAGATTAAAAAAAATAGTATAACTCGATCAATACACAATTAACCAATACATTTCCATCTGTAGACATGCAACAATATCAATCTAAAACCAGAATCCATCTTATTTTTAATGTTGAATTCATTTTCTTAGAGGCATAAGCTTATAAAAGCTCTCTAATCTACTAATAAACAAAGTGAACTAGCTCATATTTATCTAATTTAGTTCTATTAAACAGCCTTTTGTTCCTTTCTTTCCAAATTGATAAAACTGAGCAACTTATAGCCAAAATCATATCTACATGGTCATCACCCTTGTTTCTAAAAAGTTTATCAGCCAAACAAGTATGTCAAGTGACTCCTGGTAAGGACTTTGCAATCCCATTACTTGTAGCATTCTGCTTCAAATGACAATGGCATAATCACATTTAAAGAATAGATGATTAATAGAATCAAAATGTAAGTTACATAGCATACATATATGGTTTATGGCTCCGTTCAATCTATCTTTAGTTTTTAATATGTTCCTTGAAGCAAGTTAGTTACAAAGAAGGCCTTTGGTACCCAAGATCCTTTCCATACAATGTAGTACCTCTCAAGTTTAAGATGATGCTGAAGTTATAAAGCCACCTAATATCCTTTTCATACAATGTAGTACCAATCAACTTTAGGATGATGCTAATTAATGGCTTTAAGACAACTTTGATTAGTGAAATCCATACCTTTGTTAGGCAACTAATGGAAACTATCATCTCTAGAAGTGTTGGGGGAGTAATAAGGTAAATATGATATGACTCTTTCACCACCTCTAAAATTAATGAACTAATTATTTTACTGAGTGATCCTACCTTTGAGCTCTCAGTTGTAACGGATGCCCGGTCTAACTGATGTCTTGATTCCCAAATTTTCTTTGGTCTTGACCTTTACTCTCCATCAGTGAGTAGGAATTCTAGAGATGAGAGGAGAAACTTCTTCTCTTATAATTAGAGGGCTATGTAAAGACCAGTTATCAAACTAAAACCAATAGGAAAGATCGTTCCTTATATGAGCTTTAATGAGAGGATATATGATCTGCCTCCTTCTAAACATATGAATGAAGTACTAGGAGTATTCTTTCCTCTCATCTAACTGCCATAAGTTTTCCTTTAGGTAAATTTCATTGATCCACTTGGACCAAAGGGATTCCTTGTCCGTAAACAATCTTCAAATTCTCTTAACAACTAACATGGCTTGACTTTTCTGTAAAGAAGTGAGCTCCAGACCCCCTTCCCTTTTACTTTATTAAAGATGTTCCCATTTGATTTTAGCCCCTCTGAAATATGTTGGCAATACTAGTCCATAAGAAGTTTTTAATACTTTTCATAAGTTCCTTATTAATCCTTTTTGGAAAGAGTAAATAGGAGCTCCAGTGAATGTGAAGGCTTCTTAACATAGAGATGATTAGTGTTAGTCTCCCTGAATAAGATAGAGACTTACTTCTTGGAAGAAATAGGAACCCCAGATACTTAAAAGGTAGGGGTGAACATTCAGCCCTATCAACAACCTTAATCTTGCAGTTGAATTAACATCAAATGAAACATACAACATGCTCTTATTTAAGTTGGTATCAAGTCCTGGAAGCCTACAAAACACCTTGGCAGAGTTAAAAAGGGTTGAGACAGATGAGGAATTAGCCCTGGAAAGTAATATCAAATTATTTGTAAAACTGAGATGAGTAAATTCCAGAGCTTTGCATTTGTGATGATATTTGAAACTGGAGCAATTTTGAGTATTTTTCAAAATCAACCTTATAAGAATTTCGAAAGAAACCACAAAAAGATAAAGGGAAAGGGGCAAAGGGATCCCTTTACCTAATCCCATTGGTTCCTATGAAATGTGGCGTAAGATTACCATTAATCAATATGCTGAAAATAGTAGTAGAGATACAAGCATCTATCCAGGAAATGAAAGTTCTAGGGAAACCAATCCACTCAAGGTAGCTCCTAATGAAGTCCCATTTAATGGTATCAAAAGCCTTAGAAAAATCAACTTAATGACACAGTTTTTGGTTGATTTGTTTGACTCATACTCCCTCAATAACTCCTGTATCAATAAGATGTTGACATAGATTGATCTGCCAAGAATAAAAGCATTTTGAGATTGATGGATAAGATTTTATAAGAGACTCTTCAGTCTATTCACAAGCGGCTTCGAGATTATTTTGTACAGCAGGATATTGGTTAAAAATCCGTAAGGTTGACAACATTAGGAAGTCTGGGAATGAGACAAATGTAAAAAGAATTCAGCTCCCTTAACATTCTCCTTAAAGATAGAAATTCTTGCACCAACTAAACAATTAAATCACCAGTGATATGCCAAATACATTTAAAGAAATAAGCATTAAAGCTATCAGGATGAGGAGCTTTCCTCGGATTCAAACTAAAAAAATAGTTCTTGATGTCTAACACTAAGGCAAGTTTTCGAAGCTCATCATATATATCATCATTTAAAGGTGTAGAGGCACCAAGAAGATCTGCTATGGTCTAAGATTTACAAGGAGATGTATTTCTTGAACCAACAATACCTTTAAAAGTAGTCATACACTATCTTACGAATGGAATGACTATCTATCATGGCACTATCCTATGAATGGAACGACTATCTTTTACCAAATGATTATCACCATCAAGCAAGTTGAGTATCTTATTAATATTTCTTCTAGTAAAATTGGAATTATGGAAGAATTTGGTGTTTACATCCCTCTCTTGAATCTAGGAAATCCTTGATTTTTGAAAAATTAAGGAATTATGATCCTGTAGGGCCCTCGAGTAGCATTCAAGTGCCTTACTCTCCCTATGCTTCAATTCCAAATTGTGAGGATCTAGATAAATTTTCTCTTAGAGATCTTTAAGAGTCACCCTTGCATTCTGAAGAATTTCAACAAAAGGACCCTTATCCTTAACCTTGGTTTGCTAAATACCCTTGACTAAATCCAAAACCCCTCCTTGTAAGCCAGGAAATTAAAGAACCTGAAAGGTTCTTTACAAGAAACTTGGTAAGTAGAGACAGTAACCTCTATAAGTAGTGATTAGAGCATATTAGGGGGCCAAAATAAGCAAAGGAACTAGGGCATTGATTAGTCCAAAGATGGTTGACTAGCACCCTATCCAACTTTCTCATTGTGAAGCTACTCCCTTGCTGCTTATTAGACTAGGTAAAGTGAAATATGATGAGCAAGTTTTACCTATAATAAAACTTTCAATATTCGCAAGTATACAAATCGTAGACTTGTAGTGTCGAAAGGTATCGATCGCACGAAGAACTAGATAAAACGAATTGAACCTAACTTTGTTTAAGATAATAAAAAATGATTTGAGTGAAATAATAACAAAGATTAAAACAATTAAATAAAATCAAGTAAATAACAAATAATAAGTGAGTTCCTGTAATTATTCAATGATGAATGTATAGGATCTATTCCTTCGTTATTTTGTACCCTTACTGATTATTGATTCAAGTATGTGTCAATCCTACATTTTCTAAGGGTTTGATTACTCTCTTTGAAGAGCTAACCAATTAACCTTAATTGAATACAAAAATTTTAAATTTTGCAACCTCTTGATTAAGAAAACTTTCTTAACGTTTCAACTAGATTTGAAGCTATATATTGAATAATCAAGTCCTAACAACATCTCTCGTCTCTCTTCCGCCTTGCTCTTCCCAGTCTCTGGAGTCAACTCTCGCATGTTTCGCTTGCTCAGTAGACGGCCAAATGCCTCTCTCACTCGCTCGCCAGTCAGTCGTGTTTCGCTTGTTATCTGCTTATTTTAAACAAGTTTAGGATCATTTTGACAAAAGATGAATTTCACCTAAGGTGTCGATTCTATCGATTGGATGCATGCTTCAAGTTGACTAGGTCAAAAATCAATTTTCTATTTGGATTTTGATCTGGTGGGTTGGGCGGAGCGTTACAGTATACTTTTAGAAAATACGACTAAACAAGAGATCATGTAAGAACAAAGCCATATTTCATGTTTAAGTCTCCATTCACTTGCAATTATAAATTTGCGTATGTATATATATACATATCCTACTGCATATATCTAATATACAACAGAAAAGAAATGGGGAAAGAAAAGAAAACGTATGGATGTAACATCACAGCAGAATGATAAGGAATCAAACAACTCCACTATTGCTATGTGGCTTGCCCAACAACTTTTGGGAATCTTGTGCTTGGAGTGCATGCGCACCAGGTCCATTTAGACCCTCCCCACTTTCTATTCACAAATCAAAACAACATAAATAATAAATCTGACCCAAATGGATTGTACGACTACCAGCACTAACTCATTTGAGTCTACTACCGTCAGCCAATATCTCTCTTAACATTATCTTCCCTTCTGAAATATCATTATGAACATCACATTTCTGTGCTCCACAATTTGCTTTTCTCCGTCTTCTCATTAGTACCATACTTCTCACAAGGCTTGTCCAACTGGGTGCTTTAACTAGTTGACTCATACAATTATCCAACCCCACCAAAACATCACTAATCGATGGACGAGTCTCTTCTTTGATGGACACACAACGTGCTGCCACATATAACAGGTGCCTGATCGTGCTCTCCATGAACTGCGGCAGAGCAATTCTTGAATCACAAACGTCCATTAGTCGTTGCTTTTGAATCAAGGGTAGTGCCCAATCTACTAGAGATGCCGGTACCTTGGAAACTTCAATCACTTTTCTGCAACTAATGAGCTCTAACAAGATCACCCCATAACTAAAGACATCATTTTTAGTGCTTAGTTTGCTTGGTGTAGTGTAACAAGGGTCTAAATATCCCATGGTACCCGCAGGTTGTGTCGTTTGATGGCTGCATGAGTCAAGTCGAATCACAGCAAGTCCAAAATCCGTTAACTTTGCATTCCAATTTGAGTCAAGCAATATATTAGCAGTCTTAATATCCCTATGAATAACCGGAGGTTTTCTTTCATGAAGTGAATGGAGTGCTCTACCGATTTGAATAGCAATGTCTACCCTCCGGGTCCAGGATGGTGGTGTGTTGGCGACATGCAACCAGTCATGGAGAGAACCGTTGGGCATAAACTCCATGACCAAGAGCTTGTTGCTCACTTTTGTTGTTACAGCCGAGTCTTGACAGCTGTGTCCAAGAAACCTGATTATATGCGGACTTTGATTACGCAAAGAAGACAAGACACGAATTTCATTCTCAAGCTTCTGGGAGTTGTCTTTAGAGACGTGATCCACGCCAATGGAGGATTTCTTGATGGCCACCAGCTTGTTTCCTTCAAGTACTCCCTTGTAAACCGAGCCATGACTGCCCTTGCCAATGAGCCTGGAATGAGAGAAGCCTTCGGTCGCCTTGACTAGCTGTTCATAGTCAAAGTACTCGACCATTTTTCTTCCTCTTTGTTCTTTTCTCTTTGACGTTGGATTAAGAGACTGACCAGATGACTGCTGGTACTATACTGCAAGGTAAAAGAGGAGCATGGTTGGCTGGTTATTGTGTTTTGTTTAGATGGAAAAGTGCGCATATAAAGATTATCCTGAAGCTTGCTTGCTAAGCGTAAAGGAAAAAGCAGGTGCAGCGAAGGCAGAGAATAAAGGAGCTTTGGACGGCATGAAAAGTAGAAAATTATAATGGAAGAATTATTGAAGTAAGGAAAAGTTATGGAGGATAGAGAAAGCAACATGTCCTTGTTAAACTAAAGGCAATTACTTCTGACGAGAATAGGAATCAGGCTAAGCTGTTCCTGTTGTTGGGTCCCTAGATCTCCACTTCTTATCTCTCCTCGTCTGTACCCTTTTTGTTTTTGACAGATTGTCTTGGATTTTGTTTGTAAATTATATGAAAATCATTAACAAGGATAATAATCTGTCATGTGCATGCATATACTAGTTTGTGACGAGCCACATCGGCTTTTTCACAGAAAACAGTTATATTATAATTGATTAACTGGCTTGTTCAGATTAGACAAAGAAAAAGATCCAAATAAACAATAAAGAGAACATTTCTTTCATTATAATCATTAAACTTACTTTTCAGGAGTCTCAACATATTCTTATATAAGACCACAATCTACGCAATCTAACATTATTCCATACCATACATACTTCGACAAATCATATAATAAATAACTAGCGATTGAAGCTTTTGATGTCACACAACCTCAATAGAAGAGAAATCATTCTGCCCAAAAATACTTGCTTTCATCTTATTTGAACTACATTTGTTGAAAACAGCGAAAATATGGTATATTCTTTTAATTTACATTTCAACCTAAATGTCTAATTAAATATAAGTATAATCCATGAAGGAGAGAAGCGAAATAACAAAAAGGCTTAATTACATCATACTCTTTATGGTATGAATCTTTTTCACTTTAATCCTTGAATTTTAAAAATTATCATATATTCTTCTAAGGTTTGGTTTTCATTTCACTCGTACACTTGTGATCCGTCTTTGTTAAGTTTCTAATATAAACAATGAGAATGATATCATGTAACTTTATTAGGCATTATGTGGAAAAATTACTAGTTATGTTTGTGTCATATAACACACATTGTTGCATGATCTGGGAGATGTAACACTCACACGAGTTTGTCTTATAGACAAACGAAGTCATGAATTTGGAAGATGATAACATCTAAGGTCATGTGTTATATGTCATAACTATGACATATGCTGGCTATGTAACAACTAATAAAGCCACATGATATCTTTTGCCTAAAAGTAACAAAATATGATGCTAAAGAGTATGAGTGAAATAAAAATCAAACCTTACTAGGTATATGATAGTTTTAAAAATTAAAGATTGAAATGGAAAAGGTCCAAATTATATGAGAGTATGGTGTAATTAACCCAAAATAAAATTGGCATAAAGATTTTGGTTGCAATTGTATTCATGTTAATTTTAATGGTTATACGTTTAATTAACTAAAAATAAAAAGATATTAAACTAGATATCATTATAAAGTTATATTTTTCTTTAAACTTTTAGGCATAGATGGCTATTTCTCAAATTTCAGTTTCTCTATTATTTACTATGCAAAAGTATTGATTGAAAAAAGTTAATGAAACAATTAGGAGCTTAATTCTATCCTTGGTTGTGAGTTTCCAATAATTCCTAACCAAATGATAAAAGCACGTGAGGGGAAAATGTCATTTAGAATAAAAACACACCACAATTTATGTATTCATGCACACAATGAATGAGCATATCCACACAGACAGATGTGAAATAA
>JAOQMM010000005.1:12193873-12212286 GCA_027563515.1 Erythroxylum platyclados
CATAGCTAGTCTACAACACAACTCTCTTATAACTAATAAGATGAATAACTTTGAAGTTTATAATGAGGTTAATGGTGCTACCAGTTACGCGGGGGAGTTAAGGGATGGTAAAGGAGACAAAGGTGGAAAAGGAGATAAAATAAAGAGAGAAAGAGGGGGTAGATTTGATTTAGGCTAAAAAAAAGGGGTGTACAATAATATAAGTAGTATTAAGATGATGACACCATCTTTTATAAGAAGGATAGACCCTGATGCCTATTTGAAATAGGAAAAATATGTAGAGCTAGTGTTTGATTGTTATAATTTTTAAGAGAAAAAGGTCAAATTGCCAGCTGATAATTTAGTGATTTAGTTATGAATTGGTGGAATCAACAAATTCTCTCTATGAGAAGGAACCAAGATCTTCCTATTAGGAAGTGAGAGGAGGTGAAAGTGGTAATAAGGAAGGATTTTTTTCCAAGCTTCTATGATAAGAATCTCTATATATAAAAGGCTGCAAATATTAACATAATGTTCTAAAAGTGTAGAGGACTACAAAAAGGAGATGCAAGTTGTCATGGTTAGGGTGAATGTGGAGGAAGACCAAGAAGCAACAATAACTTATTTATTTGTGGATTAAACCTAGAAATTATCAGTATTGTCAATGTACATCATTACATGGAGTTAGAGGATATAGTTCTCATGGCTATGAAAGAAGAAAGAAAATTCAAAAAGAGGCATATTAACTGTTTTAGTATTTCTAGTGCAGGTTCTTCATCAAGGAGTAAACCATGAAATAAAAAGAAAGACAAAGCTCTAAATCCAAAATATGAAAAAACCAAATTGAAAATGCAAGTACCAAATGGAGAGAAAGCTAAAATCGATTTCTTTAACAAATAAAAATCGAGAAATCAAATGTTTCAAGTGCTTAAAGAGAGGACTTATAGCTTTATAATGTCTCAACAAGAAAGTGATGATGATAAAGGAGGATGGACTGTATATGTCCTAGAGTGAACAGAAGGTAGTTAAGGATATGTCTAATTTAGGGGATGCTAATGATGATAAATGTATTAAAAGGCCTGAAGAAGGGAATATACTAGTCATTACAAAGGCATTAAGTATATATATGGAAGAGCATAATGTGAAAGAACAACGAGACAATCTCTTTTATATAAGGTCTTCAATCAAGGAGTAGATTTATGGTATGATCATAGATTGAGGGAATTGTAAAAATGTAGTTATTGTAGAATTAATGGAGAAGTTAGGACTAATAACGAAAAAACACCCTAAACCATATAATCTACAATGGTTGAATAAGAGCAAGAAAGTTAGGGTAACAAAGTAACTGTTGTTCTCTTTCGTAATTGTAAGTTACAAGAATGAGGTGCAATATGATGTTATGCCTATGTAAGCTAATCACATCCTTTTGGGGAATTATTAACAATTTAATAGGAGTGTTGTGTATGATGGGTAGAAAAACATATATTATTTTACCATTAATGACAAATTGATTACCCTTTCTTTATTATCACCAAATCAAGTTTATGAAAATTAAATCAAAATTTATAAGAGTGAGTAAGAGAGATTAAGAGGAAATAAATAAGAGCAAAAACTTGGAGATAATTCAAACACTGTGAAATTAGGATTAGAAAATGTGATAAATGAAAATTGCCTTTAAAACTAAATATGGTTTATATAAGTGGTTAGTAGTGCCTTCTAGTTTAGCTAATATACCTAGTACTTTCATGAGATTCATGAAGCATTTTTGCATGAGTTTTTAGGTAGGTTTGTGATTATGTATTTTAATGACATTATTGTTTATAATAAGGCCTTAGATGAAAATGTTGAGAATTTAAGAAACATTTTATATGTGTTTATGCAAGAAAAATTATTTAAAATTTTGAATAAGTATTCTTTTTGTACCAAATAGGTTATATTTCTTAGTTATATGATGAATATAAAGGGAATATAAGTGGATGAAGATGAAATCAAAGCTATTAGAGAGTAGCTAATACCAAAAATTGTAAGTGATGCTTGAAATTTTTATAGTTTTACTAGTTTCTATAAGCATTTTATTAAAGACTTTAACATAATTGCCACACCTTTGATTGAGATAGTGAAAAAGAATGTAAGGTTTAATTGGGGTGATGATCAGGAAATTCATTGACTCATTGAAAAAGAAGCTAATTTTGACTCCCTTATTAGCTTTATCAAACTTTACTAGTACATTTGCGATTGAGTTTGATGCTTTGAGCATAGAAATTGGGGTGATTTTGATGCAAGATAGGAAATTGATAGCATACTTTAGTGAGAAACTTATTGGAGCAACCTTAAACGCCCAACTTATAATAAGGAGATGTATACGTTGGTGAGAGAATTAAAGACTTGGTAACACTATTTAGAGCCTAAAGAGTTTGTGACATGTACAGATCATGAGTTATTGAAATATATCCAAGGTCAAAATAAGTTAAATAAGAGACATATTAAGTGACTTGAGTTTATTGAAACTTTTCCTTATATGATGAAGTATAAGCAAGGTAAAAAAGAAAAAGAACATAGTTACTGGTGCACTAGGAGACATATTTTGTTGAGTAATTTTTTATATGTTTTAATTATATTAGAGATTTATATGTTGGTATTCCTGATTTTAGTAATGTGATTAAAGCATATAAGCATTTTTGCATTTGAAAAATTCTATAGGCATGAAGGATATTTGTTTAGAGAAAATCAATTTTGTGTATCTAATAGCTCTTTAAGAGAGTTACTTTGTAAGAGAATCGCACGAGGAAGGCTTAATGGGACACGTTAAAGTCAAAGGAACTTTTGAGATCTTGAGTGAGCATTTCTTTAGCTACATATGAGAGATAAAATAGAGAGAGTGTGTGCAAGATAGGTTACATGTAAACGTGCCAAATCTAAAGTACACCCTACAAATTGTATACACCTTTTACTTGTACCTAATCAACCATGAGTAGATATCTTGATGGATTTTATTTTAAGTTTACCAAGGTCAAGGAATGGTAATGATTCAATCTTTGCAATGGTGGATAGGTTTTTCTAAATGACACATTTCGCTGTATATCATAAAATCAATGATGCACGCTATATTGTTGAATTATTTTTAAAAGAGTTTGTTGGATTATATGACATTCCTAAAACCATTGTTTTGGATAAGGATTCCTTAAGTTCCTTTTAGAAAACTTTGTGGAGAAAGTTAGGAACTAAGTTATATTTTATAACTTGTCATCCATAAATTGATGCCTAAACTGAGGTTGTTAATAGGACTATAGGTGCTTTACTGCGTGCTATAGAAGCTTCATGAGAAGGAAAGGATGAACATTGGGAAGAAGATCCAAAAAAACACATTAAGTAAACTAACAAAGGGAGAAAAAAATGATATTAAACTTAAAGATTAAGTTTAGTTACACTCTAAGGAAAGAAAGTTTCCAAACAAGCGTAAGTCCAAGACATAACTAAGAGGAAGTAGACCTTTTTCAATTTGAAAAAAAAAGGTTAATAATGACGCTTACAAAATCAACTTGTTAAGTTAATATGGTGTCTATACCATATAATATCGTTGATTTATCTCCTTTAAACTTTATAGAAGAAGATACTGAATTTAAGATAAATCCTTTTGAGAATATGGAAAATAATAGGAATCAACCATCTACTACTTAAGCATAAAAAATTGTTGAAATCTATTAAAAAGCATTAAAGGAGCATTGATATATGAGAAGGCAAAAAAGGCCAAAAGAAGCCTTCAACAACTTAATAATGGATCTCTATGCTAGAAATGAAACTTTGCTTCTTCAAAAGGCTAATTTAAAGGTCATACTATTGATTCAAGTGGAGTAAACTCAAGAGTAAGATTACATAATGTAGCCAATATTACACATAAAAATGAATCGGTGTCGATCTTCATTAATTTTTGGAAGTTGAAAAATAGAACATAATCAATGTTAGAATCATACTGATGCCAATGATGTACATTAATTTTACTGACTAAAGAAATACTAAAATAAGATTTTAGATGGGCATCAAACTTGTCATTATTTATATGTATGAAGTTCCAAAACAAAATTGACACCGGTATGCTCCTTGAACACACACCAATTTGTTTCTTGGACATGCGCCAAACTTGTATTTAAGTTGTTTAGGGTTGAAATTTCAAAGTATTTGTTTTTTTATGACCAATTCTTAAAATTTTGTTTTTCTTATTATTATAATTGTCAAATTACTATTATTAATCAATCAAATACAAGAGATCCTCTTCATTCTTGTTTCTAAAGAAACTCTTGCTTTAAACTCTTTAATAGCTTATAATCTTGTCTAACTTACAAGTTGCAATCAAAGTCTAAAATCTTAACATTTCCATTCCTTTATGTGAATGTGATTATTTTATTCTTTTGTTCAACTTCTTAAATCAAACTTAAATTCAATAAAACAATTCTCAATCTTGTTTATATTAGTATTAAATCTCACCAGTCCTATTGTTGAACATATTAATTTGCATTGGCATTTTCCAAACTTTCACGCGCATAACTTTGTACTTAAATTTCAAATTTTAGTTTAGGAACTTAAATATAATTCCTTGCTTAAGAATTAATCCATCATTTTCTCCATTTGCGATCATATTCATTTTCCCTTTTTTCAAAGATAATTTACCCAACATTAAAAAAAAACATATACCCGTTTAAGAATGTAGGTGGTAGCTTTGGAAATTTAAATTAAAAAAAAAAGTTCGCGTAAATGGTCAGACCGATAGGTGTCGCAGATGAAGCTGCTAATTCTCAAAACATCAGGGCACAAATAAGAACTTAAACCATTCTAGTTCCATATATACATTGACTTAACTGCAATCTTTGACATTGCTTACAAATTCATGCATTTACTAGGAAATTGGTGTGGAAAGAAAAAGGACAGAGGACAAAAAATAAAAACCGTGTGGGAACTAGTACAAAATCCTTCACTCAATCACCATGCAGATGCACAAGCGAGCATGCAAATGCAACATCTTGAAGTGGTGTGAGAAAATCTAGTTGATTTACATATCAGAATATCGGTATCTACATTTGCAGAAAGGGCCATCAGCTCCCCATGCATAATATTCTAAATTCTATATGCTTGCTACAGGTCTGTAGCACTGAACTAGATTAAAAAGCCTATCTTATAAAAACTTGGAGATAATCTTCCATCGTATTTTGGATTTACTAATTACTAATACTAACAACTAATGCTGAAGTATCAAATGCAAGTAAAATCACTTTTAGCCTTCTACCGTATTTTGCATACATTTTGTATGTAGGCTAGCCATTCTATGGACAACAAGCATTAAGAAGAAAAATATTTAGTTTTGCGTCAAAATTTTAATCTGGAAACAAACCAAGATATAAATATAGAGACTGATACAGATATGAGATAGGTACCTCAGAAATCAAACAAAAGCTGATAATTGAGGTCTCTAAGCTCGTCAGTTATACATGTCTACGCCTTTTTGCATTATCCTCAGCAAAGAATTCCCACTTTCTATGGTCCAGAGTGCTTAAATCATCAAGATCAGCAATGGCAAGCAAGTAATGCGTGAGTTTCCAAAGCTCCTCATCGCTATCTCGGTTTGCATGAGCCTTCCTAAATGGCTTAATTACTAAACCATTTTGTGGGTTCATCACAAAATTTCTTCGAAGATCATCGAACATTATAGTGTTTTTGTGATTGTAGAACTGAATACAACAAGAAACCACAGAATGTCGTCACAACGAATATTAAGAATGTATGCAAAATCCAGTATTTCCAAATTCAGTTCACTATTATTAGGCAATCAATAGGCCCAGAACTTCAGATTCACGGAAATTTGAAGAAGAAAAATACATGATGTAAGTAACATTTTGGAAATTCAAAGGATTACCATACGAGGGATAGTATTAACTAATACATCAAATGTATAGATTTGGCCATGTGCAATGCACTAGTACACAAGGTAAGTAAATCAAATAGGCAACCATCAGCCCATAACAAAGTTAAGAAAAAAGAGAGAAAGTACAAAAGTATATTACAAAACAAACAATTTCAAAACTTGTACCTCAGGGAATTGAGCCCAAATCAATCCAAGTGGCTTGCAATCAAATATCCCGTGAGAATCCGTCTGTACCGTTATCATTGCTAAATGATCTAGAAGAGCAGTGATCTTATAATGAGGGTTGTTAAGTACCCCAAGCTGCCCCATCTTCAATTCAACCCACTTCATGCTACAGCATAAAAGAAGCCAGACTAAAGAGTTATGCAAATACCTAAAAGTAAGTATTTGAATCAGCTCATTTCCCAAAAAAAAAGTATTTGAATCAGCCAGGTTAAGAAACATTCACAAAACTAAGATAACATTGGTTACATGTCCATGCCAAAGTACGTATGAGCATGCTTTAGAATATATCAGACGGACTAATTTTATTATATTAGTTGGATTCAATATTCATTCTAGTTATATCCTAGAAAAAAATTTATCATGTGCTTGACATTACAAGCAACTAAAAACGGGTCATAAATACTGTTGAGCAACATGCACTGTTAGTATCAGAAGGCAACTTAGTTCCTTCCCGTCTAATAGAAAAGCTTTACCAGGCCAACACAGCAAATTAAATTGGTTGCATAAATAATTCTTCAACGCATAATGGTTGAGTAAAAATGGTTTATGTGGAGACACTGTTTGCATATCATCTGTAGACCTGGATTTGATCAACTCAACGTTACGCCACTTAACAGTCTTATAACTTGGGCCTCATTACTTGTAAGTTTCAATTTTAAGCAGTTAGTTGTACAGAACAGAATAGTTATTGAAGGACTTGGACCATAAAAATTGTGCTCTTGAGTCAATGATTTTAGTTTACAATCTAATCAGTCATAAACTGTCAGGGAACAATTTTGATAAGTTTTTCTTTATTTTCAATTTTGAGGGCAGTTGAACTCCTCTTTTTCATGGGGCATACATGTAAGAATTGTTAAAAGTGATGCGTAGCAGAAAGGTAAAAATTGTTCGAAATGATGTGTGGTAGATAAGTAAAGACCAAGAAAAACAGATAATAAAATAGATAGATAGGCATTTAACCTGGTTGCTGACCATATCATAATATCATACTTTGCATAGACGGCCTTGAGAAATTCATGAAGATCTGCATAGGAAAAAAGTTATTATGAGTTCATACTTCAGACAATATAAGTTAAAACTTGCCACATCCAGATTCTTACAAGGTCTCATCAGCTCAAGAGGGTTCTCAGCTGAGGAACGGTGATCAAATAGGGTATAATCAATATCCAGCACAAGTAGCTTCTTTCCTTCCCGACATGGATTTAGAATTTCAATCTACACTCAGGATATGCAGGGAAAACAACCATCATTCAATCAACCATCATTCAATCAAAAAAGTCCATAACTCTAAAACAACCAAGCAATGGTTAACGGAAGAACACTCATCATACTTCAAGACTTATTACATGGCACACATAGTTATTAAGATCAACAAAACAGTTGTCCCAGTGACATCTTTAACTGGAACAACAATAAGTGAACAAATACTTAGAAACTTAGTACACAAGTTGATGTAGGTTAGAAGAAATACTAACTAATAGCTAAAACTCATGAAAATTAGGAAATATGATTGGCATTAGGCTGCTGGAATATTAAATTTCAGGTCAAGATTTCAGCTTGAAATGCTAAAATTTCAGATTAAGTATAGTTAGTTTTTAAGGTTTGATTGATGGAAATTTAGATTAGAATTTCAGGGTTTTATATGGCTGAAATTTAAGGTTTTGGTCCCTGGGATTTTAGGTCACAAGTGCTAGAATTTAGTGAAATAAACAAGTAATGGAAGGAAGGAAACTAGGAATCACT
Source organism: Erythroxylum platyclados (assembly GCA_027563515.1). Lineage (NCBI taxonomy): Eukaryota > Viridiplantae > Streptophyta > Magnoliopsida > Malpighiales > Erythroxylaceae > Erythroxylum > Erythroxylum platyclados. Next base: position 12,201,735 of record JAOQMM010000005.1, read on the forward strand.
CTTAGGGTCCAAGAATCACTTTTGAAAAACAGAATCACATCTTCCAATTAAAAACTCAAACTTGTAGAAAATATTCAGGATATTTGTTATTGAAGGGCTAAATAGGAAAGGGTTCCTAACACATTTAAATCATATTCTAATAAAAATTCTATAAGTTTAAATCCTAAACAACTAAGATAACATATTTATAACTAGAATAACATATCTAACATACTACTACTTCCTATCTAATAAGGAATCCGAGAATAACCTAAATTCAGTGCTAAACTCAATTCCCACTCTTCGTTCCATCAAATTTAAGCTTGTGAATGATTAATTTGCCCTCTATTATTTCTTTTATAAACTGTAAGCTCTTGCATTAATTCTCCTTAGCTTGTCTGAAGTCGTCCTCGATGTAGAATGTGACAAACACTGCTCATATAAGTCTAGATTCAACTTCTAAAATTCAGCTTTTAAAATCCTGTCAGAAAGTGATCTTCCTTTCCACTTGACAAGAAACTATTGACATCCATCAACTCTTGTGACTATAATTTGTTCATCAAGAACATCCTCTATTTCATTTGAAGACAACAAATGACAAAAATTCTCACAGCTATAAGGAGTTTGTCTATCATCATGTCCATGATAAATAAACAAGTCCGCAACATTAAAAATAGGACTAATTCCCATGTCACTTAGTAATTCCGAAATATAAGCATTGGCACTTATCTTCTTGAGTATCTTATAAGGTCTGGAATTATGTGAACATAAATGAAATTTCTTATATGTTCCTTTTGGATAACACTCTGGACAAATCCTTACTATCATCATCATAAAATTCCACCAATCGACAATGTTTACCAGCATGTTCTTTATAAGTCAAGTCGTTGGTTATCTTTCGTTGCAGCTCATCAAAGATGCTCCTCATATATTGTACAAAACCTTCAACTTCAATACTAACTCGTGTTATTTGTGGTAAAAGAATCAAATCAACAGGCTCTTTTGGTTGAATTCCCAAAACTATCTCAAAAGTACTCTTACCAATTGACCTATTTACAGAACCGTTGTATGCAAATCATGCCATAGGAAAAATGTGGTCCCAATTATTTATATTGTCTCCAACCAACCATCTTAACAAATCCCTCAAGCTTCTATTTACCACCTTCATTAGTCCATCAATTAGGGGATGGAAAAAACTTGAAATTAAAAGTTAATGTTCAATGTTTTTCTTAGAGTTCTCCAAAAATAACTTATAAACTTCACAACATGATCAGAGACGATAATTAAAGGTAATCCATAAAGACGTACAACCTCTTTGAAGAAGAGTTTATTAACGTGGACAGCATCGTAAATCTTGAAAATTGTATTTGCAGGTGGTTTAATCACAAAACAATATGGCTTCTCTACAATATAGGTGTCAAGAACACACATATTGTTGCTTCTTGTAGTCAGATCCATTAATTTGTTGTCATTACTGAAACTTGACTTTGCAAATGCACTCACATCTTCTGCTTTATTCATATGTTGTGTTGATTTCTCACTTCCATTCAACTCCACTTCTCCTTCATCACCCGCTAAAACATAATCTTCATCAATCCGATTTATTGCTTCTTCTTAACACCAAGGATATCAAGTTTGCAGCAAATAGGATCTGGAACCCTTATAACTTACAAGTTAATCTTTTCAGCTCCCTCTCTGTTATTTTAGCTTGATTTCCTATCCTTTCAACATGTTGTCATATTGTTTCAGCTTGTTGTTCTTGTATTTTGATTTGTTGTTTAGGTGTTTCAATGTCTTGTTTAAGCATTTCAACTTATTGCTTAGTCGTTTCATCTTAAGATTTTCCAAAGAATCCACTTCCTTCCTTTTTTTCATCTTTAACACTCTGATCATCTCCCATTGTCAAACTCTCCACGTATGATCATCTTCCTTCGTCAACTCTCCATGTCATCAAGTACCTAAGCAACTTCTACATGTAGGCTTGAAGTTTCCAATTGATCAATTGAAGGAGAGGTTCCAACTTTTACAGCACCCAAAAAAAAAACACTTCCTTTGAGATAGTGCCTGTTAAATTTGAGGAATCAAAAATCATAATATGATTTTTCAGCCAAGATTATCCCCTGCTTATTAGCACCTTCCTCATGTGTAGAATTAAGTATAGGTTGTTACCTTGCATAAATTTTTTTCTTGTGGGAGTTTTGCCTTTTAAGGAATGTATGTCAAGGCTGTCTAGGATCCAAAAATTGTCGAACATTCTTTCTTGTGGGAGTTGTTACATGTAAGTTTGTTTTTGAGCACCTTGTGATTGAGGATCATCAATGCCCAATCTTTTCATAATTCTCAAAAGCATTTCATCTCGCTCCTGGTTGTTGAGAATTCTTTTATAAGCCGTTCCGCTACATGCCGTCATTATGAACCAAAGTCCTAATACCAAATTGATGTAAGAAAAATAAAAGAAATACTAACTAATAGCTAAACCTTACAAAAAATAGAAAATATAACTGATTGTTGGAATATCAAATTTCAGGTTTGGATTTCAGCTTGATTTGGTATAGCAAGGTTTTTAGGGTTTAATTAATGAAAATTTAGGCTAAGATTTCAGGATTTAATATGGCTAAAACTTAGTTAAATAAACAAGTAATGGAGGGTAGGGAACTAGGAATCACTCCTAGGGTCTAAGAATAACTCTTAGAAGAAAGCATCACACTTTCTAATTGAAAACTCAAATTTGTAGAAAATTTCAGGATATCTTGTTATTGAAGGGTTGAATAAACACACATGTATAGAGAAGTTCTTACAACCCTTATTCTAGTAGGAAAGGGTTCCTAACACGTTTAACCAACAAACACTAAGGCTTGGCTTCAAAACTTGATGATATTCTTGGTGTTGAGAAAACAACTAACTACATTTATGCAAATCATGGTGTAGTCAGTGATAAAGACAAAATAAATCTAAAGGAAGATGCAAAGTCAAAATTCAGCAATGGCGGCAACTTAATGTTTCTGACTGTAAGGCACAACAATCCTTATGTTCTTGATACTTATGCAATAAAGAAGCCATGTGATTTCTTTATGGAATCATTTCCAAATACAATTGTCAAAGCAAACTTTACCTTAACTGGTCATTACGTATAGTTAAGCTTAGAAGATGGTACAATGCATGTTTGGAATATCAACACAAGGAATGAGGTGGCATATTGGAACAACTACATAGGAACTGCATCCTCTTTGAATGGAAGCAACGAAACGAAAGAAAAATGAAATAAAATGCTTGACAACATTTAGTTGTCAAGATCAACTCTCGTCAAGCTAGAGAAAATGATGCAAAATGAAAAAGAGGAGTTATTAGTTTAGTTTAGTTTTTATTATTAAAAAAGGAAAATATTTCTACTTTATTTAGTCCTTATTAGTCTAGGGTCATGTTTATTAAGAAATAATAAGAATCTTTATTAAATAGGATTTTATTTTTATTTTGAATATTTAGTAGGTTTTCCTATTCCACTAAGATTAGGGTTCCAAGTACTTCTCTATATATAGGCAATCAACCTATCAATTAAAAAACATGATTCTTTTTACAAACTTGAATTTTCAACTAGAAAGGTATGATCCTTTCTTCTAAGAGTTATCCTATCCTAACGTTGATTCCTAATTTTCTATCCTATAACTGATTTCTAGAACTAAACATTTCATTGTGTGTTTTCCTATCTAAAACACCAGTAAATTCAGCCTGAATTCCCAGCAATTCCAGCCTAAATTTCCAGCAACCCAAATTGAACTTCCAGACCTTAAACTCAATTCCAGCAGCCCATATTTTATAAGTTCTGTTAATTTTAGCTACTAGTTTGAAATTTCTACTTTTAGTCCTGCATCACCAGCTTTTCATAAACCATTGGATTGCTGATTCGATGCCCTTACCGTCATCAACTGACTCAGCACTTCATATGGTTAGTAGATGTGTCACTTAGGTACTCTTTCATGATTTGTTCAGTCAACCAATGATTTCAATCAAGCAGCTAAGAACAAGTATACTACGGCGAAATGAGCACAAACTAATAAAATACTTCGTGAAGTCTTCAAATGAGCATAAATCAAATGATAATGCAAATATCATAAGAGGATGCAAATATCAAAGCATGAGTTTCTTGTGACTCAAAAAGTCACAGAGATAAGCATCATTGGATACTCAGGAAAATTGTGTTCACTAAAGGTAGTTACCAGATTTGCCAAATCCTAAAAGCCAATAACTGACCTTGTATTGGTCTATACGCCTCCTTAGTTTCTGCTTATTCACTTCCTTGTCTTTGATGTCAACCGATTCATCTTGTCCTATTTCAAAATCATCAACAATCTCTGGAGAGTCTACTTGATCAACAATTATATCATCTTCAACAGTTCTGAAAATTCATTCATGTGCACATAACTTTCAAAGGAACTTGAACTGAAGTAAATCTATCAACACTACTGAAAATATCTTGTAAAATATGAACAGGACTCGTAACACTTCAAGTATTCAGAAAGAACCACTAAGTAGGTACCCTGATTCCAACATTTTCACACAAGTATGTGTGAAAATGAAACAAAAACGAGAAAGAAAACAAAACAATATATGAAGAAAATGGATTCCCTTTTTCGGTCAGTGTCATCTTTATGAAGGCTCTTAATTAAGGATATAATTGTGTATTAACAATCTGAAGAGAAAATCTTGTTAACACATATTAATTCAACGTTGAACCAAGTTAATGTTATTCCTTTCCAGTTTCAATTTCATACAACTCCATTCTGCGATTATTGTACCCACAAAACAAATATATAAGCATTTATAAAGAGTAAAAATGGTTATCTGGTCGAGTCTTCATTTTAACCTAAAACCCATTTGAGTTAAACCCTTTATCCACCTAATTGTCATGTCCAAAAGTCTCGTAATCAACTACAAGGGGTAAACTGAAATTCATTAGAAAAGGAAAACAAAAGAAGAACAATAGTTACTTATGCGGTTTCCAAAATAAATAAAAAGAGAGAGAGAAATAGTTAAAATGCGAGTAAAACCGAAACAAACCCAATCATCGTCATCTTGAGCGAGGATTTGAGAGGCAGCTGGGAAAGCAAAAGGGAGTCGTCGGCAAGCTTGTTGCCGATTTTGGGATAAAGAAGTTTTTGACGCTTGGGCAAGACACTGGTTAGTTCGCATATGCGTCGCTTCAACTCCGCAACTGAGTCATCGCCGCACACTCGGACAGTGAACTCCTTGCCGCTCCACTTCACCGTCAGTGTCAGCTCCTCCGAAGCCGATGAGCTTGAAGCAGAAGCCATGAGACGAGCAGTATTCCCTCTCTTCCTCTCTACGTCTCTCAGTTTTAATTATTAATGTTAATTTCGGCTTTTTCGGATTTCACGTTTTCTTTTTAGGCTAGGAGTGGTTAGACGTATGAAATGGTATATAATATAATAGAATGTAAATAAATATAATATTAAAAAAAAAATTTTTGATAAATGTGAAGATTTATAATGTAATATAATGAAATGTTATTTAGATATTGGATAAAATAGAATGTAATATATATATAATAATAATAAATGACTATTACACCCTCTTTTTTTTTAGCTTTCTCTCTCTCTCTATTTTGTCCTCCCTTCTTTTCTTCTTTCTTTCTCTCTCATGGTCTGGTCTGCTCAGTGTCTGGGTAAGTTACGGTTGTGACTAATAAGTCACAACTATGACCCTTTCTTCCTCATTTGAGGAATGGGCCAATGCTTCTTCTGTTTCTGAGTATTTTTTGGGTTTGGAAAAATGCAGATTTGCATGGTCACGGTTGTCGGCGACGAGTGTCGTTCACTACTATTCGGAGACAGTGTTCTTCCTTTGTCGAGGTCCAAATGTATTGTCTTGCTTGGTATTAAGATGGGTATATTAGGTATTACATATTTATCATTTTACATTCCACCATAAACCTCCCAAATTGGATATTTTCTATTTTTACTATTTATGATAGAATGAGATATGAAACCCTTCCCTTACATCTCATTTCATTTCATTCTATTATAAAACCTCCTCTCAAACGATGGAATAATATTCCATTCCATTTCATTTCATTAAAAAACTCTCAACCAAACATAACCTTACTGCTTGGTATTTGGAAAGGTCACGTTTTGTCGGATGTTAAGTTTTTAATAGAATAGAATGATTTATAATGAAAAGGAATGTAAATTGATGTAATATTAGGAAATTGTTATTTGGGAGGGGTGGTAGGATTCATAATATGATATAGTGAAATGTTGTTTATCATTTTATATTCCATCCTAAACCCCTTAAATCAGAGATTACTTATTTTCACTGTTTAGGATAGAATGGGATGTAATGTGAAACCCTCTCCTTTCATCCTATTCCATTACATTTCATTATAAACTCTCCTCCCAAACAATAAAATAATATTACATTTCATTCCATTCTATTAATAACCACTTAACCAAACATAGCCTTAAGCATTCGACTTAGCACGAAAATCGAGCACCTGCAGTCTAAAATTTCTATTTAAATCAATTAATCCAAACGTTCGGTTCAAAATATTGTCGAAAATAACAATTTATACCTTAACGTTTACTCTAAAATATAAATTGAATCCTAATGTTAAGTTGAATCCTAATATTTACAAATTATTCAAATCAGCCCCTAACTAGAGGGAAAAAATGATGGAGTTTCACCTCCGTCAATTAAATGTCACGTGGCAATTTTTTCAGTATGTAATTTTTTAAAATTTTGTTAAAGTAGAACTTACATCGATGACGTGGATTTTGTTTATTTAAAAGGAGAGGTTAGTGATGATGATCATCAGCAATTATTTCGGTGGTGAGTTGCTGCTCAAATTTAACTACAAAAGCTTCTCACAGTGAGCAATGTCCCAAGGAATGCTATAGTCGAGAGAATTCCTGGCAACTCTATCTTGTATACACTATTGCAACCTGTAAAGGCTGGAACTTCGCCTACAATTATGCTCCAACTGGCTGAGAAAATCTGTAGAACAGACGCACTCTAGAAGTTTGATGGAAGAGTAGCATTTAATGAGTTATCTGAGATGTTGAGGTATTGTAGTTATCGTGCATTCTTAAGGTTTAAGGGGATTGTGCATGTTAGGTTGTTCTTGCTTATGTCCATGAAGTTTAGACTCTTTAGGAGGTCGAAACCGCCTGGAATTGAGCCATTGAGACGGTTGTGTTTGGATTTTGAGCCTTGTCAGTGAGGAGCAATTTGCTAGTGAGGGTGGGATTTTGTCGATGAAGTTGTTGGAGAAAAGTATGAACTTGAAAAGGTTGTTTCCATGGCAAAGGTTTTATGGCATTGGACTTGAAAGCGAGTCAGATGACACATCTAGCCATTGTAATTTTCCATTAGAGCTAAGCTTTTCTGCGAGAACTCCTGATAGTGAATTCTCCTATAGTGATAGTGAATTCTCCTATAGTGATAGTGTCTTAATATTTGGAAGCTTACCAATTCCTTGTGATACTTCTCACCAAGTTCAATTTAGTTAGCCTTGTCAATGACGAAAGCCCTCTGGAATGGCTCTTGACAATTGATTATCTGACAAATCTAGATTCTTTAGAGCTTTTAAGTTGGTAAAACTTACTGGAATTTCTCTGGTTAACTGGTTCGTGAAAAGCAGTAAAGATTTAAGCTTTGTTATCACTCATTTTGATCCTTTTTTGGTCGGCCTCTTATAACCCAAATAAGAATTCATAACAAGAATCCCTCTAGAATTTTTTGGTTTACTCACGGATGGTCCTCAGTCGACAATTATACACTTTGCTGAATTGCAAATTTATTCTACTAGGATATAACTCAATTTTCGACTAATCCTCTTTCTATTTTAAACCAAATTATTTATTTTGAAGTTCATATTTACCATCTCTTTACCATAATTAACATATTTTTTGTATATGACTCTAATAAAATTTTCACTACGAAAAATCTTGGGAAATATTTAATTTCAATTAACAACTAATGATCTGATTGATAAGTGATTCTTGGAGATGTTAATGCTCACTTATCCTTAATGAACAAAAGGAAGCACTGAATAGGTGCAATCAAAGTGTAAACAATTTATGTGATTATCTTAACGATTTATTTATGGAAGACCCGAACTACAATGGAGTAACAATTAAAGAAATAGAGCAATAATTAGAAGAAAATTAGATAGAAAACTAGTAAACTCTAGTTGGTTACAAATTTTTTCAAAATTTTAGGCTTCTTTTAAGTCCCTAATGTCTCGTACCAATTTTATACATGACAAGTGCACATATTTTTCTTAGTATTTTGCTATTTTGTTAATCTAAATTACTTTGATTTAATTGTTCTTATATCTTATTTTAGGTAATTGTGAAAATTTTGCTTGAGGAATGATGTAGCCAAGAATTGGAATAGTTTATAAGAAACAAATATAAAGAAAACACTATTTTTATTTAAACACACCCTCGCACATAATCATTTATCATTCTATGTTTCTTTCAAATGTCCTAGAGAAGAAGATTCGATCTGATACATAAGATGAAAGGAGGTGGTGTGGTAGAGAGAAAAATTATCAAGAAATACACAACTTGGGACACAATCTTATTAAAGGAGAACCTTTAAACACATCGATTTGTCACTTTAGAGGGAAAGATCAAATTCCAAGGAAGTAAATCATATCAAATAAATGTGATCATCCTTATGGTATATCTTAACGTGAGTTCTTCTTTTCTTTGCATGTTGTTTTTATTATTTCAAGGATGGTTATAAGGTAAATACTTTTATAAGATTAGATGGAAACCTGATTTCCATTAAAGACTTTGATATTTAAGATTTATATGTGTTAATCTTAATATTGATCATATACAAGATTGAATAAGGTTGTAGATATATACACATAAGACCCTTTCAGTATTAGGGCAATCTTTTGTGATGTCTTAAAAAACTTATTGCATTCCAAGAGTAGTTAATTAGATAGATATATTGGTTAATTAATCAAGAGACGGTTGGTTGTACATTGATAGATGACAGTTTAATAGAAAAATTTGCCAGTCTAAACAATAAAATCTCTACAAGGATGCAGGATGACATTAGGGGCATTTTAATCTAGATTTTTATTCATGTTGATTCTTATTGTTAATTGTTTTTGAGAAATTAAATAATTCATTAAATTAAAAAATGGTACATACAAAAGAGGTAGAATATACCAAAAAAAACCACCATTGTCACGGTATTGACTATAATATAATAACTTAAGAGCCACTAATCAGATAACACATATTTGTAAACCCTTTGTTACAACACATGGGGACCACTATTCTACTATCATTCAGTCTAATAACACCCTTACTCCCTTAATCAAGTCCTAGATATTTGTCCTTCCCATTTACATTTGCATACTGCTTGTATCAATTTCCATATTACCATCTTACTCTTTAGTCTTCTTTTCTGCAATAACTTTTTGCTTATGTTCCTTTACATGTTATGGTCGAGTTTAGTTACTTTAACATCCTAAATGTTGCATGTTCTTGATACGTGCTTAATTGATTGTATATTTATTCAATAACCCTTAGTGATTAATGATACAAAAATGCTTAAGATACTCACTTTAGTTTATATATGGTTTAGGCACAATTCAGAAGCAAAGGAGTTAAAGTGAGTCGAAAGCACTATATTTGGGTCGTTTTCTGAAAATTCAAACTCACTTGTCTTCATGGAGCAAGAAGAAGAAGATTACAAAGCGAGTGAGATAATGCATTAAAATGTTACAGTCCATGCAAGCTATAATGTATTAAACTGTTACAGTCCATGCAAGCTACCCATGCAAGAAGTCCCATGTAATGCAAGTTGTCCCACGTGAGACACCACACACACCATGGGACATCTCTTACTCATGTAAGAAGAACCAGCTTCCATTCCACTTTTAACCTAGATTTTTAGGTATAAAGAAGACATGTTGTGTGTGATGTGAGAGGGGTTAGAAAAGGAATAACCAAAAGAGGACCAAACAACAAAACTATGTGAATTTTATGGACAACTGTCCATTCAATAACAACTGTCTTATTTTAAACTAGCTGCCTTATGTTTTCAAGGTAGCTTTTGAATATACAAATGAGAGAGGGTGTTGGGGGTGTCAGCTGGAGAATAAAATAAGAAGAGTGGTGGTTGTTTTTGTTTTGGAAAAACCCAAGAAGCTCCCAGTTTTGATAAGGAGACAACAGTTGATGCATTGTCTCATCTTAGTTGGGAGAAGTAGTAGAATTGATACAGCTACTACGAGGAGGTAGCTGATTCATTGTTCTCTTCATGGTTTAAAATGATGTGAGAGTTGGAGCAAAAAGGGGTAGAATCGAACAACAGCTTCTTCATCATTTTCTCATCGGTTTTCCAGGTTGAATAAGGAGCAGTGGACAACAACCTTTCTTCATCAATTTCTCTTCGTTTTTGAACAAGAATGGAGGCTACGGAGGTTTATTCTTGGAGATTAACGGAAAAGATGGAGGGCTAACCCACTCAACATTGGTTCGGAGGTGTAATCGACACCAAGGATCACATTTAAGTATACGTCATTATATAC
>JAOQMM010000005.1:12212386-12233014 GCA_027563515.1 Erythroxylum platyclados
CATGGTTGGATACATAGACGTGTATCCAACCATGTAAGCCAAAATTTATCTTTCGAATGTATACATGGTTTATAAGTATATACACGATTGTGTTTCTCCCAGGTTTTGGTGAATTGTTGTTCTTCTTGTAATTTCTTATCCTATCCTTAATCTAATCCATCTCCTTCTTGTTCCACAAGGACAATTGAGATTGAGCATTAAAATGTTGGCTCAAGAAATGTGCTTTTAACCCATTTTAGTTGTTATGCTTCCAAATTGTACCTAAAACCAAATAAGAACTAGAATGAATGTCTTAAGCATTGCAAAGCATTATCACTAAATATCATGGAGTAAAAGTATAAACAGTTAAGCACACATCAATAAGTCTCTGTAAACATGTGAAAATTTGAAGAATATTTCTTTTGGTCATGTGAAGTTACACGCCCCCTGTATGTTGATATAAGTGGCCATGTATGTTGCCCATTTAAGTCTCTATGCCCATGTAAAATTGTGAACTTAGGTATTTTTGGAAATACACAATCACCTACATGCTTGTGTATGTTGACTATATATATTCCAAAAACCTTAGTTTTTACTATAAAAGGACATGAACAGAGGCAAAATAAGGAGGCAAGTTTAGAAGTAATTATGAGTCGTAAAGAACATAGAAGCTACAATTCTAATTAGACCACGAGGAAAACACAAAAAATAAGTCAAAAGATTCAACAGATAACATCATCCAATTGAACATGCAAGAAGATCCATTAGAAGAAAAAGGAAGATTTAGAATTAAGATTTATTTGTTTCTAGTTATTCTTTTGCATGTTTATCTTTGGTTTTGTTTTCTATGGATAGGAACTAAATTTATTTAGTGCCCAGGTGCAATAAGTTATGATAACAGTAAGATTTGATCCTTTATTTAATGCAATTTTATTGATTGATTTATTGCGATTCAATTATACGTTTTACTTTTATTCTAATGTGTTCAAAATATTAGTTCATGATTTTATTCCATATAATTGAGATTGAATAATTCTCTTGTATGAATAGATCTACCATAATTGGAATGAGTTACGTGCAAGCCTAGAGATAGGTTGACATAAAGCTTCTAGATTAGGGTCAAACTTAACAGTGAAATTCATTAATCAATAATGCAATCCTAAGGGTTTTAACTACAAAGATTTCTGTTAATCAACTGATGGATTAGTTGTAATAGCCTTAAGAAAAGTATTAACATGAGATAGAATTTTCACAGTCTAATAATCAATAATATAATTGCAATATAAGGTTACTATTTAATGATTCTTAGGGGGATTCATCACCTAGGTACTATTTATTTGATATAGACTTTTCCAAGTATTTTCCTCTGTTTTAAGTTTATTATTGTTTCAATCTTAGATTAGTTGTTAGTTTAATTAAGTCCATAATCTGAATGGACAGTTAGATAATAAGAAAAGGGTAATTACTAGTATTTATAATCCTCATAGGATGGACCACCCATATTTACCTGTGCTAGCTATAGCTACACCGTACATTTGTGATTTTAACATTGATAAATTCTTATAAGCAGACAAATCGTTAATCAAGTTTTTGACGTCATTGTCGAGACTAGTAATATTAGGAAAGCCTAGTTTTTATTAATTTAACCATTATTTTTGTATTTATTTAATTTTTAACTTATTGATTTATTTATTTTTTGAACGTCTTTATTTTGACTATGAATTTGTGGCTTATTGTTAGGATTTAAGTTTCATCGTTATAGCCACAACCCATAATGGAAGGATGGAGGAGACAATATATTCATGGGAGTTATGATATGCCATTGCCCATGGCAGCATCACAATTTTAGAAAGAAAGGTATGGTGACATGTTTTTGGAGGTTCAATCGATATCCATATCGTGTTGCCACATTTGTGGAAGTAACCATTACAATCATGAATGTTGAACACTAAATTATATGTCGGAGCAACTAAGCATGTAAAACTTGTCACAGAGTGCACCCTAAGAGAATACTTATAATTTAGAGTGGAGCAACCTTTACGCTTATGGATGGAATAATTATGCTTCAGTTAAATATTTACAACAACATCAAGTAAGAAAAGCAAGTTACAGATATATTTACGGAATACCTTTCCAAAAGTGAAGCTAATCGATGTGAATTCGAAGAGTAATTTTCTTCACCTGAATATATTAAGGATAATACAACATATTATTTGAGCTTATTAATGCCTCAAAGTGAAGAAGAGATGAAGATCTATTTCATGAATTAAGTTGCATTCCAAGAAGACGAGGGGGTAACTATTGCTTTAAGAGGAGAAGATAAAATAGATGATAGAAGATGAAGAAGAAGAGAAAGCCTCTGTCCAAGAAAAGAAAGTAGATAAGTGGTAAAAGATGATTGAAGAAGAAGAGGAGGAAGCTTTTGTCAAAGAAGGAAAAGTAGAAAAGTGGACAAAGGAGATTGAGGAACAACAAGAGGAGGATCCAATTGAGGAAACTACTAATGAATCGTTGGTAGTCACATTGAGTACGAATGGTTCCCACTTCCTACAAGACCAACTGTTTAAGCTAACTAAAGATTTATGGAGTTTTATTATTCCTTATTTTATTAACAGTTTGTTATTGAAAAGGGCATTAATCCATTCAATTGAATTTATAAATTTGATACATTATGTCCTTATTACTATCTTATAACATATGACTTATTTACAGACTATGAAACAGCTATGTAGAGTAATTGGTGGAAATAAGCTACTAACTATAGACCCAGGTTGATTGTACATATAAAGGATATGTCGAGCTAAGGATGTTAAACAAGCGCTACTTGGGAGGCAACCTATGAATTAGGATAGGTTTCACTTTTATTTCATTTTATTTTATGTTATGTTATTTCCATATCCCTTATTTATTTTTGTTATTATTTTATTTTATCTTTTTATCCCTTTTTGCTTATATTTTGCAAGAATGGATGTATCTAATATCAAATGGATCCTTCATCACATTCAAAATTATGTACTTTTTATTACTCAGGGAAGTACCAAAATTTGACCCTTTCTTACTTTTTATCTATATATACTTATATTGCGTACATTAGGGACAATGGACAATTTTAAGTGTAGGGAAGAGATTTCTTAAGCTTATTAAAATCTTCATTATTAAATTTTATAAGCTAATATCCTAAGTTAGTTAAAATCTATCCAAAAACACTTGAAATCATTATTGATTATTGAATTGAATTAGTATGCAAAAGAATGAAATTAGAATAAACTTTCTTTATAAGTCATGTGTTTAGTAGTCATTGAGATAGTCAATTTGAATGAAAATTGCATATTATATGCATATATAAGACCATTTTTGTGAGCTTTTGACCCTAAGGGCAAATACATCAATATTTAAGCTCTTTTATTTTTTCATGTGTTTTATCATACATAGTTGAATAATTATAGAAATTGCTTTTATTATTCACATTGAGACCAGATTTTTTAAGTTAGAAGCGTTGAACTGATAAAGGCATTTAGATACCACATTTGTTTAGCCTATTTTGTTTATAATTACCCTACCATATTTCATCCCTTAAGAGTAACCAATTTTGAACCTTAGCACTTTTCATTGATTATAACCTCATTATTAGCTTTTTCCTTATCTTTTTTTTAAAGATAAATTGAAGTTTATTAAAAAACACTAGCAAAAACAGGTCAGACGACATTACAATGAACAAAATCACAAAAAACATACAGACGACATTACAATGGACAAAATCACAGAAAAACACACAGCATAAGTGCTTTACGTTAGCATCGACCAAATGAATAGCACAACAAGCACCTTTACAAAGCTAACAAAGAATCAAATAGGCATCAGAAACAGAATAACCCAGCTTACAACACCCAGATTCTAGTAAGACTAATGCTAATAGAGCTATCTTGATGGTAGGCAATAATTGTTTCCCGTATGAAGTTGACGATATCTTCTGCTAATAGTTGTTTGTCCTTCTCCACTGCTTCATAAACTCTTCTACTCCTTTCCCTCCATATCATATAGATGGTATTCATGAAGGCTGTCTTCGCAAGAATATCATCCGGTGAACACGTTTTGAGTACCCTATCATCATCGTCAAAGATTCCTCCCACTAGAAGGTATATCGAGGTAGTTGAAGCATCACCCTGATTCTGCTCCAAATTGCTTTTATGTATGAGCACTAAAAAAAAAGATGGTTGCGGCTTTCATTCATTAGCTTATATAAAACACAGATCGGATCGTATTCTCCAAACCAACGGTCTCTTGTTCGGAATTTGTTTTTGATCGACAACCATGTAAATACTGTTGCTTTAGGGTTTAAGGACTTCTTCCACAGCATATCAAACCAAGGGACAACTTCATCACTAATTACAAACAACCTATGACATGTTTTATTCGGGAACTTACCTTTTGCTTCCAGTTTCCAGGTGATACAATCTTTCCGTCTTCCTTCTGGAATATTGGGAAGATGTTCTCTAAGCAAGAAGAATCGTCTGAAGTTCCCAACCCACTCACCGTCTAGGAGTATAGAAGAGACTCAAGCATGTAGTGGAATCCGAGGCCTTAGTTGAGTGAGTTCAGTTCTATTGATTAAAGGGCTAATATTGGTCTGTTTATCAAACCAGAACATGTATCCTCACCATCTCCCAACTCATGCTTGATATACGGATATAGCACCTCTCTCAAACTAAGTAGATATCTGAATAACCATGAAAATTCCCTTGACTTCTCCAGCTGCCATAGATTCCTCTCTTTTAGATGATATGCCCTAACCCATTTAATCCAAAGTGCTTGCTTATCAGTAACTAATCTCCATATTCTCTTGCTCATCAGAACCTTTTGCATCTGTGCGATTGGTATAATCCATAAACCTCCTTGTTTTTTTGGTAACGTAACCTCACTCCATTTCACCTTGGCCTGCTTCCCACCTGCCGAATTCCCCGTCCACAGGAATTCTTTTAGCACTCGATCAACTTCTTTGATAACCCTTTCCAGTAGTATCATATGTGCAGTCCAATGTAAGTTCATGCTAGTCAAAACCGAAGCTATTAAAGTAATTGGACCAGCCATAGATAGATACCTGTTTTGCCATGCTAGAATTCTATCTTTAAGCTTCTCAATTAGTGGAACAAAATATGCAAATTTTGGCTTTAGAGTAGTGATTGGAACACCTAAATACTGCAAAGGCATAGACAATATAGGAAAGCCTACTATCCTTTGCAAATGCTCATGATTCCTAACATCCAGAGACAAGTATAAGCCGCTTTTCTCTGCATTTACCTTCAATCCTGACCACTCAGTGAAAACCTGCAACATATTCTTCAACATTCTGAGTGAATGCTCATCTGCACTGCTTTGAAGCCTTTTTGTTATTTTGAACTCTGAAGGTTATTTACATTTAATTTTTTTCTTGAAACTTAAAATTTTAAAAGGTCCTTTTTTATTTTGGTACATGATGAATTATTTATAGAGATTAAAAAAATTTGTGTTGCGAGTATAATAAGTAAAAAAAAAGTGTTAAAGTTATGGTACCAATGGACCTATAGTGGGAAGGACCTATATTGTGAATAACTAAGTTTTTTGAAACTTTGTTTTTATAAATTTTCTTTAATTTATCACCCTTTAATTATCCTAATCATACCTTACCTAAGCCACATTAAAACCTTATAACAAGAACTTTTGATTTTTGTTTCTAGTTTACTTATAAATGGTGTTATGATAATATTACAAGCTTATGGTTAAGAATTCTACTATGCATTGATTTGAGAGTTCTTATACTTTTTACCCTAAACACTTGAGTGTATTAAGTGAAACCGAGGTGAGTGTTTAAAGATTTATGCTTTTGATTTCAAAAAGATTATTGATGTGATTATTATTGATATTGATTTATAAACGTTAGTTCTGAGACAACTTGATTATAATTGTATGGTAATTTGGTCAATATGACATGATAATTTAAAGTGTGGATGGACAGGTTGAGGTTAATAAAGGATAGATGTTTGCAAGATTAATAATTTAGATTATGATTTGTATGAGGACAACCAAAAGCTTAAGTGTGGGGATGTTTCATAAATGCTTATTTAACTGTAATTATTCACCTATATTTAATATGTTTTGCTTGATATTTAATATTTTTATAGAATTTTTGGTACTTATTTCGCTTTAAGGGTGATTATAGGTAATAATTGCCTTTATGGACCAAAAGGAAAAGAGTTTGGATGAAATCATGGCATGGAACGAAGATTTGAAGCAACTTAGACCTACAAAACTCTATATAGTGGTTGTGTAAGTCTCTGTAAACGTGTGAAGATTTGAAGAATATTGGTTCTATTCATGTGAAGTTACACACCCTTGTATATTAATATATAAGGTTATGTTTGTTACCCGTGTAAGTCAATATACCCGTGTAAAGTCGCAAGTTCAGGTGTTTTTAGAGATACACGGTCACCTACACGCCCGTGTATATTGACTGTGTATATTCCAAAACCTTAGTTTTTACTATCAAAGGATGTGAATTGAGGTAAAATAAAAAGTAATTTTAAGTCGTAAAGAACATAGAGAGGATACATTTTTTATCAGAGGACAAGGATGACACAAAGAATATGTCAAAAGATTCGATAGATAACAATATCCAATCCAACTTGTAAGAAGATCCATTAAAAGAAAAAGGGAAATTTAGAATTATGATTTTTTTTTCTAGTTGTTCTTTTGCATATTTATCTTTGGTTTTGTTTTCTATTGATAGGGGCTAAATTTATTTAGTGCATAAGTGTGATGAACCCTAAGTTGTGATAAAAATATGATTTGATCTTATATTTAATGCAATTTTATTGGTTGATTTACTACAATTTAATTACATGTTTTATTCTTGTTCTAATATATCCTAAATATTAGCTCATGATTTGATTTCATATGACTAAGATTGAGAAATCCTCTTGTATGAAATCCTCTGGATTAGGTCAAATTGTATACAAACCTAAAAATAAGTCGACATAAATCCTCTGGATTAGGGTTAAACCTAATAGTGAAATTCATAAATCGATAATGCAATCCTAGAGGTTTTAACTAGAAAGATTTATGTTAATCAACTGATGGATTAGTTGTAATTGTCTTCAGAAAGACATTAACATAAGATAGGAAATTTCACGGTCCAATAATTAATAATATAATTGCATGATGTAAGGTTAATATTTAAGGATTCTTAGGGAGATTCATCACCTAGGTAATATTTATTTGATAAAGAATTTTCCAAATATTTTCCTCTATTTTAAGTTCATTATTATTTCAATCTTAATTTAGTTAGTTTAATTTTATTACTAGTATTTACAGTCCTCGTAGGATCGTCCGTTCTTGTTTATGCTAGTTACAGCTATACCGTGCACTTGTGATTTAACACTGATAAATTTCTTATAAGCAGAGAAATTGTCAATCAAGCATAGAATTTACATATATTTTGCTTAATGCTTTGTTATATTTTTTTCAAATTACATTGATTTAATTGGATTTATGTGTGTTTTAGGTCATTATTGAAAAGTTGCTTAGGGAATTATGGTGGCTAAGAATTGGAGGAGTTTATAAGGAAAATCTCAATAAAAACTCAATTTTAGAAACAAGGTATAAATACAATTGTGTACTAAAATAAGAAGGTAAGGTTGAGAACATGATGTGTTACATATGCAAAGTGAGACCGTATCCATTGGAAAGGAAGAATTCAAATTAAACATAGTTGTCATAGCTCGTGTCTTTCTTCAAGAAGACTTAAAAAGAAACAAAGTGATACACGGTCTCATATATGATTAGATGAGAGATAATGTGACATGATCAGAAGAAATATGGTGATATACGACCTTAGACATGGTTATGTTTCAAATTGTATTTACCATAGACTTCTATAATTTAAGAGGCATAAAAACCCTAAAAAGGAGGCATAGTTTATTTTAGTTTTACATCTTTTTATCTTGTAATTAGGATTAAAGCAGTGTAGGGAGAAAAGGCCTTAAAATACATATCTAACATCAGTTTTTAGAAATCAAGGGAGATCCAAAAAACAAATCACATCAAGAGATCTAAATCATTATCGAGGGATCTCTTTCCCTAAGTTATTTTCTTTTGATTGTTGTTTTTGTCATTTCAAATATAATTAATGGCTAAATATTTTATTTTCTAGATTAGTTGAAATCATAACTTTTTTTGTATTACTTGATTTTAGTTTTATAATAAAGAGTTTTATGTTTGGAAAATATTGGTGTTATTATTAATGTTAGTTATATACAATCATAAACCTTTTTTAAATTTACATATAGAAGTTGTTAGAACAACTTATATGTAGATTGAGTTAGGTATCTATATTAAGGATTGAATGGGGTGTAAGGGATAGTCCTCCATGATGTTTCCAATAGTACAATTGCCTTTTGTGAGATTTAATAAATTATAAAGTATTCATAGATGCGTTAATTAGATTGAGATATCAGTTAATCCTATAAGGATAAGTGACTATATACTATGAAGTAGCAATTCATTATATTATGAGATTATACCAATCCAAAAAATAAAATCTCTAAGTAATTGAATCAATGACATTAAGGAAAGTCTATTCTAGATATGATTATCATATGATTCTTTACTTGTTAAATTGTTTCTAGTTAGAATTTAATCTATTAGTTTAATTTAGTTTGAGTTTTAATCAACTAATTGTTCATTTTATCATTGATTTTATAGTAGTGCAAAGGTTTTAATGATAGTACTTTTTTTATGAGATTGACTTTACTTATCACTTTACTATTGTAAAACGATAGATTCATTTTTTTTTTCGAAAATTACGATAGATTCATTTTTATGATAATTAAAACATCAATATGTTTTCAACCAAATTTCTACAATAGGTTCTCAATTATTTTTTTTTCATACTCTATAAAAATACCCTAACACACTAACACCTGCTTGTTATGGTTCACATAAATTTCTTAGATTATTTTTTGTATAATAGAGATAGCTACTAAGGCTAACAGTCGGCTTTATTTGTAGGTTTTTCTTTAAATAAAGTGAATGTTGCCATTTTAGTCACAAATAATGAACTTTATTATAACGTTGGCCTACACATGCCAATTAAACTTGTTAGATTAAAAAAATTTAACGAGGAGCAAGTTTTTTACACAAGCATGAAGGGAGATATGATCACCAATGGTCCTTTTATATGTAATCTCTCAATTTATATATAATGATCCCTAAAAATATTTATTTTTTATTATTAAAAAAGAAAAGTACTTTCTATAAATTTGTAAAATTATAAAGAGTTGATATTTGTAATTGGAGACTATTTTGACATTTTATTTTGAATTATATATTAATACACGAGTTTGAGATCATTCTTTTAAGTATGAAGCTTTACACTAATTTGGGTATTATTTAGTGAAAAATAAAACAACTTACATTAGAAATTTCTTTTAGATTTAGTGTTTTATTATAAATATTATTATGATCTAATCAAGTGCATTTTATACATTTAATAACATAAGTATAAAAAGATACAAAAGAAATAACCTATCAAAAGCTTTATGCAAGGGATGTGAAAATAATTTATAAGAATATCATTATTGATTTAGAGATGTTGGATGACAATAATTATAATATTTAGCATAAAAAAGTTTAATACATTTTTAATAAGAATGAAGTATTTGATGCCTCAACTATTTTATGCAACCTCTTATGGAAGAAAATATAGCTTATTACCAGTATGATTGAAAGACTTACAATAATTAAGTTAAGAAAGGTAGGTTTATGTGGTATTGAGGTTCATAATGTTGATTTAAATCTATGATGACCTAATCAAAGAGTTTAGCTCTATACTACTACTAAAGAGATAAGGGACCAATTTGAAATTGAATTTGGTGGCATATCGATATTGAAGTCGTGTGAACTAAACTTAAAAGTCTAATCAATATATATTGAAATTTAACTAATCAATTTCATAACACACCTTAGGGTGATGTCTTCTATAATTGAAAATCTTAGGGTGGTTGGTGTGGAACTCAGTAATGATCAAAAAGTTCAAGCAATAATTAGGTCCCCTCTAGATTCTTATTTAGATCATGTTAACATGATTTTTGCATAGAAGCATAACCACATCTAAAGTACTTTATAACACCTTAAGCTAGAAGCAAAGCTTCGAGCCAAACCTCTCAAAAATTATGCCAGCAGAAGTTAATCAATCAAAGCAAAGCAAGAGGCCTAGGTGTCGTAACACTACAACAAACTGTAGAATTGGCTATGTTTTTTGGCTACAAACTGAAATTCGTAAAATCATAGCCGAAGACTAACTTTTAGCTACAAATTCTAATTCATAGCAAAAAAAATGTAGCCTACCTCCAACATTAAAACTATTAGCTATATTTAGAATAAACTATATTTTATATTCGTAGCTAAAAACATTTGTCGACATTTTTTAACTATGAACTTATTTTCGTGTCGAAATATTTTTAACTACGAAATATTTTTTTGTACCTAATAATGTTTGGCAACATTTTGGAACTATTAACTTATTTTCATAGCTAAAGACCTTTTACTACAATTTTTTTAAATCTAAATCACACATATCCCTTAAGTATCAGTTATGAAAATATTTTCGTAGTAAAAAAAGAAGAACAATAAAAATGATGTCATTTTGATAACCTAAAAACAATCCTCCTTGTCTGCTTTCTAGCAGCTGCTTATTTGTTTTCTCCAATAGCTCGCTCATTTATTTTCATCTTTCTTTGCTTTCTAGTAGCGTCTTTCTGTCTTACATTATTTTCCAGTAGCTCCGTCATTTGTTTTCTCCAGTAGCTCCCTCGTCTATCTTCTTCAGCAGTGTGTTTTATCCAGTAGCTCCCTCGTTTGTCTTCATCTATTTCTGGGTATGTTATGTACAACCATTGTTGTTCTTAATTATATTATGGGAATATTTAAAGTGTGTGACACATCATGTTATTGGTTAGGATCTTTGAGTAAGGTATGTTGTTGTCTCTGCTTTCCTCACCTTTTTGTTGGATTACTTGAAATGTGGAAGAGAATTTCAGTGTGAATGCTGTCTTGGAAGTCAAAAACTTACAGCTTGAGAAATTTTTCATATGCTTAAAGTGCCCCTAATGTTTGGAACTGTTAGAAGGGAAATTTCTTGGCTTATGTTTCCTTTCTATTTCTATATGAATGGAAAAGAAGGGTTCCATTAATAGCCTATAACCATAAATTCCTTCAAGTTTACTTTACCTAATTCATTCATTGCTTGTTTGATTATGAGAAAGATTTGGAATTTCTGAGAACTGAGTCAAATTGTTTGTTTTATGTTTTCTTGGCTCTAGTTAGTTGATGTTTTAGGATTGGAAAGTATGGAGTTTAAGCTTAATTAAGCTAAGAGTGTGCTTTTATTTTAGTGTGCTATTTGTGGTTGTAAGTAGATTCTTATGAGGATTAACCCATGTTTATCTTTAGAAAAAATGGGGAAGAGGAAAAGGAAAAAATTGAAAATAAAAACATCTGGGAGGATATTTCGACGGATATTCTTTTTTTGGTTATTTTTATTTCAATAAATGTTGTTAGGTTCTTAAAAATTGATTAGGTTATTCAATTTGCCTACTAAGGGAGCTGATGAGATGAAAGATGAGTTGATTATTTATGTTTGTGCCTACTATGGGCGGTAGCTATTGCTATAATTAACTTGTTTGAAGATAAGAATGGTTTGTCTCCTTTTTGATTCAATATCTTTTAAATATGTTTCATTTACAATGCCTTTTGGTGCTAATTATAATTAAACTTTATGCATTGCTATACTGACGATGCTAAATGTTCCTTATCTTCTACAATGTAAGTTATGAACCTAGTCTATTATTGAAGTCACTTCTAAAGTAAATCTGTTCATGGTTGCCTATAACATGCCTTATTGAATGCAAGCTTGCTGGCTTGCTTTCATTTTTTCAACTAGCATTCTGCTGCAAATAATGGTATCATTTTTATATATGAAATCCATGTGTTTTGGTGGTTCTGCATTGTAGTTAGTTATCTAGATGTTATTTCAGTTTCATAATTTGATGCTTTTAATAGATATAATATGAATTTTACATATATCCAATGGATTTCTATAATCATATGCTTTACACATTTCAGTTGACTTACTGCTGAAAATGTTACAAAAGTAGATGGATGCCAAGTTATATTAACTAATTTCTTATCTTTCGTTTCCCTTGTGTCTTATAGAGGGAGATATTTCATCCTTGCCAACTCTTTTCATTTAAAAAAAATGGAATTTACTAAATACATCCTTATTTTTCTTTAGAGTTCTTAAAGGGGCAAGTATTTGTTTAAATATGTTGTATTATCTTGCTTGAGGAACAAAAAAGGGTCTAATTATCCTACAGTGTTGCCAAAAAACATCATTTATGCCCAATTCCATTTATGACCCACTTAATCAACTACTTTCTTGATATTTCACATAGTTTAAATTGCAGTGATCACATTTTTTCATGTTCCTAATCTAGTAAGTTCTAGATTCAGATCCTAATCCATCAATTGTTCATATTTACACTAGATTTGTAGTTGATTTACAAATTATAGCTCCAAGTTTCCATGAAACAAACAATCCACTTTGTGCAATATTTTGTCCCTACTTTTATTATCTTTCTTGCTCTTTAATTTCTAACTTTTATTAATGACAAGCTTATGCAATATACAACAACTTATGGCTAATGTTATCAGGTTTGGTATACCACATCATCTATATATTATGGTTGCATTTGATTGCTAAATCTTATATATGTGTTGGTGCTTATGCCTTGTTTATTCTTTGGTGCAGGTTCCACCTAGTTCTGATTAGTAGGGAAGCTGGAACGTGAGCCTTGAGTATAAACATCATCCTATTTTCTTGCCAAAGTTCTTTTATTGGGTTACTAGGTATCTACTTTATTGTTGTTTATTACTTAATTAATCCATTGTAGATGAACTTTTCTGACATTGAACTTCTTTCATATCTCAAGATATATTTTTTTCTTAAACCATTCCAATGAAATTTCTTTCTTGAATAACACTATGATTGATTGATTGATTTATACTTCTGATTGTATCATTCGTGGTGTTTGGCTGATCATTTTTAATTCATTACACAAATGATGAGATATTTTTTATATTACTTTAAAAAATGCATAAATTAATCATTTCATAGTAGAGTGGTATTCTAAAATTAAAAATGTGATGTTTGCTTTAATTAGAACCAAATACTTATTGTATCAATATTCCCAATATTTTTAGTTGATTTTAACTAAGCTTTTAGGATGATTAATGGTTTATCGACATGGACAACACTAAGTAGTCGTTCGAATTATGTTCTAATATTTTTGTAATCTAAGCATTTATAATTTGTAAACTAGTCTCTTTATTTATTGTTTTGTATATAATAATGATAAAGTTGTTATTAATATCTTGTATAGGAAGAATGCTCAATATTTACTTTGTCTATAATTTACTTTTTATAGACAATACTTGATATTTTGAATTAATAATATTTTTATATGCTTTATTTGTATAATAAATTCACAATAAAAATATATCCATACATTATATACAATACATATTGTTCAATATCATAGATTAAAAATATAACAAATAACACATTGCAACATTATTAAAAACATAGCAAATAATATTTAACTACGTTATGTAAAACTTAGCTAAAAGCATTTGGCTATGTTTCTAAAAACATAGTTAAAAACATTTAACCACGTTTTCATAGTATTTATCTACGAAGATAAGACCGCTACAATTTTTGAAAATGTCGCATCTAGGTTTCAGCTACAGGGATTTGACGACGTTTTGTGTGACAAAATAAGAACATAGCAAATAACTATAAGCAATGTTTTTTAGACATTTAGCTTTGTTTTTTCCGTAGCAAAAAGTCAACTTTGTTATAGGGTAAGTAACAAACGGAGAACATGAAAAGTTCGTAAATTTGGTACCTTATAGGACAAAAAGGTCTCCAAACACTTGCATGAGCAACCAGGGAAAGTAAGAATGTTAGAAAGATGGAGTGTTATAATTGCCAACATATAGATCACTTCGCTTGCAATTGCATTGAAGCAAAGTGTTTATACCCAAAAATTGTTAATTTGACTATTATGTTTGCTTTTATATAATGATTTTGCATAGTCTCGCGAATAATAGAATTGGAAAGAATAATATATATCAATCGATTATTGCATATTATTAATTATCATATTCTAAACAATGGTCAACATTTGTTTTTCAACAATGATGCACAAGTAAAAGTACCATAAAAGTACTTACAGCTGAAGATTAATGGAGGGTACGACATTATTTTATTATAGGGTTAATAACCAAAAAAAGCTTAAACTTTCGTCAATTTTCAATTATAGCTCGAACTCTAAAAAGTAGCAATAAAATGCCCAAACTTTCAATTTTTTTCAATTCTAGCCTGAGCTTCAAAAAATAACAATAAAATGCTCAAACTTTTAATTTTTTTCAATTCTAGCACAATGTTGGTATTTATGTTAAGTTTGCTGACGTGACTTGCCATGTGTTTCAGAAACCTTAACTATTAATACACGTCAATCAAAATTAACACAACAAATAAATATTAATGAAACGATGTCGTTTAATCATATAATTAAAACGACATCGTTGTTTAAAAATGACCTAAATTAGATTATGCAGTCCTGACAACCTTACGTTTTGATTTTCAATTTTTCCCTTTATTTTCAATTTATTCTCTCCACACCCTCACCCTCCAATTTTCAGATTATGCAACCCTGACGCCCTCACATTAAGGGTATTTGGATAACGAACTAAAAACGAAGAGCTTACTGGCGCAGTATGTTGTAATGCGAGAATAGTTTAGAGGGTTAAAAGAACAAACAGAAAACAAAGGGGCTGAGGGTATCGGGAGAACAACAAATAACGTTGGCTAAAATTGAAAAAAATTGAAAGACTGAGCATTTTATTGTCACTTTTTGAAGTTTGATCTAGAATTGAAAAAATCGAAAATTTTAGCATTTTATTGCTACTTTTTAAAGTTCGAGCTATAATTAAAAAATTAACGAAAATTTGGACTTTTTTGTATAATTATCCCTTTTATTATATGTTACAAGAACCTAATGTTGGCCTTGTTTGGCAAATGGCTGATCAACTATTTTTTGGTCGATTAAGATGTATTTGGCTGTTTGACCATATCAAACAACCAATAATCATGTTTGGTAATCAGTGGATTGGGTTGGTGGATTGAATCCAATTCGCTGTTTTTGAAAAAACTACTATGAGGAGCGTTTTTAAATAGCAGCTGAAAAATTAAAAGACAAAAAAATGACTATGTCCAAAAATTATTACAAATTACTAAAGAGATAGAGATATAGATAAGTTTATCTTATTATGATATTGTGTTTAATTCAATTCAATTTATTCTAAAATTAATAAGTCAAATTTAAATTAATTATTTTTATCTAAGTTTAAATTTTAAGAGATTAATATAAATAGTTTTTGCAAAATAATTTTATTTTAATTTAAGATATTAAAATATAGTTTCAATTTTTAAAATTTAAAACATTAAAATTAAAATAACAAAAATTATATTTCCTTAAATTAGAAATTCAAGAGGATCTCGAGAAGTTTTTAATTGAACCCATTCATCATTGAGAAGTTGTATTGAGAGAACTTTTGATGTTCTTAAGGCTCGATGAAAGATATTGGAGAAAATGATAGTGTTGACTTCTTTTGCTCTTTTTAATTCTTATAAAAATATTCAAAAGAAATACTAAGATATAAATAGCTAATACTCATGTTCTTATAAAACTTTTTTTAAGTCATACCCTCATAAGTCATTTTATACATAAACAGCTAATACTAAAATCTAATTTTATCAAACATCTTTAAATAAACCGCTAATGTTATTCGCTGGTCAAATCAGCTATATCAATCTGCTATTAGCTAACCGTTGATAGAATCAGCTAACAGCTAATGCAGTCCACTGATTGCCAAACAAGGTCGTTATCTACTTTCCAATTGGTCACTTGAAAAATAGGTTATTATGTCTATTTATTACGACACTAAGATTGTTGTATAATTTGATAACATCGTCTATAGATTTTGTTTCTTAGATAATGACTTCTTTTATTATGAGTATTGAAATAAATGAATTAGTTAAATGAATCTTAAGTCTTTAAATTCTGATTATATGATGATTCTATTAAATGACATGCAAGATTTATAAGTCAGAAAAGAACAGCCTAGCAAACACGAGAAAGCTTACCATTCTAGTTACTGCTTATATTTTGAATACAATGCCCTCTAAATCTGTTTCTTCTATCTTATATGAGCGGAGTAACGGAAATGGAATGTTTTGAACAATAATATGTATATTTCATAACATTGTTAATTTGAACTTTAATATATATTAAAATAAGTAGCGAGCAACTATAGCTATAAAATGTATTCTTCTAAATCATTTCCAGCAGTTAGATTGTTAGAACCAGTTCATCATCATGTATAGTGGCTTGGAAAGCATGTACTTAAAACTAAAAGCAAAGAGCAAAAAGGTTTTCTTATGGTATCTGTTTTCTCTAAAGAATCTGAGTGATGTAGGTGGAAGACTAACGTCAAGTCTTTCTAAACAATTCGAGAAGTGTCTCAACTCTTTGGTCCTCTTTGTCGCCTGCATTTTCTTCATCATCAATGGTGGGAGGATCTAATGTGCTGTTGTTCAAATATTCTTCTATCCTTAAGGAAAGCTCATCCTGTTGTGGGTTTGGAGTCTCGCCATCTTCTCCATGCTGAGGTTGTGCTGCATGTACCTCATTCAAAGAGCCTAGAGAAGAGGACCGAGATACGGTGCCTGATGCAACTGTAATTTCATCAGCCTCATCAATTGTTGTATCAAGAGAGCATACTGATCTTGTGGCCACTGACAGCGCAGACCCACGTTTAGATCTCTCCTTCACTCTCTTACACCAACTGTGAAGTGACTCTCTAACGCTCTCCGCAACCAGGGCTTTCTTCCACCGGGATCCCATCTGAAGACATCAAGTGATAAGCAAAATGGCACGTGTTTTACTTCCATTTCTAACATTGACCAATTCTGAGTTCCTACTTTCTTTGAGCAATTCTCACTTTCCATGCTAAGCGGAGACATTGTAGGATAAATGTAACATAGAAGCACTGAAACATGTCTATTACAAACTTAGAAGACCAGATTATGTCCCAGGTGTCTTGCACAAAGATAGAATACTACAATAACTACAGCATCTCAATCTCCTGCTGGTATAAACCAGTCATTTCCCCAAGAACAAAGGTGAAGCAAATCTCTTTAACATATCCCCGAGTTAAAAACATATATGCATACATAAAATAATAATAATAATCCAGCAGATATGCCTGGAAATCCATAAAGAGACCATCATTGCAAACATCCAATACCACGAAGCTCTTGAGATGCATTTGTATTGAGTAAGAGCACAACAAACCTGGGTAACTATTACATTTAGAGGAACAGTGCTATAGCTACACCAGAACTGAACAAGGATACTGCACGACAAGAGAAGAAACCATTACCACAGTTCATCATTACCTATAACGACGGAAGTGATGCAAAAACATCATCCACCAACGTGTATTAGCAAAACAAGTGGGACTCCTTCAAAGTGCTATGCTTGAATGGACGTTAAGAGGAAAACATACCCAGAAGTTAAGCGGATGATAATCATCAAATGGTTTTTCATGAAACAGGATCTCTGTTTAAATCCCCACTAGAAAAAGAGAAGAAAGGAAGTCTATTACTGAAATGACGTATAAATCTAAATACGTAAAGTGTAAGGGATTATATAACCAGAAGAAAAGTCTGTAATTCAGACAACTCATTTCTCCAGAATACCTATTAAAGAAAGTCATGAAAAATAACTACAAAAATTTACAAAATAATCATATAAAATGTATCACACAGTGATGACAAACTAACATATAGGACACACAAAATCTTCTGTGCTCATAAGGGTGACTCACACAGATATGTGGATGAGATTGATTGGAATAAGATCAAAACTGGTTTATAGAAACAGAAGATTTGGTTCTCGTATAAGAGGGCCTATACTTGTCTAAAGTAGTCGTCGATTGATTTGACTCCGCCAATGACCTGGTATCTGCCCGTTGGTGCTGGTTAATTAATTCGTAATAGTTCGCGAAATGATACTTGTGTTGATTCACCTCAGTTAACGATTGGTATTTGCCCTAATCTAGTGTTGACTAATTCATCCCAGCAAATGAAATGGTATCTACCCCATTTTGGCTATAACTAATTCGTCTCAGTTAATAGATTGGTACTTGCTCCAATCTAGCTGGCTAATAGGTGAGACTAACCATAACTTATCACCATATCAAACACATGTAGAAACAACTATTCTTTTAAGGCCTCAAATCACGTAAATAACAAAACTCAGTTATTCTCCACTCTTAACATGCATACGAGGCACCTAACTACAGAAGTGTATCCACAATTTGATTTCAAGGTAGATATAGGTGTTTACTGACATTGTAAATAAAAAGTCACATATCTATTAATCTCTATAATGTCCACAAATCATGCAAAACACATCCAATTGACATAAATCCAACCCTTAAAATTAACAATTCAAACAAAAACCTAATTCTACTTAATACCTCAATTTAGGGTTATCCACCAATCTACTTAAAAACAAAAATTAAATGATAAAAATAGTTAATGAACACCTAATAAGGCATTTAATATGCACAAATAACAAAAATAACTAACTTAGAAAGCCTCAGTTAGCATATACTACAACCTTTCATAAGAAAAGTACCTTTAAGTCTCTCTTTTTTTTTTTGCATTTGAAAATTGTTTAAAAGCTATCCAAATCCTTTGAATGCTGATGAATTACAATGGAATCACTTCATTTCCTTTAAATTTGCCTCTCAAACCTTCCCATCACTATTCTTTCGTTCCTAGGGATTACTACGGTAAAAATAATAGTTATTATTGTCAATTTTTTATTTTTAAAGTAGTTTTCGAATACATTAGTAGTCCAGAATGAGAAACATGTTAACCAATGTTTCTTAATGTTTGCCACTACTCTAGTTATAGTGCACAATAGATGACTGATAAGCCCTAATGAACCCTAAGTATCTTCTTACAATTATAAAGGATTATCTTCTCTTTTTATAGACTCTTTAATAACCTCAATCTAATATTCTACAAAAAAAAAAGTTATCCAAAAGCCTTGAAAGTGCTCACGGTGACAAATTAAATCAACATGATTTTTCATAAAAATTTGCTTTCTTTTATAAGTGTTATGGACATAGTTAATTAACTATACACCTTTTAAGTATTCAGTATCAATATTCAATGAAAATAATAACATTAAAAATATTCATAATATGTTAAATTATCTAAAATCATAAATGTCACAAACTTAAAAGTTTGGAGTCTCACATTCTCTCTGCCGTAATATAAGTTCATCTAAAACTCTAAAGACTATTACCTAATTTTCGAAGTTTAAGTCATTCGTCTTGTGCTCTTTAGAATCTATAAAACAATAAAAACATGAGTCTAAAATCAAATCCTACTAACTAAACCAAGTGACAAAAATGATTCGCACATTATGCCTTAACTTATGATCATTTGTCTTTTTGGAAATTGAAATGAATTAGTAAATAAACCCTTGAAAAGAAAAAAGGCCTAAGCCAAGCAAGTCACAAGTACTTCAAGTTGCATCAAGTATGGTGTAACATTCAAAATCAACAAAATACAACCATAATAGGGAAGAATCACTACTGGTGGGGAAGGAGTCTAAGAGGGTCTATAAGAGTGCAAGAGAAGACTGTTTAATGATAGCAAGCACCCTCTTATCTTTAATGAGAAGAAATGTCATTAGAAGATTGTCATTAAAGGGTTGACTGTAGGTTCCAATTTTTTACTATTGTTGTGCTGATGTTTATAACTTTGGTTATGATAATCCGTCTTATCCAAGAGGAACTATTAGTACATAAGTCATGTATATCTTGGTGCACATTTTGAAATTGTATCTTATTCCTTTCTCTTTATAGTGCATAGACAATGTAGTTGAAGCCAATCTTCAAAATGGTTTTGTCAACTTTATCTCTAAAGATTTTGCTTTTGACCTAATCTATGGTTTGTACCTAGTCCTATTTATCACAATGAGCATTGCACAAAGCTTGGAATTTAGGCCAAGATATAGAAGAATATTGACAGCAACATTATAAATGTTAATGATCTCATTATCTAAATTGCATAACAAGCAGGTTAATGAACTTAAGACTGCAAAATTGATTTTATCATGGTATTCCATCTTTTTCTAATAGTCAACCACAAGATAATGGAAACCTTAAGCAAATTGTTAGGAGATTATATTAGTTTATGCCACGTGAATGGGACTAAGAATATTTCTAAGCAAGATTGGCCAGTGAAGGACTTTGAATGGTGCCCAATCTAAATTATAAAGTCCTCTCTATAAATTGGGGTTATACATAGGGAAGTTCTCCCTAATGGTTGTAAAGACTTTCTCTGAGTTGGGATTGTACCAAATGTTACCTAGAACAAAGTCTTCGACTTTAGCATCTGTAGGAATTTGA
>JAOQMM010000005.1:12262038-12277761 GCA_027563515.1 Erythroxylum platyclados
GGGTAGGCAGAAGTAAGAAAGAACGAGGGACAGAAGGATCATCAACCCTTCTGAGGAGCTTCAGCTCTGGGTATAGAA
Source organism: Erythroxylum platyclados (assembly GCA_027563515.1). Lineage (NCBI taxonomy): Eukaryota > Viridiplantae > Streptophyta > Magnoliopsida > Malpighiales > Erythroxylaceae > Erythroxylum > Erythroxylum platyclados. The sequence continues at coordinate 12,262,117 of JAOQMM010000005.1, forward strand.
ATATAGAGGAGCTTCAGCTCTGGAGTATAGATATATACACAATATCACCATTGTAATGGTTATAGTACTGTTATAACTCAATAATACTACATACCTCTAGTATTACAAACTAGGGGTTCTATCAGGTTAGGAAAATCATATAGCTAATATGGAGGACCAGGAACATAAGATGAGATAATTGGTTATAGCAAATGACTTGAGGGACAGAATTTCACTAAGTGTAAAACTAAAGCTCTGTTAGATGATTTGGTGACCAGCATTTTACTATTGGCTATCTAGGTTCCTTTCCATTGTTATGTTTGTATATTTGCATTACTTAGTTCAAATTTCATGAATAAATTAACTTTTGAAAAAAAAAAAAAACTCTTTCTCAAATATCTGCATTCTTGTGTATTTATCTTCAGAACTGTGCATGCTATCATCAAGAAGGTGGATGCAACTGAAATCTTTCATATCCGGTGTTTTGTTGTTTTGTTATTTTCTTTTCTTCCTGTGTAAAATTGAGCTCTGTCAAGCTAAATTTTGATTTTAGATTCAGTAAAAATTCAAAGCTGCAAAATAGGAGAAAATGTTATTTGGCTTAGCTTGTAAGTTTACATCGGCATGAGATTTGAGTGAAATATTCCTGATATAACTGTTATTTCTTACAAAAGTATCTTTGTTTGTTTGCATATATAGAATAAACTCATGGTCAAAAAGAAAATTCAGATTCAAACCTCCTATACTGATCAGCAAGAAAAATTGTAGATAGCCCAGATTTCTTCTGAGTTTTCATCCTGTACAGCATCTTCTTTTCTGTCTCCATATATTTAGAACTGCTTTCTAGTTGACTGATTTTATCTGTCAAATTTGGTTTGCTGTTATTGCTAAACGAGATCATATTCATGCAAGCTTGTTTTTCATAAGATGGCGTGAATTTTCGTACTTGTTAGTGATCACTCCACTATTTTCGGGAGTCAACTTAACTCTGTTATACTCTCTTCAGTATCTATTGATCATCATATATTTGCATCCTTTATATATTTCTTTGTCAGAAATCAAATTCATTTGGATTTCAGAGAATGAATTGTGTTTAATCTAATCATAATTAGATAAAGCTTTAGTAAATCTCTTTTTCACCAATTAGAAATTTAATCCTGCTTCCATTTGGCTCTCAAATTTCTTATTATTATCATATGTTTGATAACCTGGATCTAATACAGTTTTTAAATAATGAGCCAAAACAATTCCACATTTATCATGCAAGTTGGCATCGTCATGTCTTACTCCTTATGAGAAATTATTGTTAATAGATCCACTCATCGATCACATATGAATCAAGTTCTGGTTTGAAATCCTGTAAAAATTGCATTCACCACTCTAACTAACAAGCTTCTACAGATTTCAAGTATGGTTTGTCTATGTGATCAAGAAAGTTATGCTTCAAAAAATTAGAGCAACTTCATAACATGCAATCAGACTGATCAACATTTGGAGCTAAAATAATATTTTACTTTTAGTTCGCTATTTTACCTCAGCATCCTGATCACATTGTCAACTTGGAAACGGTATTGATGTTACTTTTTATCAATAACTTTTTTTAGTTATGGAACAACCATGCTATCATATGAAGTTAACGTGATTCCAAGATTCAACTTCCCAGTTATTTTCTTAGAGAGGATCATCAGATCAGATCTTCCTGTGAATCTTCAAGCCTTGGCATGTAGAGCTGAGAGAGACTTTGTTGGCATTCAAAAGGAAGCAACCACAGAAATTGGAACATCAAAGACCATGATTGCTTCCCCTGGCCTTAGTCCCAGCTCAAGTACTGGTCCCACACCATCTTCAAGTGAGTTGAATAGTAACTGGGGTGTATTTGGAAAAGTTTGCAGACTTGATCGGCCTTGCATGGTGGATGAAGTTCATCTTCGCAGGTTTGATGGCCTATTGGTAACTGACTTTTCTCTTCCTGTGAATTCTATTCTTCTTTTTGGAGTCACTGATGAAATGGTTTAATGCTGAAGGAAAATGGAGGGGTTCATCGCTGTGTCGTTGCAAGCATTACTGTGAAAGCTCCTGTTCGTGAAGTATGGAATGTTCTTACTTCCTATGAGAGTCTTCCTGAGTAAGCTTAATATTCCTTTTACCTAGAAGGAGGATTGATATCTCACTCTTTTTTTGAACTGACTGCATCCTCTACTTCTTTTATAACTGCTTTAGAAGGATCCAATCCATTTATGTGCAGTATGTGGTCATTCTATTGCTACATAAGACTTTGGTTGTTCACTATATGACTATATCAATTTAGTATGAGTTGCCATCAGGCCTTTACTAGTTATCCCTATCCATAGAGGGAGCCCCCTTAATATAAATAGTAGGAATAGGTCTACTATCTCCGTAAGTTGGGTACTGCTCCATAGATTGCAAATAGTGTAGTGAGTTTGAGGAGGAAAGAGAGGATCTGAACATGATTGAGAATTTCAAGTCTCAAATCAGAAGCCCATGAAGAATTTTAGTGATTTGGCTTTACCCTTCGATAAATTACTCTTTATTCACCAAAGAAACAAAATGGCATTAGAGTGACATAAATGAAGAGTTAACAAATTAACCGAGTTTCCATCATCATTGTTTGGGTTCAGTTCATTTAGTAAATGAGCTTCAAATTGACATTTAGGGACACTAATTTAAAATACAAACAAGCTATGGCCAAACTATTGGCAAACTGAACCTTTAGTTCTAATGAACGATTTAAGCTATGTGTTGGCATTATTGCTGTAAACTGTTGCCGATAGAAGCAATGAGAGTAGAAGTACTTTTGATAGAATTGACAAGCATCTTGTTAAATACGGGCAAAATTAATTTGGATCCAGCTTAAGATGTTTAGTAAAGTTAATATAAAAATAATTATAGATATATAATGACCTAAAAAGGAAATATGATATTCTTAACCATAGAAGACTATGGTAAGTAATTAAGGAAGCATGTAAATAAAAAGATATAAAACAAACTGTTATTTGCAGTAAAACACATTTTTTGCAATCTGGTTTCAGAAAGCGCGTAAAAGATGCATTTCCAAAACTATGGTTTTGAACAGGGGTGCTTTTACTTTCTATAAATTGTAACCAGAAATCTTAGAATTTGCTTTTTGATGTAAACTTGTTCTTAGACCCACAAAGGAGTTCCATAATTAATCCCAAACAGGTTCAATTGCGTGCCTCATTGCCTTCAAAATTTTGGAGTTTGTTATCTTTTAAGCTGAAGAAACTCGATTAAATGTAATAGCATTTCCATAACCGCTGAAGTAATTGAACCATTCCTTTCCATGACCTCATATTGCAAGAAGTGTGTACAACAATTAACGCAGACTTTGTAGTGCTTCCTAAGCTTAAAAGTTTATTGTCTATGCAAAAAGAAATTTTTATTCTCAGACTTCATATCTAAGTTTCAGTAACTATGGGACAACATAAAACTAGCACATCCTTTAATCTCTTTTACCAGAACGGATCTTTAATTTTGTCAAGTTGTAGAACAAGCTTCCAGCTGAAGTGAATTTTATTTGTCTAATCCTGTGACACCTGAAAATATTCTGATCCCTTTTCCTGATCTCAACAGTCGAGAATAGAGGCATATAACCATGTTTACATCAGTTATCTGACAGCGATGACCTATACCTGCTTGAATCAATTCAAAGGTCATGACAGTGACTGAACAAAACTGTAATAGCAATCTTTCTTAATACAAAATCAAATTATCATACCGAGTTTTATGTCCTGCAGGATAGTTCCAAACCTAGCCATCAGTAAGATTTTATCACGAGAAAACAACAAAGTTCGTATTCTTCAGGTATGAGTAGGTGCATTTGCATCTTTAATGGTCTTTATTGGTCACAAGTTATTACTCAAAAATAAGTTTACTTTTTTCTTCCACGGGTTTGTAATTAGAAGCATATTGCATTGATGAGTATATGACCTGCTAAGAACCTGGAAGAGTATTATGGGACCAGATTTTGAACGAAATTAGAGGCATCATGATGGGGTTAGATACAGCAGATATAACTGAGAAATGAAAACAAGAATGCAATCTGTGATTACAGTACTTGTTCCTGTTAGCCATTCATCCCCTTGTCATGCACAGTATTTGCTAGTGATAGAAGATACCTATGCCCACAATGGTTACTTGATCCCTCTTACATGAATCCACAGCGGTTATTTTGGCAACGTACTAATTGATTAGGTAATTTTCTAACTATCCAAGCATTAGGGTAAATATTTTCCAAGGTTAGATTATTACTAGATATTATATGACTGTCAAGACATACTTGAGTGGATATTACTTAACAAAAATGGTTCACTTGACAGCTTAAAGTTGATATAATTTTTCAGGAAGGATGCAAGGGTCTGTTGTACATGGTACTTCATGCACGTGTGGTTCTGGATTTATGTGAACAACATGAACATGAGATCAGTTTTGAGCAGGTTGAAGGGGACTTCGACTCATTTCAGGGGAAGTGGCTTTTAGAGCAGCTAGGAAGCCATCATACTCTGCTTAAATATAGTGTCGAGTCTAAAATGCACAAACATGCGTTGCTTTCAGAAGCTATTATGGAAGAGGTACGAAAAAAATATTTTTAGTAGCCTCCCTTTGCATTTAGGAATCTTGTCACTCTGCTTCATTAAGTTATATTCAATACAGCTTGATTATACAATAATTTTAAATTACTTTTTCTGTATCTAATGGTACTCTTTTCAACCCACACCAGGCTTTGAACATTCAAAGATAAGCTTTTCCTTGCTTTACGAATTTTACATACCAATGATGATGCCTCTTACAATAATAATAATGGGAAGAGTGACAAGGAATACACATCTGTCATCATGTCTGAACGGTGAAAACTCTTATTAGTTATCTGCATCCAATAAGGAAAGTTACATCTACAATTACAGATCCTGTTTCTAGACCGTGGTAATTTACATTGGGAAAAAAAAAATTATTTTCTGTAATTAATGACTAGGAGCATCAAACAACGAAACCATGATTGATTGGTGAAAGTTGTCAACTTATAGGTAATATATGAAGATCTCCCATCAAATCTATGTGCAATTCGGGATTATATTGAGAAAATGGAATCCACAGACTCTGCAGAATATGCCAAGGAGCACAGTTGCAGCAGTAATATTGAGGGTGGTGAAGAAGAAGCTGAGCAGGTGACTAGTTATAATAAAAATTCAAGGCAGAGACCTAGAGTGCCCGGTCTGCAAAGGGACATTGAAATCCTAAAATCGGAACTCCTAAAGTTTATTTCGGAGCATGGGCAGGTGGGATTTATGCCCATGAGAAAGCAACTCCGTTTGCATGGTAGGGTGGATATTGAGAAGGCAATAAATCGCATGGGTGGATTTAGAAGGATTGCGTCTTTGATGAATCTCTCCCTTGCTTACAAACATCGGAAACCCAAGGGATACTGGGACAACCTTGAGAATTTGCAGGACGAGGTACAATCCTCCTCCTCCTCCTTTTTATTCATTCATTCACTCTAATAACAGATTTGATATTAAGAGACTCCAGAAACCATTTTTATAAAGGAGAATTGGGATTATTATATAGATTAGTAGATTCCAGAGGAGCTGGGGAATGGATCCTACGTATATGCCAAGCAGAAAATCCTTCGAACGTGCAGGTACATTAAAATAAAATTGCACAGAACTTTGTATTATTACAATACTGTATAATTCTTGCATGTAATCTTTGATTCTAACTTTATAATTCTGACATGTAACGCAGGGCGTTATGACATCGCGAGAGCATTGGAGAAATGGGGAGGACTTCATGAAGTTTCGCGACTTTTGGCTCTCAAGCTCAGACATCCTAACAGGCAGTTCAATGCCGCTGTCCAAGACAAGAAAGTTGATCATCATTTTGCTTCAACTAGTTCTGTTGAATCTTCATCCAAAGCCGCTGATAATATTTCTCAGGATACTCAAAAGTGGCTCTTTAAGTTGCAAAATTTGGACATCAATTGGGTCCAATAACTCATTTGCCTATGTATCTACTGCATTTGTTATTTTATTTATTCATGTTACTTTATATCTTACAGTCAATTAATTGGTTATATGTTTAATTAAATGCATTATTTATATTTTGTATGCTTATTTAACTAACTTTAAGATATAGTTTATGAGGCTATTATACATTACAAATGATTCTTTTAAATATAAATTGTATTGAAGTGGAAAATTATTTATAAAGGAGTTATAAGGACACAAATTGTTACAATCTAACCAAAAGTAGATTTCTCATATTTCAAGTTTACATTTAGTTATTGTTAACTACTTTTCAATGTGTTATAACCAATAGTTGAACTTCATTGCTCCCTAGGGCACTACTCCCCAAAATTTTAGTACCCCTATGGAAATATGTCTTGTAGATTCTTGCTCTTTGCTTGGATGTATTTCTAAGTTTTCTGCAGCTCTAGCTTACGAACCTGCATTCTTATTCAAAGCTAATCTTATCTTATTCACATGTTGTCCATTCGTGCTTCCTTGCTATTTCATCAACTTCATCCATTTAATAAGTTCCTTTTTGATCGCTAGCTCTTTGCCGATGTTGAGGTTGATAGCTGATTGCAACAATTTCTTCGTTGAGTTGTTTTATTAATATTTCTTTGACGAGGTTTATCATATTGTATGTCCGTATGTGGCAATCATGGCCTTTGTTTTGGAATAATATGACATTCCTCTCTTTCTAAAGAGTATGAATACAATTAGTGCTATTTTGGATAAGGTATGGTCAACTTTGTTAGGAAGCTTTATCCTGCTCGACCACTCTCTGATTCTCATCCAATTTGTTTAGGATAGTTGATGTTACATCTTATCTGAATTTCATGTCACTAAAAAATAATTGGTTGATTGTTTCAATTCCTTGGTTACATAGGTCGCAAATGAGATTACCTACTTGTGCCTTGACTTTATCTAGTGATCTCAATCTCCATTTAATCTCTAGCAACAGAATAAAGGAAACTTTTAGCATATTAGTATTGAACGAAACTAGTTTATCCCAATTCATTGTGCTAACTGGTTTTCTAAACAATTGAAGATAGGTCTTGTCAATGAATTTCAAGAATTATGCTTCAAAAAGATGATAATGTCATTTTTCATAGGATTGGGATTGTAAGGGGTTTGTAATGAGGATAGTCTTCTAGATTGAGAGTGCATATTCATATAATAATGTCTTTCCCTTTTGCTTGATTAAGCAAGTGCTTTAGTCTTCTCATATCTAGAGCTAAGTGTTAGGACCAATTTAACTCTAGTTGTCATATTAAAGTTAAGTATTAAAATCATTCCCTACGATGCTTCTCATTTCATGCTAATTTTCTCCCTTAAACCTAGCATTATTTTAATGTCAATAAGATGAATTAATAAGTTTGATTTTTCATAAAATTGTTTCTTTTAGGAAATACGTATGCATCTCTTTGGATCCAAAGAGATTGATTATCATTAAAGATTCTCCAAATCTTTTTAGTACGGAGCATATTGTTTTGTGCTTTGATAGAGTGATGCCCAATCCCTTTTCTTTGTTTGGAGTACATATGTCAAACTAACTTTGGCATCAGTTGCCTTAGTCACTATTCCTTCCCAAAGAAAATTCTTAAGGATTTTGTCTATTATTTTTATCACATTTCTGTGTGGAATTAGATGTGAGTACCAATACATATGGATGGGAGTTACTATAATACATATAATCTTAGGTGGCATTATCACCTAAATTATTTATGGATTAATAATGCAGGCGATAACATAAGAGCATAAGGTCCATCAAGTTTCTAGCAGGATAGGCTTGGATACTGAGAGTCAAAGTTGAACAAGTTAATAGACATGTTGAGATCCAACGATAACCAAGATGAAAGTCAGAGGAGGCTTGAAGTGAAATTTGATCAATTCATAAAGAACCACTCCTATACTCTTCATAACTTGGAGGTTCAAGTTGGGAAACCATCCAATGCATTGTTAACAAGGAATGTGGGGAGTTTTCCAAGTAACACAGATGCACAATCGACATTCATCTTGTGTTGTGATATTTGTGGGGCTAACCACTACAATTTTCAAGCAATATGGATGCTCCCATATATAATCTAGTGCTTAAAAGAGCAACTCTTACATTAATGCATTGAATGATTATACTTCATTTGAATCTTTAATGGAAGATCCTGCCAACAGTGAAGCTAGCCACCATGTCTTCCAAGAAAATTTTTCTTCAGTCGAAGACACTGAGCCAGATATAATATGTTCGTAGTGCCCGTTAATGCCTCAAAGTGACAAGGAGGAAAAGGTCAATAATATGAATGAAGTTTCCATTCAAAAAGAGAAAAAAGAGTAGAGGATAGAGGAGATAGAGTTTGAAGAGGATAAAGAAGTCTCTATTCATGAAGCGGAAGAAGCAGAGCGAATGAGTTTAATTGCAGAAAAAGAAGAGTAGTTCACCTTCTTATAGGAAACTGTTGGATTTAATTGACAATTTGGGGAGTTTCATCATTTCTTATTTTATTGATAATTTGTTATAAAACAGGGCATTATTGAACTTACTTGGTTTTCTTAATTTGATCAATTATGTCCTTCTCATTATCTTGCAATTTGTGGCTTAATTACAGGCTACTAAAATATCATGGGACGAAACAGGTGAAAACAAGTCACAAATAATAGACTTAGGTTGACGGTAGAGGTGTGGAGTATATCAAGCTAATGACATTATACACAAACGACTTGAGAGGCAATCCAAGAATTAGGATATATTTTATTTTCTATTTTATTTTTTACGTTTATGTTATAGGGAGTGAATTGATGGATCTTTATAGCATAAAGTGCCTCCAAATTTCATCACCCACACCATCATTGCCTTAATCTCCATAAGTCTTCTTGCACTTTTTTTTCTTTATTGTTATTTATTTTTATTTGTATTGTTTTTTTCTCATATTGAGGACAATGTGTTGTTCAAGTATAGGGACGTTTATGCATTGGTGATAGATGCATAATTAACCATATTTATACCCCTATATTTGATGTATTTTTGCTTGATATTTTATACTTTTTTGTATATTTGATACTTAATTTGCTCAAAGTGTGATTACATATTATAATTGCCTTCATAGACTTAAAGGAGAAGAATTTGTATGAAAACGTAACATAAAACAAAGATTTGAAGCATAGAAGGGATACATGACCGTGCATCAACTCGTGTACTTCTCTTAAGCCATGCAGATTTGTGAATTCTGGAGATTTTGGTTACTGTACATCGAACCATGCATCATCCAAAACCATAAAAGTTACTATAAAAACACATTTTTGGTGGCAAAAAGAAGGAGGAGACATACAAAGGCGTCCTGAAATTTTCAGAGGTGACTCAAAGGACAATTTTGATCCAAAGAAGTGGAAAACACAAAGAATTCAGCGAAAGATCCAAGAGAATACAAGATCAAACCTCTACTTGTAAGAATATTCGATAGGAGATAAAAAAAGAGATTTAGAATTACAAACCCTTTATTTTTTATTCATTTTTCTTTCTGTTACTTTTTGATTTCTTTTTCCATCATATGTAACTAAATTCCTTTAGTGTCTAGGTTAGATGAACCATCTGTTTATGCTTTAACATGTTTTAATTCTTTTATTAATTCAATTGGTTTGATTGATATATTGTAATTTGATTACATGTTTAATACATGTTCTAATAAATCTGGAATATTATATCATAATTTGATTTCATAACATAGAGATTAAGAAATCCTTGTTTGAATAGATTCACTGTAATTGAAAGGAATTGATTGCAACCCTAGAGATAGGATGACATAAATCCTCCAGATTAGGACCAAACCAAATTTAGGGATTCACAAATCGGTAAAGCAATTATATAAACTTTAACCTAAGTAATTCGGTTGAAAACCTTAGGATTAGTTGTTATTAGACTTGAGAGAGCTATTAGCATACCATGGAAATCTCCACGGTCCAATAAACAATTACGTAATAAAAGATCAATCAATTAAAGGTTTTTAGGGGGATTTGAAACGTAGACGCTAAGTCTTGATATCGATAGTTTTCTAAGTAATTTCTTAATTCTCTATTTAATCTTGATGCCTATTTATTTTATTTGTTTAAGTTTTACTTTCTTTAAATTAAAAATCACAATCAATTCATAGATTAGATAATAGGATAACAGTAACTACTAGCAATCATTGTCCTCGTGGGATCGACCCGTAGTTGCCAATACTAGCTACAACTACGCCATGCATTTACAGTTATTTCATAATTGACAAACTTAGTTTAAGTCAATCAATTGTCATGTCATTTGTATGTGAAATTGACATTTGCATTGTGTTAATTTTTTATTAGATTAACATTGTGTGAACATTTTGTTGCAAGATGTGTGCATTGTGTGAATGTGTCAATGGCATGAATTCATTGGAATTGCTTACTTTTGAACATGGTCATTCAAATTGTAAACATATAGTAACTTTTGAATTTTATGATTTAAGTATCCTTCGGATGAATATGCATGTTAATTAGGATATGACACCTATTCTTTCACTTCAGGAAATTTGTTTGTATACATTTATAATTATAGTCAATTGAATTGGTTAGCATTATTAGAACCCTTTTCATGAGAGTAATTGACTGAGAAGAAATGACGTTGGCTAAGAATGTAAAAAAAAGATGTTAAATAAAATTCCTATTTTGCTAGCCCTTTTTAAGAAAATTGGGTTAAGAATATAGTTGGCAGCCAGTTGAGACTTATGCTATAGCTAAGTAACTGGGAGCATTCATGATAAAATGTTTATCTTCGTATCAAAAGGCTAGAATGACACTCCAACCAAGCTAAGTAAAAGCATGACTTAGTTGAGTAATTGGGGGACATTCATTACAAGGTGTTTACCTTCGCATCAAAAGACCAGGTTATCATTAAAGAAAATTTTAAAAAATGGTGTTACAATAAATAAAACCTACTGATCTTTTACAACTAGCAAGAATTTTTATGAAAGGATACTTAGTGATAATTTGTCTTTTTAATTGATCAATAATAATAAATGCATGCTTACAAGTGCTATGGGTGTATAAATAAGGTGTTAACATTTTGATTAATATGTGTATTCAAATCAAAGCATTTAAACATGAAAGGAATGAGTTAGTGTGTTGGAACATTTTGCGTGATTGATGTTTGAGGTTAATTTAATTCCATAAGATTTCACGTCATTGTATCATTATTGCATATTGCATGATTGTGTGATTATGTGTTTTTATATTTTGATTTGTTTGTGTTTTTAGTTTTGCTTAAGGACAAACAAAGGTTTAGGTGTGGGGATGTTGATAGATTTAGATCATAGTATGTTTTTATAGGTTGTTAAGTGTGTTTTTAAGTGTTTTCTTAGATAATTATCGTGTGTATAGGCTTAGAATTGTGTTCTTGTTAATGTTTGTATGTGTTTTAACTGTCTTATTGGTTTAGAGCAAAATTTTAATCTTAATTTTATATTTCAAGAGGTGTTTGATATGTTTGTGAGTGTATGGAAACAGGAACGTGAATAAAAGAGAATACCTTGGATGCGTGTAGCCACGTCACGATCGTGACAAATGTGACAGAGAACAAAATTCCAGCTTTTCCAGCTCATAAGTTTTTTTGTACTTTTGACGCTTTGGGGCTATTTTTAGAACCAAATTAAGTGGAGAAATCTTAGAAACAAACCTAGAAGCCTCAAAACTATTTAATAACAAGAAAAATATGAAAAAAGAGAGCAGCCACCAAATCAAAAGAAGATCTAGAGGAGATAGCAAGAGAGCTTCAAAAAATTCTAGATTTTCATATCAAGACTCCAACTAGTTTTTCTTTCTTTTCTCTTTATTTCCTTTATTGTCTTAGATGTTGGTTTGGATTGTTATAATGTTTAACATGATTATGAGTTTCTAAATCCATATTAGGGATTGTTATTGAATTGTTTTGTTGAACTTTATTCTTGTTGAATTCAATACATCTATCAATGCTTTGTGATAATTGTTATGCTTATACTTAGTAATAAATCAAGACAGTGAATCAAGTTGCATGCGCTAAGGTGCACAACAAGAGTTGGTAGCTTAATTGTATCTGATTAATTAACAATTGAAGAAAGATCTTAATTGCGAATTAATTATCCTTATAATTGCTTCAAATTTAATTAAATAGTTAGGAGTAGTTTTGTGAATCTAGAGATTACAATTCTATTATTATCGAATTCAATTAGGATTACTCAATTAGATCTCAATAGAGGGGAATCAAAACCTTAGGATATCTAGGATCGAGCATAATTAGATCAACAAATAAAGGGAAAACAAAATAAGGATAGAATAATTCCCAAGTCTCTAACTTTTATCATCCTTATTTAATTGGCAACTCAATTATTTACTTATTTAGTTTTATTAATTATTTCAATTTCAATTATTTATTTTAATTCAAATCAATCTTTGGTACCTTAGACACAAAGTTTTATTCAAGTTGTTAGGTGTCTATTAGTCCTCATGAAAACGATACATTTTATACTACAAGTTACGATCTGTATATTTGTGGTATTGAAAGTCTTCATATAAAACTTATCAACCTTAATAACGCCCAACATATTAACATTATCAATAATAAAATTAGGTCTAGTTTTGACTATCAATTAGAATGATATATAACTTTCACTCATTGATTAATCACAAGTTATATGTATCTCTATTTAATCACAAGATATATAACCCTTCGAGATACCTGGTTTCTTGTCAATATTCTCTTTTGTAGTTCCGCTGGAGTGTGTGAATTCATTGAAAGTGTAGTATACACAGGTTGACCAGAAAAATAAGTGATGGCTTCAAGTGAACTCCTGCTTAGCTTGCATATGATTATGATGCAACAATCAAGTGAGCCTCTACAATTTCTAAAAGCTTTTACCCCGGTTCTCCGGAGGATCACAATTAAGGAAATCAAGAGTCATCCATGGTTTATGAAGAACCTACCTCGGGAATTGACAAGAGGTAGCTCAAGCCACGTATTACAGGAAACAAAGTCCTACTTTTTCCCTTCAAAGTGTTGAAGAAATAATGAAAATAGTGGAAGAGGCCAAAGTTCCTAGTCCATCTGTTGGGAGACTTTGATTGGGGATGAGAAGAAGACAAGGAAAAAGATTAAGATGAGTATGATAAGAGAGTCAAGGAGGTGCAAGCAAGTGGCGAGTTTCATGTTGCTGATATGTAATTGAGTTGAGTAAGAGCGTTATAAACTTTATTAATGCTTGAAATCCTTTCTCTGTTCCTTTCCCAACTTCACATAGAAAATATTTTTTTCTCGAAGGATAGGGTCTATAGCTTGCCCATATTTGTGCCCTTATCTTTTTGTACATTTCAATCTTCACTAATTCTGTTTGGAGTCCCAGAAAATGATACTTTTGTCATTCGTAATCAAAAGGTAACCCATAAGAAATACGCAACCTTTGTTCTACAAAAACTGAAGTGATAGACGCCTATATGTATGTTCAAATTCGATCATAAGAAGAAGATTACAAAATTAAGATTTTGCCTTAGAAACTGCCTGAATCAGCGATGCATGCAAGTTTCTGGTTTCCGTTAGAATATTTTCCCTATCAAACAAAGCTGAAACAACTGCAACGCCTTCTAGATTTGGTATGCCAATTTCTATGACAGACCTTGCATTTGACGCATTGATGCCACCAATTGCAACCACAGGCAAGTTAGAAGCCAAGCAAACAGTCTTCAACCCTTCCAAACCAACGGTCACGTTATTAGCCTTTGTATTAGTTGGGTATACACCTCCACATCCAATGTAGTCAGCACCGTCGATCCATGCTTGTTTTGCTTGCTCTGGTGTCTTGCACGATACACCAATTATCTTTTCAGGGCCAAGAAGGGTTCGAACTAAATGCACAGGCATGTCAGATTGACCAACATGCACACCATCAGCATCACATGCAAGAGCTACATCAATCCGATCATTTATCAACAGAGGCTTTCCATGGAAGTGGCATATTTCAACACATGCCTTCGCTGTTTCAAGAAACTCCCGTGTATCAGCATCCTTCTCCCTATAAAAAAATTTTCAATATTAACAAAAGTATGTTCACAGAATAGTTGTAATTAGATATTACAATTCCAATTCTAATTCAGAAGTTTAACATCCAAATAGAAAATAAACGCTTTTAGATCTCATGTGAAGTATTAAATACCAAACCTTAATTGAATAATGGTAGCACCTCCTTCTATTGCTGCTTTGACAGCATCAGTCATAGTTCGGCCCCACCTTTCGTTCATCCCAGAATCCGTAACTGCATACAGAAACAAGTCACTTGGATTGAATTCCATCTGTTTTGTAGAGTTGTATAAACCCCTCTTAAGCCTTAGCAGGTGATCAAATGGCCCTTGAGGCCCATTTCCAATAACAATGTCCTTGCTATATTCCAAGGCTGTCTCAACATATCTTTTCGCCACCTGAAAAAACTCAGACACTAAGAACTAAAAGGTGATGCAACAAGTTTTTATGTGGAAGAAAAACAAAAACATGAAAATGTGAGAGCATCAAGAAATGGGAGTTAAAAGTTGGGTGATCTTAGGTTTCAATCAGTAGCAGAGGCAGCAAAAGACAAGCAGCACACATCACTTCTCCCAAGTGGGGAGCGTGAGGCACAATTATGAAGTTGGAAGATTTAGGTTAAGCCCAACAAAGTATAAGCCCGATTCCAGCTTAGCCCAAAGGACGTGCCTTACAATGAAAGCTCTATTTAACTCATTCTAAGGTCCTTACACCTTGACTTGACTTACAAAGCCAAATTTTTACAAAAATAAATTAAAGAAAGGGTTAAATACACCTGACCTCCCTGCAATTCAAACCTTTTTCACTTTACTCCCTAAAATTAAAAAGCTATCAAGTACTCCCCATACTTAGTTATTGACTTCAAGGAGTCTCATGATGTCAAATTGCTATAAAGTATTTCTAGTGTAGGGCATGAACATCGTATTAGGTCCAAGTAGTATACATGACAACTTGTATTCTAGCAAGTGTCACATAAAAAAGATACTATCATTGAATAAAAGGAACTCATGCACGACATCATTCCATGTTAAACGAAACCCATACAAGAGGTTGTTATCTTTTATTTAAGTAACATCAACCTATTTTGTGATATTTACCGTACATGCAACTCTCAATTGTTAAAAATTCTCAACGACGATAAATGCTAGGGACTCCATGAGATCAATAATAAATATAAGGCATTTGATAATTTTTACAACTTAAGAGGCAAAGTGACGAAAACTTAAAATAACATGGTAGTTTAGTATATTTTAAAAAATTTATGAAAATTGATTAATGAAATTGCAATTGAAAATATGAAAATAACACAAACTTGCTTTCTAGGTCTAAGTTCATTATAAAAATAAAAAAATAATGTAAAAATAAAAAACAATATAAACTTTCCTTTTAGGTCTACCTCGCAGCTCAAACTCTTAAAAGTAATCTATTAACCCTTTTGACATATTACTTAGTACCCATGCTACTAAACTCTACTTAAATTATATTATATATGTGTGTATATATATATATATATATATAAATTAAATATACTTAAATTAGCCCGTTAGCATAACTTCGATGTGCGAAACACCC
>JAOQMM010000005.1:12280599-12292014 GCA_027563515.1 Erythroxylum platyclados
TGCCTGTATAAATACTCACCATTGTAGCATTCTAAATATGAAAAAATATAGAGAAGACTTGTTCTCTCATTTTCTCACAAATCCATAAACTAGATCACAGGTAAACTAGGAATGTTAATTTTGTGAACGTGAAAATTGTTTGCATATATTGTTCATGATGCAAGAGTTCAAGTATGCAGCAACAACCGAGAGACGTTTGGTGGTTGGTAGACAGACATTTCTCTTGCCACTTTAATACTTATAGTCAACTAACATGTGTTAGAATAAAAGCAGCCAATGAATAGCTTATGAGTAGGTTACTGGAGATAGTCCAATTGGAAGAAACTTATGTTCTACGTAAACATGAATGGTTTAATTTATTTAAATTGTGATGACGAATAAAAATTGTTTTTATTTTCTTAGTTATTGATTTTCCTAATTAGAAGAGAATATTTTTATTTTATTTTATTTTTATTTCTTTTTCTGAGAAAAGATTTAATAATAAGAATCCTTATTAGAATAGGACTCTGGATTCTATTTCTATCCCAAAAATTTAGTTAGAATTCATGTCCCATAGAATTGGGATTTCAGGAATTCTATGATATGTGCAGGCTTCCGTTTCAACATTTCAACGAATAAGATAGACTGATTCTCAAGTTACTTGCTTTTATGGACTAATTTTCAGGTGTGATTCTTGCTTTATCTATTGTTAAATATTAGGAGCAATTCCTAAACCCTAGAAGTGATTCTAGAAACCTATTAATGTGTTTTTGTTTATTTCAAACCCTAAGAGTCATTCCTAGTTCTTGATACAAACCATAAGAGTCATTCCTTGTTCTCGATGCAAACCCTATGAGTCATTCCTAGTTCTCAATACAAACCCTAAGAGTGATTCCTAAAATTATCCCTTTCGTTTAATTATTATGTATAAATTCGAGCCCTAATTCTTGATTCTAGAACTACTAAAAGTTCCAGTAGCCTAGTTTTATAATTTACACTACTTCTATCAAATTGTTTGCTTTTCCATTATTCGTCCTACATCGAAGTTAAGTGTCCATTGCCCAATCATTAACACTTTCATAAATAAGGAAAAAACTAAAAAATGTAGAATGTCTATTAAATCTGCAGAACAAACTGGACTTCAGTATACGAGTTCCAGTTAATGTAATTTTCCTATCTTATTAATATTACATCTGGACAAGGGGTACAAAAAGTGTTAAATGTGAACTTTGCCTCTTCTACAGTGATACTAAAGCACATAGAGATGGAAACTTATATGCTTACAAATGTATGCTTTCACAGTCCTAGAGTTTTATCACTGTCAAGGGGAATTGCAGCAGTTGCATAGTTTGTCACCTAGCAAGTCAATCTTCTGAATCACCAAGGTTAGAGAGCTAATGAAGAGGGACTCACATGATTAGTATGTAGAACACAAGTAAGAGGGTTAGGGTTAGCATTTGACATATAAGGAGAAAAAATATACAAGGACCAAAGGACTAAAGTATGTGAAACAAGTATTTATAGTAGTTTGGCCCAATGTGGCCCTACATCCAGTTCTCAAGGTGATC
The DNA here is from genome assembly GCA_027563515.1 of Erythroxylum platyclados. NCBI lineage: Eukaryota > Viridiplantae > Streptophyta > Magnoliopsida > Malpighiales > Erythroxylaceae > Erythroxylum > Erythroxylum platyclados. The sequence continues at coordinate 12,282,147 of JAOQMM010000005.1, forward strand.
TTGAAGTGCTTATTATTCTCATAACGAATTACAACGATGGGAGTGATCCCCACAGTATATTTGAATAGACCAGTTACCCCTACACCTATAAGGATAGAGACATTAGCATCACACCCTCTTTAATCCCACATGAAGAAATAGATGTTCACCTAATTTCATCAAAGCTTGAGGTCTAACTCTTAGGCCATTACATGTTGACTTTGTAAATTCCTTATTCTGACCAACAATCATCAAATATTTTTAAACTTTGTCCACACACACACAAAAGAAACAATGTGATAAACCCTCTTTGCAATGGTAATTCATCCAAGGTCCAGAAAACTTCAAACTTATTACAGAAAACATATTAAACAACTCAAGTGCTTTCATTATGTTTTCGTTATTATAAGACTAGTGTATTTGAACAGCGCATACTTTTCTCGAATACAAATACATTTTCACATACCTAAACACAGAGAGAATTGAAGGACCAGCCAAAATATCTCCACTTGTAGAGACCATAACAGGATCAACTACTAAAGCTGTCCTGAAGTGTATGACATGTTAAAAGCTACTAGAATTTCAATCACTGAAATCCTCAGGAAAGAAATATACCTCGAACAGGAAAGTGTCTTAGACTTTGACAAAGAATATTGACAATAGCAAGAGAAGGTAGCATGCCTGTTTTTACCTGAAAACATTCAATGATCAATCCATTCATCAGCAATAAAATTAAAGATATCGTTACTAACTGTACCATAATTTGAAAAATGAGACAACCTTTACAGATAGTATTTATTAAATGATATCCAATAATAGGCATTCCAAAGGATTTCTCAGCACACACGATTCTACAAACGAATACCAAGATGATAATATTTTTCTTTTCCTGTAGCGTTCCTTCTCGTTAAAGCAGTTCAAGGCAAATTAACAAGAATGTTTTCAATCAACGTACCACATCAACTTGCATATCAGAGAGCACGGAATTCAGCTGCTGGGAAACAAAAGCCTCGGGAACAATGTCAACTCCCTAATAGAGAACACAAAGTGTCAAAATAAGAAAATAAAAACTTGGAAGCATCTCACTATAATGCTTAAAACTTCGATTTGGTCATAAATCAAAGAAATTGAAGTGAGACAAAATTAACAGGTGGTAGCTCTCAAAAAACATTGAATCTAAGTTAATGTGATACTAAACCCAAGTAAGCGAAATGTTATTTTCATGCAGTCGCCACATAAGGAAATTAATAACAACAAATCCAGTTTGGAAGCAATAGGAAGGGGGCAAAGAGTAACCTGAACACCAACAGTATTCTGAGCAGTAACAGCAGTAATGACAGAGGAGCAATAAACTCCACGAGCAGCACAAGCCTTGATATCAGCTTGTATCCCAGCACCCGCACCAGAATCAGATCCGGCAACAGTTAATACGTGGGGTATCTTGATTTTGGTGAGGGGAACACCATACTGGTCCATTGACATGTATGCTTGAAATTGTCGATTTTGAGGAACTCTTGAATTTAAGAACTTGGGAACAGATTTGGAATTCTAAACAGAAGATCATTTGAGTACTTGGAAATCAGAAGAAAGAGCAACATAAGAAACAAAGAACAAGCAGTCTAAAAGTGATAGCATACCTTGTTGGAGATGGGGAAGGGATAAGTGGAAGAGAGGAATTGATTGTAGTAGCAGCAGGCCATTTCATTTGATGATGAGTTAGACATCACTCACACGAGTAACTCCATCTCAGCCCCGGTTGGGCTTCGCGAAGGCTTTTTTTGGACTCTGTAATTATGCTTTAGAAGACTAATTAAAGATTTGTTAATGTTTATTTAATGGTGAATATTTTATTGTGAAAGTGTTTGAAACTAAAATATGTTTTCATTTCAGATAAGAGGTATCTCAATTACAATTAGCAAATTCAATTTTCGATTAATGTGATGAGAGCTTATTATTATTGTGGAGGATAAACCTATATTATGAATAATGAAGTTCAATACGTGGGGTTGTAGGATAATTGCTTTCTCAATTGGTAGGAACATAACCTATATGTTGGAAGCATCTAAACAACTTGTAGGCCGTGGGAAAGCCAAACAGTAAATCTTTCATTTTGAAGTTGTGCTAACAAAATATTAATGAAGTTGTGCTAAAGAAGTCATGCTTGTATGTAGGGATGAGTTGCCTCACTTTATTCGAGTAAACTCATGGCTTGTGCATGGTTGCCTCACCTATAATAGTTGCATTAATCTTGAGTATCACAAATCGTTCTTGGTATTTGAAGTCAATTGGGGTCCAATTTAGTGGCTATTTATGGTGATCTATGTATTGGAAGATATCATATAATCATCACCTATGCAACTCGTTGTGTTTCTTGGTTGATTTTGTAGGTTATATATTCACTCATGGCGCCAAGAATCAAGCAAGTTACCAAATGCTCACCAAAAGGGAAAGCTCAAGTGTTGGGGGTTGGGGGATGGTGCATGTGATAGAGCTGCAGATTTAAGAACACCTTTTCTAATCTATTTGGAAGATCCAAACGCTTCACTCTAGAACCGTTACTAAACCATGATATTTTGATTTTAATATCTTAGAAAATCTAAGTTTGAAAGAAAAGATTAAGACTTTGAGTGCAAAAATTCTATGGGAAAAATTTATTCATTTTGATTTTGTTGTGTATAAGGATTTAACCCTCAAATTTCATACTACTTTACATTTTGAGCTGCGAAAATTAGATAATTTTTTGTTTCAATTGCGAGGCCACCCTTATAATTTGGTCTATAATATTATAGAAGAAATTGGTGAATTTCCAAGATCAAAAATTATTGAAAAACATTATAACTTTCATGCTAAACGACATTGGAAAACATTATTAGGGTTGGATGACTTTTTTATGAAAAATGCACATAATAATATTATTCTTAGTCCTGAACATTTGTTATTGTATAAATTTATGTGTCATAATATGTTTGACAAATCTCAAAGTAACAAGTGTTCTCGAAAAGAATTCTTCACACTTTGATGCATGGACCATATGGTCAAAGTTTGTACTCCAACCCACATTTTTCATACAATAGTTACATCTCTTAATAAAAAAAGTAGCTATCTTGACATGGGTTTTTTAGTTACCACACTTGCTCAATATTATGGTGTATCTATTGATGGACTAACTACTGTTTTTCTTGAGTTTCTTAATCATACACATTTAAGGCAGTCTAAGATCTTGGAGGTCCATGACATGGCACTCTGAGATATTGGTTCCAAATTTCAAGTGAAATGCAGGACTGGAAAGGTTGGCTCTAGTTTTAAACTAGCACAATGCTAAACTGAAGTCTCGTTAAGTGAAGAAGCTAAGGAAGATGATGGGGAAGGTTGGGCGAAAGTGTTCAACTTAGTGATAGAAAACAACAAGAGCATAGCAGAGCACCTGAACACCATGGAGGCGTAAATGAAAGAGCTTGCACGTCACCAATGTCAACAAAGGCATGACACAAAGCAAATATTGAAGCATTTCAATGATTAAGGTGTTCAGATTCCTTCAACCACACCATCATCGCCTCAATCTCCATAAGTGTTTCTTGCTCTAAAATTTTCGTTATTGTTATTTATTTTTATGTGTACTGTTTGGTTTCTCATATTGAAGACAATGTGTTGTCTACGTGTAGGGACGTTTATGCATTGGCATGTCATTGGTGTGTAAATTTTGCATTTGCATTTTTTGAGTTTTTATTAAGTTGGCATTGTGTGAACATTTGTTGCATGATGTGTGCTTTGTAAGAATGTGTCAATGGCAAGAATTGAATGGAATTAGTTTCGCTTTGAACATAGACATTTAAATTGAAAAGGCATTAACTTATGAATTTTGTGTTTTAAGTGTCTTTGGGATGAATATACATGTTAATTAGGATATGACACCTATTATTTCACTTTAGGAAATTTGTTTGTATATATTTTTAATTATAAGTCAATTGAATTGGTTAGCATTATTAGTACCCTTTCATGAGAATGATTGAATAAGAAGAAATGAGGTAGGCTAAGAAATTATATGAAAGAAAAGAAAAAGTGTGTCAAATAAATTCCTATTCCAATGGCCCTTTTTGAAAAAAAATAGGTTAAGAATAAAGCTGGTAGCCAGTTGAGAGTGTGATATAGCTAAGTAACTGAGGACAATCACAACAAAATGTTTGTCTTCATGTCAAAATACTAGAATGACACTCCAACTAAGCTAAATGAAAAACATGACTGATTTGAGTAACTGGGGACATTTATAATAAGATGTTTGCCTTCCCATCAAAAGACTAGGTTATTGTTAAAGAAAATCTAAGAAAATGGTGTTATAATGAAAGAAACCTACTGATTCATGAAGGTTTACTTAGTGATAGTTTGCATTTTTTATTGTATCATTATTGCATGTTGCATGATTGCGTGATTATATGTTTTTGTTTTTGTGTTTTTAGTTTTACTTAAGGACAAGCAAAAGTTTAAGTGTGGGAATGTTTATAGGTGTAGATCTTAGTATGTTTTTCTAGGTGTAGAGCATGAATTTGATATTAATTTTAAGTTTCAAGAGGGGTTTGGTGTGCTTGTGAGTGTTGGAAAACATGAAACTAAAGAATGAAGAAGTTGTTGGATTGCACATTTCTGCATGGCGAAGCTGCATAGTTCTCTATCACAATCTTGACATGAGGCACGATTATGACAGAGAGGAATCAACAACGTAAGGGAAGATTGTGCATGAGGTTTTTCCAAACACGAGTTTTTTTTCAAATTTTGAAGATTCAGAGCTATTTTTGGAAACGAACAAAGTGGAAAAACCCTAGATACAACCCTAGAATCCTAAAGCATTATATAAGAACATGAAAAACACTAAAAAGAGGTAACAACCAACACATCAAAGAAGATCAAAGTGGAGAGATCAAAGAAGAGCTTTAGGAAATTCCAACAATCCAAATCAAGGCTTTAACCAGTTTTTACTCTTTTCCCTTTATTTTCTTCATAGTCCTTGATGTGTAATTAGATCTCTATGATGTATAACATTTCTGTGGATTTCTAAATCTAGATTAGGAATTATTTTAGAATTATTTTGTGAACCTTAATTATTGTTGATTTCAATAACTTGATGAATATTTGTGATAATTCTCATGCATATACTTGATAATAAACTGAGAGAGTAAGTCACGTAACTAATGTTAAGGTGTGCAATGAGATTTGGCAACTTAATAGACCCACAATTATCAAATTAATGAATAATTAAAGAAAGATTTTAATTGTTAAATTAATTATCTATAGGATTGCTTCAGATCTAATTAAATAAGTTTGGAGTAGTTTTGTGAATCGAGAGATTACAAATCTATAAATATCAAATTCAATTAGGGTTACTTGATTAGATCTTGAGAGAGAGTAATCAAAACCTTAAAAAATCTTAAATCAAACATAAATTGAATTAACAAAATTAATGGAAACAAAATAAGGATAGAATAGTTCATATGTATTCAAGTTTGATCAATCTCAATTTTATTGCTAGTTCAATTGTTTATTTGCTTATTTGTTTCATTTTATTATTTTATTATTTTTGTTATTTATTTTAATTCAAATCAAATTCTTAGCACCTTAGACAAGTTTGATTCAAATTGTTTAGGTTTCTATAGTCCTCATAGGAACGATACCCCTGATACTACAAGATATGATATGTATACTTGCGGTATTGAGAGTTTTATTATTGTCTAAAACTTGCTTGACACTTAGCTTATCCAGAGTTTGTAATTTGTCTTTCATAACTAGTCATAACATGAAGGATACTCAATGATGACACTGTTTGTGCCATACTAATTGAGTCGAGGATATGTAATTGGATTGTCTCTGAAAAACTTCTTACTAGACTTGTTTATGAAAATCCCATTGTTGTTGTGTTTCCAAATGATTCTTTCCTTTTTATCATTCAAGTGAGTTCCAATAATTGTGATAGAGTTTGGAATATAGTAGAGACTGAAAATTTGTTTGTCAACTAAAGCCTCTTTACTAGTTGAATTCAACCTAATGACTAGCTTGAGAATTTCCATTTCCTATAAGCAGTGTAAAGGACCACATGACAACCAATTTTTAGACTAGAATTTAGATAAATTGCCATCTCCAATCGGGTGAATAAACTCCTTCCTTAGTGAGCTTCTAGTTTTTATTATTCTTTTTAGAGAAGAATCTATAAATGTGTTGATTTCAAAACCCCAGATGCCATTATTTTTTATGTGAACTTCATGTACCTATTTATACCATAGAGCCTGCTTATCTGTCAGGAGTCTCCATAATCTCTTTGCTAACATAACAACATTCATTAGTCTAAAAGACATTATTCCAAGCCCTCCATTTTTCTTAGGCATACACACCTTTTGCCATTGCATCTTAGCCCTTCTAAACTCCAAATTATTTCCACTCTTGAGAAATTTGCTACAAGTCATCTCAATCATCTTAATGATCTTCCTGGGAAAGGAGACATGGGCAGCCTCGAACTAATTGATGGAGTTGATGATAAAGTTGATTAATTGATCCTTCCCAGCCATAAAAGAATCTTGGCACTCCAAGATGAAAGTCTGTTATTGATTTTATCTATAAGAATGATGAATTCTCTTATGAATAAGTTGGAGTGGAAATGAGAATACCTAAGCATAGAATGGGAAGTGATTATATTCTAAAATTGGTAATCGAGCTGACTACATGCTCTTTTGCACTAGCAGACTTGGATAAGAAGAAAATACTCTTTGAACAATTAATCTCTAGACTTGAGAGCCTTTTAAAAATCTTCAAGGCTTTCATGAGTGCAAGAATAGAAACCTGATCAGCTTTGGATATAAGAATTAGATCATCTACAAAAAAAAGATTAGTGTCTAGTTCTCTCCATAATACTACTAAGAGTCCTACTGAACACCTCCAATACCAGAGCAAAGAGATAATTTGAGATTGGATCTCCTTGGCGAATCCCTTTGCAAAGACATTCACCAAGACTTCAAAGGAAGAAGTAAAAATGCATTGTGAGATACCTTGTACAAACATATCAGGAAATTCCAAAGCATGAAAAGTGTTTACAATGAAATTCCAATCCACACTATCATAGGCTTTTTTCAAGTCCAATTTTGGTAAGCAATTTTTGCTACTCCTCTTTTGAGCATAAGTTTTAATAAATTCTTAAAGAAGCAATATGTTATCCCCTTAATTATACCCGGAATGTAAGCCCTTTAAGACACATCAATGTATTTATGGAGAACCAATTTCAATCTTTAAGCCAGTATGGAGAAATTACTAACTCCTAGAGTTTACTTTGTACCAATTAGTATGGAGCAATTTACTAACTCCTAGAGCTTACTTTGCATTGTGGCTTGTGGTTCAGGAAAGACTCTCAACCTATGATTTAATTAGGTGCACTAATCTAGCTTTTGCATCCTTAAATTATAGGTTGTGTATGGAAAATCATAAGTCAATCAATTATCTATTCTTCAATTGCACTTTCTCTATCTCTATACATATATGGTTAAACGTACTCTCAATAGGTGTGAAGTAACATATCTCTTTAATCAATGGAAAGATGTGTTAACTTGGGCTATAAAACTACCTAAACTTGGAGTGGATAATGCAAAGATTCTTCAATAGGCCCTAAGATGTACAATTTATAACCTTTTAAAGGAGAGGAATCATAGGGTATTCAAAGAGGAAAAGCGAGAAATTAAGGATTTCCAAATAACTAATCTCTATATAATTTCAAGAGATGGCAATAGTGACTAGTTTAAAACTTTCATCTAGATTCTTATCTAATTAACTTTTATGATACTCTTATGTATTTTATATTTTCCAAGAATCTATCTATTGAGAAGTTCATGTCCTAGACTCAAGCTTAAGTAAAAAGTTACTATAATGTTAAAGTCGGCCTTACTTTTGTAAATTACAGCTTTGTTTACTGAGCATGAGCTCTTGTTTCTAGTCCTTCATTATTATGCCCCCCTCCTTTTAGGCTATGCTTTGATTCAATATAAGTCTTTAAGTTTCTAAAAACTTAGAATCTTATCTAGCTTAATAGTGGTGATGAAGCCCTAAAATCTTATCACTACTAATCTTATTTTTTTTTAATATGGTGATCTATATCATTTTTTATTTTTATTTTTGATTTCTTGGATTAAAATTGTTTCAATAAAATGATCATTGGTTCTATTCATATTGATGTTGAATCTCACTAGTCATATTAGTGAGGGTCGTATCACCCCATTGTAATTATTCATGACAAACTTTTTTAATATACTCTCGTAATTCCTTAAGAGTTTTAATTTTGGTATTTATTCCTAAGATGCATTAATCAATTACTTGGATGGATAATTCAACATATTATAAAATGTCTATATTTGCAACCCTAAATCGAGTCCACGGTGTGGGTGCATTCTCTACACCTTTTTCCATCTCTCCAATATCTCATATAATGTCTCACTCTCTATTTTTTTATAAAGGAGAAGATGTCGTTATTGAGTCTTATTGTTTAAGCTAGAGGAAAATACCCAGCTAAAAACGTTTGTACTAGTTGAGTTGCCAACTTATATTATCCCTAAAAAATGAAGCTAAAAACTTGATTTTAAGTGTGTATCAAATCAAAACTATGTTAAAGGTCATTAGGCAAGTGCACCTATTATTCTTACAGTATGGTCTAGTGAAAATGAGTGTCAATCCCACAAGGACTACAAGTACTTGGACTATTCGTCTTTTTGTTATATAATTTTAAAAAATGAATGATTGAATTAAAAGAGAAAAGAATAGCTAAACTAAAATTACTAATATAAAATAATAATCAAGGCAATGAATGAGAATGGAATAACTAGTAGATAATTAAGACTTAGAAGTAGAATGCCCTTAAAACCTTTTTATTCTTGAATTTATTTTGATTTAGTGAATAGCTTTAGTTTCTTAGACCAGTGGAAATTCCAAAGTTACTATTATATTCTTTCTCAAGATGTACAACGACTATCCCTTAGTTGATTAATTGAAATTTCTTTCTAATAAAAACCCCCTAAGAATTTATCAACTTGTTTTATGAAATCCTATGATAGATTTAACTCCAACTATGAAGATTTTTGTGGTCTTATCTTAAAGATTCTAGTTAACTCTTATTATTCTTATCATGATCTATAAAGACATATGATTTTTTGATCCTTCTTTATAAAATCTAAAATTAAATTTTAGCCCTATCATATTTCAATTCAATCACAATTAATAATCATGAATAATTCATAAGGTACACGTAGGTTAAAATCAAAGAATCAATCTAAAATAATAGTTCTAAGGTTCATCACATTTAGGTCAATCCAAATTTAGCCTATACTTGAAATTCTTTGAATGAATCTTGAAGGAATCCCCTTCTTTATTTTTAAAGTTACTCCTTTCTTATACTAAGACACTTTAGTTTGGCTACTTCTAACTAATTCCTCATCCTTTGGCGTTCTTTATCCTTCTTAACATAAAACCTATGATTTTCATAGGAGTTACTGATAATATGGAACTAATATAAGACTAACATAGGTCCATATTACACCAGTATTGACTTATTAACTTAAAATTATACCCTAAATCGTGTATCTGAGGATTTATCTTGAGAGTACGAGTCTTAATGACATAAGAACTCTATGTTTAGGTTATGTTATGTGGTAAATTCTCTAAAAAATAGTATGAAGCAGTAGTCTACAGGGGTATTAACTAGTTCTCCCAGAAAATTATACCCAAAATTCTTTAACTTGACTCTAACTTGCCTGATATCTCTTTTTGATTAACTTTTCTCGTAATGCGTTACATGTGACGCCCCGATACCCCCTGGAAGGAATACCGAGTCGCCACTCTCTCCTAATCTCGCGCTCACACGATCTTAATC
>JAOQMM010000005.1:12323123-12333685 GCA_027563515.1 Erythroxylum platyclados
AAGCTTTCGATGTGTCCAACAAGTCTGTAACTCATGCCTAATCTCCTCTTAGGCATTATAATGCATATATCTCCGATCCCATGGCCTTCATCCACTTTCTTATAATCTTCACCACCTTACTCTTTTATTCCTTATCCAGTTGATTGGAAATAATGATGGGTAGAGTTTGGCCCTCACCTAGCAAGGTGTATATAAGGTGTGTAGGTAAAGGCTTTAATTGTAGAGTTGGTGGTTTTTCAATGAAGGGTGGTATGGGTACTTCGGTTCTCACTAGTATGTTTTTATATGCTTGAACACCCGACTCCTCCTTCTCTCTTTCTTCCTCAAACTCAGCTTCCTTCTCCATCTAACTTCCTCCTTTGACTTAGCTTCCTCAAATTTAACTTCTTCAAAGTAGCTCTCCTCTTACTCTTTGATACATTCATCCATTATATCGATCTTCATGCAAGAGCTTCTTTCTTTCGAATTTTTCAAGACTTTGTTCATATTAAACTCCACTTGATCATCACTAATCCTAAAAATTAATTTTCATTCATGAATGTAGATCAACGCTCTCCCAGTATTCATGAATGGTCAAAAAAATTAGTGAACAGTTCCTATCCTTTTAGAAATCTAGCACCATGAATTCCAGAGAAATAATGAACTTATCCACCTTAACTATTACATCTTTCACCACACCAAAGGGTCTCTTGATGGATTAATCTACTAACAAAATAAACATTGAAGTTTGCTTTACATCACCTAGCCCCAATTTTCTAAAGATCGACAAATGCATAAGATTTATACTTACGCCTAAGTCGCATAAACACTTTGCAAACTCTAACTCACCAACTACATAGGGTGTTGTAAAGCTCCCTGAATCCTTCAACTTAGAAGGTATATGATTGGTGATAATGTAGCTACAACTTTTAGTTAGTGCTACTGTTTAGTTATATTCCTAAGTCCGCTTGTTTGATAATATGTCTTTTAGGAACTTAACATACTTGGGCATGTGTTCCAATGCATCCACAAAAGATAAGTTAATTTGCAAAGTCTTCAGTTTCTCTACAAATTTTGCAAATTGTGCATCCAATTTATTCCTCTGTAATCTCTGTAGGAATGGAATCCTTGGTGGGTATGGCAGAGGGGCAACATACGGAGGGTCCTCACTTTTTTCTTCATCCTTTTTCCCTTTTTCTTGGTCCTTTATGAGGTGGGTTTCATCTTATTTCTTAGCTGGTTATTCGAGCTCTTTTCCGCTCCTAAGTATGATTACCTTGAGTTGCTCCCTTAGATTTCCTTCAGTATTACTTAGGAGGCTCCTAACACTCCTTGTAGACAATGCATTTGCTAGCTGACTTATTTGAAACTCTAAGTTGTGAATGGAAGAGGCATGATTCTTAGCTACCTGCTCGAACTTCCTTTCCAGCCTCTTCTGGGACTCATCCATGCTCATGATATTGTCTATAACCTTGTCCACTTTTGAATTGTTAGCACTGGACTTATCTAGTTGAAATCTGGATGGATCTTGATCTTTAAATTAATTGCCTGCATTGTTAGACCAAGAAAAATTGAGGTGATTCCTCTACCCATGATTGAAAGTATTTAATTATGGGTTATTCCCTCTTCCTCAACCAAATTATATGCCCATATAGTTAATTTGCTCCATATTGTTATTTTGCCTTAAGAATTAATCAATGATAACATGATTATCTTGTTTGCATAACTCGCATCCTTGTTGAATTGCTTTAATTGGAGCAGATAAGGAGGTTTTCAAATAATTCAGTTGTTTTGTTAAATTAGCTATCTCAACCAGTAGTACTATCACTAAATCGACAACAATGAATCCTTTTTGACCTCCAAAAGTTAACTACTATCTGGTTCTATTTGACGTTCAAAGACAGTTATTATTCACCATCTCCTCTAATAAATCCCCTGCTTCCTCAATTATCTTCTGCATCAGAGATCCTCTAGAAGCTACATCTATCGTCCCCCTCATGGGTGGATTAACTCCGTTATAGAAAGTTTGTAACATGAACTCTTTTGGTAAATCGTAGTAAGGGCATCTCCTTTATCAATCTCGTTGTCTTCGTCTGAGGGAAGTACTTGTACAGGAAGGCACGCACCAGCTACTTCCATATCGTGACATTGTTTAGGTTTAGGGAATGATACCACATCTTAGCTCTATCTCTAAATGTAAAAGGAACGAGCCTCATTCTAGCAACATCTTCCGACATACCATTATATCAGACGGTATCACATATTTCTAGAAAGTTTAGTAGATGGGAGTTAGGATCTTCATTAGCGAACTTGTAGAACTACACACTGGTCTGCAATATGTTTAGCAACACTGGTTTGATCTCGAATGACGTTGCTTGTACCGATGGTCGAGTGATGCCTTGATGTGTAGCATTGAACCTTGGCCTTTTGAAATTTGTAGGGGTTCTCTACTAATCTCCGTGATTAAACTCTTTTGCCATTATTCTTTATATCTCTTCTTGGCATCTCAGTCTTTGAATTTCTCTTTCTCACCTTGTGATGTCAAGAGCTGGAGTTTCTTCAACCTTGCTTGAACTTTGAGTAATTTTTGTGTTCATACAATCCCAAAGACATAAAAATAGCAAAAAATCATTAAATCAAAGGAATTCAAACTGTCCTAATGCTAAATCCCAGCAATGGAGCTGAAAACTTGTTGAGCAAATTTTATACTTCATAATAAAATTCTCAATACACCGTAGGTATAGAAATCATATCTTATAGTATAAGAGGTTATCGTTCTCATGAGGATTATGCAATAGTTAACAATTTGAGCCTAACTTTGTTTAAGGTATTTAGAAATTGATTTGAATTAAATTTAAATAACAAAAATTAAAACAGAATAATAAAACAAAGAAAATAAACAAATAAACAATAAGCTTATAATAAAATTAGGGTTTTGATTAAGAAGAAATACTTAGGACTTATTCTTTCCGTATTTTGATTCCTTTAATCTTGTTGATCCAATTATGTGCTTGATCCTAGATTTTCTAAGGTATTGATTACTCTCTCTCAAGATCTAATTAATTAACCCTAATTGAATTCAAAATTTCTAGATTTGCAATCTCTCGATTCATAAAACTTTCCCTAACTTATTTAATTAGATTTGAAGCTATCAATTAGATAAGCAATTTCTCAACCAAGATCTCTCTTCAATTGATCATTAATTTGATAATTGTGGGTTTATTAAACTACCAACTCTTGCTGTACAATCTAACACTGATTACTTTGGACTTATTATGTCAATTTTTTGTCAAGTTTATGCATGAATAATTATCACAAACATCAAAAAATATATTGAATTCAAAAAATAACTCCAGAATAAATCCTCACATGAAATTTAGAACTTCATAAACATGTTTAACATCTTAGAATTCAGATTACACATCAAAGATAATGAAAGAAATAAAGGAAAAGAATAAAAACTCTATTTGCTCCTTGATTTAAAATGCTGGAATTTTCAGATGTTCTTTTTAACTTCCCACTTTTGATTCACTTTGATGCAATGGTTGTTGTTTTTTTTTTTTTTTGTATTTCACATTCTTATATAGTGCTTTAGGGTCTTAGGGTTATGTTTAGTGTTTTTCCACTTTGTTCAGCTCCAAAAATAGCCTTGAACCTTAAAACAAATGAAAAAATTTGCACTTGAGGAGGCACGGTTATGCTCCATTATTTTTCAAGCATGATCTTGCCAGACGCCATGCAGCCCTATGCAGTTCATACACAATCATGCTAATAAGCTAGAAACAAAGCACGATTGTGCCATCTTCCTTGTTCTTCAATTACCTGATTTCCAACACTTAAAACACATTAAACACCTTATGAAACATAAAATTAAGATTGAATTCAAGATCTAAACCACACAAATAGTTAGAATATAAACAAACACTTACAATAACACAATTCTAAGCTTATACACACGATAATCAACTAAGAAACACTTGAAAACATATTAAAACACCGGGGAAACATAGTATGACCTATCAAGTGTGAACTGGAATTTTATTTTATAGGAACTTGAAGTCTTGAAGTTTCCCCTAATGTTTATAAACTGGATCAAAGCTTGTGTCACCACTACTTCCTTTGGCATTTTCATCGATGGGAATCTTACTGAAATTTTTAAGGGATCCAAAGGAATTAGGCAAGGGGATCCACTCTCCCCCAACCTGTTCATAATATGTGTGGAGGTTCTCACACTCTTGCTGAAGCATAATGTCTCCATAACCCTAAATTTCAAGTATCATTTCAAATGTAAGTTGGTTTCTCTAATAAACTTATGTTTTGAAGATGATCTTATATTGCTAAGCAAAGCTGATGCTAACTCAGTATCTATACTAATGAGTACCTTAAAATGATTCAAGGAGCTTTCTGGTCTAAGTATTAATCTCCAAAAGAGCTTCTCCATCTCGTCAGAAAGTGTTGTACACCTCTTAGATGAAATGTCTCAAATTACTGGTATGGCTAAACAAAACCCTCCTTTGCTATATTTGGGACTTCTAATCTCATCTAGAAGGCTTAGATGTAGAGAATGTTTTCCTTTGATAGAAAAAATTTAGAAAAAAGACTAGGTTCATGGATTAATAGGGCTCTTTCATATGGTGGAAAACTCCAATTGCTGAAGTCTGTCTTCTCTTCTATGCAAACATAATTGTGCTCCCATATTTTCTTATCAAAAGGTCCTATTAAAGTTGTGAAAAGAATGATGAAGTAATTCCTTTAGGGAAAAGGGGGAGGTGTAGAAGGAGTTGCAAAAGTGAGCTGGAAAGATATTTGTCAGCCAAAGGAAGTAGGAGGGCTGGGTTGGAGACAATAAATAGAAGTAACAGAATTTTAATGCTGAAAAAGATTTGGAGAATCTTAAGTGAGAAAGAATTATTATGAATCAAATGGATTCACAGCTACATTCTGAAGGGGAATAGTCTTCGGGCTCTAAATTCTAAAGATACCTACTCATGGTTCTTCAATTAGATACTGAAATTGAGGGAAATTGTTCAACAACATATAACCTGTAAAATAGGGATAAGAAATCTGGGCTCTCTATGGTTTGATATTTGGCGTGGTCAGGGAGCTCTTATCCATAATCAACAGGCTAGGACTTCACCTTCCGTGTTCTCAAGGAAATCTAAAGTATAGGAAATGATAAAGAATGGAAACTGGTCTCTAACTCCATAGTTGATGAGGAATCTGCCGATTCCCCAATATATAAATTCAGATGATGATGGCAGATATCTCTAGCATGAACTACCTATGACAGAATTAACAAATAGGAAATCTAAGGACTTGTTGTTTGGGACAACTACAAGAGTAGAGTGGAGCAGATTGATTTGGAGCAAAAACCTAAAGCCTAATGTCAGCTTCTTGCTTTGGTTGACAATGTTGAATAGGCTTAGCACAATGGACAGTCTAAAGTTCCTATCCATCCCTAAAGTTTGTGTTCTTTGCAATCTAGAGGATGAAAGTAGGGATCATTTGTTTTTCAACTGAAATATCTCCAATAATATATGATAGGGGATCTCATCACTATGTCAAGTGTAGTCTCAACCAAAGCAAGCTAGTAGACATTATCCAAAGAATATTGCATATGCCAAGCTCCAAGTAGGACAAGTATACATGGTGGCAATAACAACATGTTTCTAAGAAATTTCGAAGGAAAGAAATTTTAGGAGATTTGCTGGAAATTACAAAAGCTTATCTACTCCTATTGAGCTAACAAAAGCAAGCATAAGAGAGCAGCTTGTTATCAATCAAATGGCAAAGAAATGTAGCAGAAGAGTGGTGACATCTTGGAGAATCTAATAATCTCAAAACTTTGTAAATTAATACATTTCAGCCTGTGTTATAATTCTGTCTCCTAGTATTTTCAGCTGAAATGTTGTGACTACAGGCTATATGGTGTATTTGAAGATACATTCTTATGAGTGACTTCTCGTAACTGATTTCTTTATTTATTAACTTTACGTATCTTGTTGAACGACGTTCAATCTTCACCAACTTTCTCGTCCCTACATATTAAAGAAGAGTAACACTTTATTTCTTGCTTTTCAAAGCGCGTGTGGAGGAGACTCCTGCAATTTTCTTTTCCTCCAGTATGTTTAAAGCGCGTGTTTTACAGGAGACGTGAGGTGAGGTTTTTGACTAAACGACCAACAGCCACCCAGAGCGCGACACAGAGTTTGACCAAAATTTCTTTCTTACGTTGATTAGATTAGTTGAGATTCTGAAACTCCAACAGCGCCGCCTAACCCCACAATGGCTGCTTGCTTTCCAATATCCAAAGCCTCTTCATCTCCAGCCTCTTAGTATCATGATCACACGGTCACAGACCATAATCCTAGAGAAGGGATCGTATTGATTCTTAATCTTATCAAAGAAAGAAAAAGCCTAGATTTAGATGGCGAACTACTTGAATCTATTGTTTCTTTCACTACTTTCTTCTTTGTCATCCCTTTGTCTTTCATACTCGGCTGTCACCTCCGGTACTTCTCCAAGTCCTAACAACACATCACCCGCTTGCCCTATGGACCTCAACTATGTTCTTAGAATCCCATGGAACAGAACACTTTGCCAAAACTACCGGCCACAGTCAAACAACAGAGCCACCTCCCAAGTCGACAACACCACCGGCACCACTACCACCTGCTGCCAAACCCTTCTCTCACTCTTTGGTATTGGCCTTGCTGTGCATCTTAAAGAAACTTCTTTTTTCCACCTCCCCAACTTGGCTATCTCCATCTCTTGCCTCCATGATTATCAATCTAAGCTGAGCTCTCTTCTCTTCCCAAGTGATATAGTCTCTCAATGTCTTGACCCTTTACAGTTTGTTGTGACGACTAATACATGTGCCCATATACTGTCATCTCAAGACTGGGTTGCTAAACTTAATCAGTCTACACCAGTTGACATTGCTTGCAGGCCCGATCTTACGGATTACACATCCTGCGATGCATGTGTGGCTGCTGGATTTAGGGTTCAGTCCATGTTGGTAGCAATTGATGGTAACAAAACTCATTCTAGAGATTGTTTCTACTTCACTGTTCTTTACGCCGCTGGTATTGTAAATGAATTTGGTCCTCAGAGTGAGGGTGCAATTTCATGTATATTTGGCTTAGACTTGGAATCAAAGAGGGGTTCAACTAGTAAGACTCATTCAGCTCTTGTTTTTGGTTTAACCGGGACAACAGTTGCTGTTATGGTCATGTTCAGTTTGTTGGGGGTTTACTTTTGGTATGTTAAGAAGCGGAGAAGAAAAGGGAATAACAATCTTGGCTTGGATATAGAGGAACTAGGGAGTAGGCCAAGACTGAGACCCAACACTGGTTCCATTTGGTTCAAGATTGAGGACCTTGAGAAAGCAACTGATAAATTTTGTAGCAAGAATTTTATTGGGAGAGGAGGATTTGGCATGGTTTATAAAGGAGTCTTGGAGGATGGGACAATGGTGGCTGTTAAGAGGATCATAGAGTCTGATTTTGAGGCTGATGCTGACTTTTGCAACGAGGTTGAGATTATTAGCAATTTGAAGCACAGGAATTTGGTGCCCCTTAGAGGATGTTGTGTGGTGAATGAAGAAGATGAGGATAGAGGGAGTGAAAGGTATCTTGTTTACAGTTACATGCCAAATGGAAATCTGGATGACCATTTGTTCTCTTCATCTGATAACCAAAGTGGAAGGATGGCTTTGACATGGCCTCAGAGAAAGAGCATAATTTTGGATGTTGCCAAGGGATTAGCTTATTTGCACTATGGAGTGAAGCCTTCAATATACCATAGGGATATTAAGCCAACAAATATACTACTAGATGCCAACATGAGAGCAAGAGTAGCTGATTTTGGACTGGCGAAGCAGAGTAGGGAAGGGCAGTCTCATCTCACTACAAGAGTGGCAGGAACTCATGGATACTTAGCCCCCGAGTATGCTCTTTACGGGCAACTGACTGAGAAGAGTGATGTCTACAGCTTTGGGATAGTTGTCTTGGAAATTATGTGTGGGAGAAAAGCCCTTGATTTGTCCACACCTCATGCTTTTCTGATTACAGATTGGGCTTGGTCATTAGTGAAAGCAGGAAAGCTAGAAGAGGCACTGGATCAATGTTTGTTGAGAGAAGAACTATCAAATTCAAACCCAAAAGTTATAATGGAGAGATTTGTGCTGGTGGGAATTTTATGTGGTCATGTGATGGTAGCTTTGAGGCCAAGCATTATGGATGCTCTTAAAATGTTGGAAGGTGATATAGAAGTACCGCCAATTCCTGATCGTCCAACGCCTATTGCGCATCCTTCATTCTACGGCCATGGAAACACTTTCAGCATCTCTCCGACTTTAAGTGGACCTCGGTTGCATACTGGAGATATGCTAAGGTGAGGATGGAAGCTCTGACTTTCATTCGATGCATTGACTAATCCAATTTAAAAAGGTTGGATGGAGCTACTATCATCATATTGTCTTGCACAATCAACGATGCAAATAAGTCAGCTAAGCTAACTTCAAGCATTTGAAGGAAGAATAAGCTTGTTTATGTTCCAAAAAGTGCTTAATACTTAGCTGGATGGAAGGTTGTGTAATGATTCCCATGTGACTAACACTTCCAATTTGAATGTCCAGGAATTTCCAGTCGACAACTACATGAAAATCTTTGTTTCCTTCTTGGATCGTACTTGTTTAATGTACATGGCCAGATAATATGGTTTTGGTATTATAAGGTCGTAGCAGCATAATGCTTCAACTCTTGTTTTTGTACAATGAATTTTTTCCTGTTGAAACCTAGGGGACATTTGCATTCTTCTTTTTCATCCTTTTTCTCTCCTATTGAAACTGAATTTACATGGGATTAAGAGGTATGTGGACACGACACTTGAGTAGCATTTTTAGGAATGACATTAACCAAATTAGTCCCAAATGACCGCAACAACAGGACCACCAATATTTAAACTTATAATGATAATATCAACTTCAACTACAAACTGTTTATGAAATAAATCAACGAGACCTTCAAAGTAAATAGATGATGATATAAATGAAATGATAGAAAATGTAGATTTTATTAGGATATACCTTTGAAGTCTGCTCTTCTAAAGAAAGTATTTTTATAATATCAGATACAGAACACGAAGAAGCTTCATTAATGTTTCAAATAAATTTGTTTTTTTTGTATGAATACGTTTAAAAATGCTCTAATTACATTCACAATTTGATGCAAAAGCTATTTGATTGAGTAATCTAATAACGAGTTTTCTTAATGTTGGATTTTCACCTCATAATCTCCACCACTCATTTGTATTTTAAATTAATAGTTATGAGAAATAAAAATATATATTATTAATAAGTAAAGAATGAACTACAAATATAAAAACTTATTAGGCTGTATTTTTTTAATCATAAGTTCTATCTTTGTAGATGATCTAGCAAAATGTCCTAAACCTTCATAATACAATTTAATTTCATTTGTTGCATGTGATTGCTCTTCAATAGGAAAAATATCTTTGCATTCAATAACATTAAAAAGACCGCCCATTATATCATTTGTACATATGTCTCTACTATATAAACGATAATGATTGAGAAAATAAGCTACTACGTAGATCCTTTGAATAAGATGCTTATTCCATCATCAATTAAGAATATCTTATAAGGCTTGTACAATTTCTCCTTCACTTTAAAAAGACTCATAATTATTTTATGAGCTTTATACATACCATAATATATATACCCCAAAGACAGTTTCTCATCAGAGTCAACAATCTTTAATTACCTTATAAGAAGATCCACATTCTTCATAATGATCAAGCAAGTATCTCAAAATTTACTATCTAGAATTATAGCACAAACTTATTTTCCTTTCACATGTTGTGTTTAATTTTCATTGATCTTAATGGCTTTGATATCTTAATTTGGTTATCAATTCTAATGTTTTGATCCTAATTTGAGATATAAATTGAGTAAAAATGGTTGGTGCCTTAGTTGTGTGAATATTGATCGGATTGAGCACTCACACACAGCTGTACACACTGATGTATAACCGTGTAATTGCTCTAACGCACGACCGTACCTATTTAGGTACAGCCGTGCACAAGAGTTCTCGCACGGCCGTACATGTTAAGGTGCAGTCGTGCATAAGAGCTTTCGCATGGCCGTACCTATTAAGGTACAGCCGTGTGTAGCTGGTGTGGTACGGGTGTACATGTTAAGACACGCCTGTACCAACCGTCTTTTAATGATTAATTCGTTCATTTTAATAAGGTGGCAGGAGCAGATTGGAGAGGCACGGAAACCTAGAGGCAAAGATACTTAAAAGAAAGAAAGAAGGAGCGCCGGCAGAGTTGGTTTTACTTTGGCTTGATATTACAGAGGCGATTTGGAAGAGAGAACGATGTAGAGAAAGAAGGGAAGAGCAAGGGCGATAACACAGAAACATCTTGAAAAAGTTGAGAAGAAGAACAGCAATAGATAGAAATAGATAAGCACTGTCCGAACACCTCGGTGATAGAGAGAAGAAGGAGAAGGCTGGAGAAGTTTTGAGAAATCATCTTCAACAACTTATAAGCTTCTG
>JAOQMM010000005.1:12356270-12372226 GCA_027563515.1 Erythroxylum platyclados
AGAAGAACCGGCCCTATCGAGCATAACAAAGTTAAAAAATTGCGCTTTTCAAGAGGCAACCCAAAAATATGATAGTTTTATCTTATTTTGTTTCAGTTCTTTATTTGATGCATTTGTTTGTTTTCGAAACATAAATTTATTGGCTTAAGGGGAAAAGGGGGTCTTAAAATTCCAGTCTACTAAATCTCATAAGGTGAGATCTTGCCTTATGTGATTTAGTGTTCTGGAGTGAAGACCTTAAAATTTCAGACTATTAGATTTCATAAGGCGAGATCTTGACTTGTGTAATTTAGTGCTGTGGAATTCCATATTACTAAATCTCATAAGGCGAGATCTTGCCTTATGTGATTTAGTGTTCTAAAAAATTAAGAAAAACTTAATTTTTTATTTGTCATTTAATTAATTGTGTTATTTACTTCATTATTTTTTAAAAATTTCAAAAAAAAAGAAACTGTAAATATTTTGTTTCCTTTATTTTATTATTTCTTTTTTTACTTTATTAGCATTTATTTATTAAAAAAAAGGGACCTACTACCCTAATATGTTGTTTCTTCTTTGGAGACACTAGCTCACCTCCTCTAGCTTCAATTCACGCACCACCCATGCCAATTAGCAGCAGCTCTCCACCATCGCAACCTCCACACCCAACCAAACCCCAAAAGCAGCGTCACCGCCAGATCAACAGCACCTTCAGCATCCCATGCCCACCACACACTAGCACAAAACCCATGCCACCCACAACACCCTTTTAATCCACGCGGCTTTCAACCCAGACGCAGACCATCAGCCCCAATGCAGACGCAATCCATTGACACAACGCAAGCTCCCACCCACACCAAACAGTAACAGTGTCACCGCCAGACTAAAAACAACAACAGCTTCCATCCACGGACAACACCTAAGCCACAAGGATAAAATCCACCCTACCCACACATCTCAAACAACATGACCCAGCACAGTACCCAAACACCCACACTCACAGACACCCACCAGCTACAGAAGTCTCTTCTTTGCAAACAATCCATAATCAACGCCACCCATCCAAGCCACGCTTACGCAAACTCCCAGCTGCAATGTCCACTAATTAAACACCAAAACGAAGAAGACAACAGCAGCAATGACCATCCCACACCAAGCCACCGACGCAACCTCCACAGCAATTGCTCCCCCACATCTGCGTTTTGTTTCAAGTCCATAAATACCCACACACCAAGCAAACGCAGAATCCCCAGCCGACCTCACACATTCAGCCTCACAATCAACGCACATTCAGCCACCAACGCAGACCCACAACCACTCAACCACTTTACTTTGTTTTTATTTCTTTATTATTATTTTAAATATTTTTGTTTTCTTTTCAGTTCAATTTTAATTATTAAGTTGTTTTTAATTTTTTTTAATGTGGTTGTTATTTATCTTGATTCAGTATAATGAGGCGTTCTAAGGATACTACCAAAACCGTAGCAAAAGAAAAATCGCCGGTAAATGCTACTTCACACTAACAATCTACTGCAAACTCTAAAGTCGGTAACAAAAGGAAGCGTGCGTGGATTGCAAAAAATACTTATGTTCTATCACCTGCTGAATCAGATTTACAAGGATGTCTCACTTTCAACACTAAAGAGCAAAAACAAAGGCACGCTGTTATTAAATTTTGACATGTTGCGGGTAAGTATGACACTACCCTTCCTTAGAAGAATTGGAAATTAAGGAAAAATTTGATGATCTGCTAATCAATATGAGTTGAAAGTACTTTGCATTGAATAGTTGTCTTGTTTTTATTGAATTAACAAGGGAGTTTTACACTATCTTTAAATTTGACAAACCGAACAATTTTACTTTAAGCAGTCCTAATGTGATTCAATACAGATTAATGGGAGTCGAATTCAAACAGAGTGTCACTAAGTTCAATTTAGCCTTAAGGTTAATAGATGAAGATTATGCTAATTCGACTCAATATAAAGAATCAGTCGTGGACTATGGTGAGTTCAACTCTTTTCAATCATGGAAATCAATATCTTCTAATCCTTTTCCTTATCATCCCAGTCAATCTAAGGGTAGTGATCTCAATAAAATGGAGTGGATTTATATGCAGAGTTTCTTAGCCTTCAGTTATTCCGACTGAAAGGCTCTTGGTTCTCTTATCACTCATTTGGCTATTAATTTGAATTGGCTTGATTTGACTGACACCGATATGCATATAGCCTGTGAGATGGAACCTTTGTATAGAATTTGTTTAAGCAGGATGGGTATACTTGAAAAAACAAAGGAGAACATGTCAAGATTGCACCGAGAGAGGTTCATCATCAACATAATGAGAGCATAGTAACATTCGATCGACTTTATATCTTTTGTCTCCACCGATCTGACAGGATTATCATTTTCGGCTAGATAGATTGGAACGCAAAATTTCAAAAATGGAGAAAATTTTGGATGCTCTACTTCAATTCATGGGGCTCATACCTCCATGCCCTCCAACACCATATTACACATCCTTTTAGATGCTCACAATTCAGGGGAGTCCTCTATTCTTTATTTTCTTTGATTATCTTTACTGAGTTTTGAGTATTTTATGCATACATTAGGGACAATGTATGATTTAGGTGTGGGGAAGCGAGTGTTTTCATTATGATGAACTTTGTGATTTTGTTTGGACTCATGCTATATTGATTCATATATTAATTGTTCCTCATGATAGCTTTTATAATCATCTGATTTATGTTCATGAATAATTCTTAAGTTAGGATACATTTTAAGTTTAAGATCTAATGCATGAGAGAGACAAGCATGATTAGCGTTTTCATTGAATTATTTCAAGTGTCTCATCGGTTTTGTTGAATGAAAAGTGTATAAGATTTGATGCAATTTTTGACACCTACGTGAGCTTTGAGCCTAAGAGCGAGCATTCATCACATATCTTTTTGTTGAGTATTATCAAACATAGCTTGTTTATGCTAGAACTTGCTTTCGAATGCATGTTGAGACCACATTTTTTATGAATTGGTGTATAAAGATGGTGAGAGCATTTAGGATAACCATTTTTGACCTAAACAAACCCACCTTAATTTTTATCCTTAGAAAACCAATTTGAGCCTTAACCTTTCTTTCTTGCATAATAACCCTATTGCAAACCCAATTTAACCTTTTTGTTGCTGATATCCTTAATAATTTTGAACCCCTAAATTGAAGGAATTGTATTGAGCTAATTTGCATTGGATTTTGACTATTTCTATAAAAAGTTAATTAGATGATTCAAGTTGCATTGTTTTGATTTTTTTATATAGAATGGAGGAGAAGTGTTTAAAAAAATCTACTCGTTGTTATTTTTATTTGAAAAAGAAAAAAGAAAAAGAAAAAAAGAAAAGAAAAAAAAGAAAAAGAGATTGAAAGAGATGTTATTTGAATCAAGTGAATTTTGATTTAAGCTGAAAGTTGGGTGGATAAGTTTATATGATTCCTTTCAATTTATTTACCCAAAAAAGTTCCTTTTTGTCATATCTTACCTAAGCCACGTAACATCCCTTATAAAGTCCCTTTGATTTTTGCATTAAGTTCATTTTGTTTAGTGGTGTAGATATGATTCTTGAGCAAGCCTATGGAAATAACTTGCTATGTTTTGATTTGAGAGCTTAACGAACCCTAAACACTTTGAGCGTATAGAGTGAAATCCTTGTGAGAGTGTCAAGTCTTGTTCGTTTGATTTTGATGGAATTGATGAGATGCTATGTTTCAACAATGTGTCCTATAAGTGCTTATTCTCTCGACTGTTATTTTATCTTAACACTTAAATGTAAATTAGTTTTGGATATTTCTAGATAGCATGAAACTAGATGAGAGGTTGTTGTGAAGATGATTAATGTATTGAATTGATGTATGCTTGAGGACAAGGAAAAGTTTGGTGTAGGAGAATTGATAAGATGTTATCTTGACATATTATTTGATATTATCTCCTTTATTTTGAATTTATTTTGTGCTTAAATATTAAAATTAATGTTTTTTTGTTTTAGGAGATGAAAAGTGAAGATTGCATCAAATTAGGACTCTAATGATGATAATCACAAATTTTGGATAAAGTGAATAGATTGCTACAGTGGATAAGGCTGATCACCTAAAGAGTTGGAGTTTTGACTGGAAGAATTCGCCTTATCCTTATCATGTAGGAGTTTGAATTCCTTTTAAATAGAAATCTTTACAAGTTAGAGTTAGAATAGGATTAGATTAGAAAACCTTATAAAAGGGACGTTCCTCACAACAGACAAATGTTCTTTCTCTTTTTACGTTTTTAGCAATTCTTTGTTTTTCTTCTATTTTTGTTATTCGGAGCAAAAACTATGTGTGGCTAAATTCAATCGTTCTGATTCAAAGGAAATCAAAATTCTAATTGTAACTTTGTGAGATTTTGTGTTCCAAACTTTTATTGACGTTTTAATTCAAGTATTTCTTGTTTTGAATTCTCATATTTTATGAATGATTAATATTAGATTAAATTTAATTTAATATTGATTATTTTATCGCTATCCAGGAATTCAATGATTCGTAATTGTCATAAAGGATTGATACAAGTAGCAAATAGGTTATTTATGAATTTCCATATTTAACTTATGATAAACAAGAAAACTAAATTAAATGATTACAACTATCTCGATTATTTAATTTAGTGTTAGTCTTTTTTACGGAGCTAATTGCTACCATTTATTTGATATGGAATGCTATCACAACTAATCAATGGATGATAAGTTTGGTTTGAATGCTGAGTTTGAACCAATTAATTTAGGAAAATTTGAGACTTATTACGACTATCGTAATATGTTTTGGACTAATTGCTTGAATCATAAAAATATTCTTTTTAGACCAATGATCAATGTTACAATTAGATAAGATCTTTCTCTTGAATCGAAGTTTACTAATCTTGACTTTCTCACTTTATATTTAGTTGATTTAATTTGTTTTCATGTTAATCAGTTATTTAATCAAAAACTCTAGTTTTATTTTATTACTTGAAATTAAGAAACTACTGTTTAATTCTCTAGGGATTCAACCTAGTTCCACGACTACTACAAGAAGTTTAGAGAATCAATATTATTTTACGGGCTTCGACAACCCAACCAAACATATCTACTTATAACAATAAACCTTATAGTATAAAGACAACCCAAAGCTAAGGAGTCAAAATCAATCCATGTCCCAACTTTAAGACTGTCTTGTGGTCAAAATTTTAAAAAACATGTTTCTATTTAAAGATAGACCTGTGGTTATGAGCCAACCTTTCCATTCTCATATTTATGGGCAATATTCAAAACCCATAAAAGCACTTTTCGACATTAAGGTAAACCAGAGGTTTAAACTCAAAGAGGCAATAATATATAGGATTATACCTGAGGCCCAAAACTTAACAAAAATTCCATTACACCAAAAATCTTCAAGCATTGCACAAGATTGACACAAGTGTTACAATCTTATGAACTCATAAATTAGTATAAAAGTAAACATTATTCTCAAAATTGAGGTTACTTTCACTTAGTTATCTTATTAAAATATTACCTTTTCTCTCTCTAATTCTCAATCCCTTGATTATTGGATATTAAATGCTATAAAAGATTCTGACACTTGATTTTTAAATTTAGGAGAACTTAAAAATCTAATAATAGTGATCTTGATTTATCACCATCAAAATCAGGCCATCTTTTTTATACGAACAGGTTTATCATCGCTTGATAATTAAAAAAAAAAGACCATTTTATACCTCCGTGTTGACAAAATCTAACAGAACATAGTAGTTGAGGGTTCGATTAAATAGTTAAAGAGACCACAAGAGGTAATATAACTTCTTAAAATGTAAATTTTAAATTTAAAAAAAAAGTTCAAATCATATAAAACACCTATGTATTGAAATTTATTACCTGTCTGTATAAGGGCCGGTCCACTACAAAGTGCTGAGTGAAGGATGTGAGTACTAAATTTCCGGTGACAACATATACATTGCAAGTGATAAAACTATGCTAATGGCCCTATAAAGGTCACTTAGATTTCCCTAAAAACAAGAAAATGTGTTATCTTTCAAATTGCATTCCATTGTGTTGAGGTAATAATAAGGTTCAGATAACGAATACTGCAAAATCTGCAAAAACTC
Source organism: Erythroxylum platyclados (assembly GCA_027563515.1). NCBI lineage: Eukaryota > Viridiplantae > Streptophyta > Magnoliopsida > Malpighiales > Erythroxylaceae > Erythroxylum > Erythroxylum platyclados. Next base: position 12,362,401 of record JAOQMM010000005.1, read on the forward strand.
AGGCTGGGGCTGCATTTAGGCGCTTTAAGGCTCGAATTTAGGGGTATTTTTCTTTTAACCAGTTAACAAAATTTTCACAGCTCTGCCTTAGACTCGACGTCTTCCTCCAATGGCTTATCAGGTACAGAATTCTGCGCAACAGGTTCTTGAGGATCCACTGCCTCACCTAAGATTTTTGCAGTGAATCGTCTTGCTTCAAAGTCTAGGTCCACCCACTCTGAAATAATTCTTTTTGCACCCTGAGAGAGAGAGAGAGAGAGAGAGAGTAGAAACCCATATATAATGAGAATGACAACGAGGCAAAAATGACTGCTTAAGAATATTTCAGAACCAGTTGACAAGGATATGTCACCTGAAGTTTGGGTTCTTTTGTCATAGGATTGTTGCAAAGATCAATAGTTTTCGCCTTGGATTTTGTAGAATTACCACACCACGACTCACACCACAGCCATTCTTGGGGTAAAGAGAAAATGGGCACCGTATGCTGTGCATAGTTTGGAAGATCCTGGAAAAGGAAATGTTATGGCCACAGTAAAGGGCAGGACTTTGTACCATAGAAATTGAATACACAAAGTTGAAGCCAGTAGTTATAGGGGCATATTATGAAGCCCTAACATGATCTCAAAACCCTCCAAGAGACTACACAGTCCTAGCACATTATGCAGCAAGCAAGAATAGAAATAATACAACTTCCTGAACGCCAAAGCAAGCAGAGATTAATTCTAATCTAAAAGAATTGACACTCTGAAACTTGAACCAACCAAGATGGGAAGGCAAGAAATAACATGATAACAACATATTTTGACTCCGAATCTCATCAACAGCCTCCAGTTAGCTTTCCAAAATGAGTTAGTTCTCTTAAAATATATTTGTTAAAAGCCTTCCAATAGTTTCTTTATTACAGAATTTTTACTCTACAGGAGTGGTTCCTAAGCCTAAGTTTTGGGCCAATTCTTCTGATGATGAAGTTAACCTCTCAACCTTTTAAAGTAGAACTCAACTTTATACTAAAACATTTCCATTATACTAAAATGTTCCTTAACAAGATAACCTCATTAAGAATATGTGACATTATCATCCAAGTAGCAGAGTACAGGTTCAGCAACTTACTCAAGTGTATCCAGGTAATAAAAATATAGCAAATGTCAAGATATATCCTTAAAGGACTAAAAGTCAGTAAAAAGCTATAAAGCAACAGCAACCCCATAACTCACCTGATCAAGATTTGACAAACTATTTGGATCCTTGCTCAGGGTTTCATAAATTACTCTTAGATTATCTCCTGCTGCAGTTTCTCGAAATTTTGCCAAATCCACAACATATAATGCACTGCATCAAGTGCATCAAATATAGTAGATGTCAAACCATGTCTGGCTGGAGTATTTTGACAAACTAAGTTGAGGAGAAGAGCAATCAGTTCCCTACCTAATATGGTATGGTTTCCCCCTTAGATGTTCTTTCCAGAAACCCTAATCAGCACAAGGTAAGCCAAGTGAGCAAGCAGAGTTGTAATAGAAGATAGCTGAATCAGGAACTGAGCAGCAACAAGTGAAACATTAGATAGCTGAATAAGAAAATTAAGACATAATGCAGTACATACTTGTCTCCAAAATCGATATCCATCCATATCCTTGTTATTGTCGCAGAATGGTGTGTATGCAAGAGGCCTTCCTTTCATATTCATGTCATATAGTTCTCCCATATCTGCTCGTACAACCTGATCTGCATCAACAAATATAACCTACGCCAGAACAAACCAAAATAATTAATGTACGGATGTGCAAGATGAAGTTAGCAGCACTTTGAAAAACATATGTATTCCCATACCTTCTCCAAAGAAAGAGGGAAGATAACATCAAGAAACAAAATTTTATATGCCCAAATAATTCGCTGCTTCTCTTTCTGCTTATGCAACCATGTAGGCCATTTATAAGTGATCAATTCATATTCAAAACCATACTCCTGTGCCATATGTGGGAGAACATCCTGAATGTTTTTAACAGCCAAAACAGTCAATTCAGGTAAAAATTTAAAATAACTTGAAATTAGACAAGAATCAGTTGAGATGATATAAATTAAACCTTAAATACAGGAGAGAGATAGTTCTTTATGAACCAAAATTTCACCGGTCGATTGGTATTCTTTAAGACACTAAGAATCATGATTTTAAGGAAGCGTTCATACCTGCAAAACAAGAACACATCATTGCATTTTGGTTTGTACAAGCGAGCAAGCAAGAATTTGTTAATAAGCAAGTAGGTAAAATCTCTATGCCATGGATTTGTGGCTAGTATGCTAGATCACCATACCTTTTCTTCAATACTGCTTTTTTAATTTATTGGAGAACAGATACAAATCACTCACCTAATGCATGTACCAGGTTTGGACCCTAGTAAACAGGGAACTACTTCTACCTCCATGGACATCAAACTCATCCAGTGGTTCAACATTTTATTGATATCATGAACATTAAACAGTAGATGATCATTATTCACAAGATAATTCTCATTTAAAAAGTTCCAGAGGAAAGCTTTCAGGAAATTAAATCATCTGAACAAGGGACCAGGCGGAAAAGAAAACAAATTGTGAGGTTCAAAAAGAAGATTGGCAATTTGAACCCTCATGGTGCTGAAATGGTCAAGTTCAACTCTTGGTTATGCTCTTCAATTAAAAATCTAAGGTTGGTGAGAACAAGATTGTAGGCTTGACCCTGGCCATCAGCCCTGATTCAACCAACAAAACCACTCAATTCTATAATTGATAGCTGCATCAAGCCATAGACAGCCTCAAGTACATCAATTGTATCTTTCCTTCTTGTTGTTTGTTCCTGTTTTTCTTCCCTATCTTTTCCTCTTTTTCCATTGCTTGCCAAGAGAATGCTTCACATTACAATAATACTCCTCACATTATTTGACAAATTAAAGCTCCATACCTTCCACTAAATAAAGGTTCAACAAAAGTTTGGACGTTCAACCTATTTTCCTTTTTTTAAAAAAATTGGAGGATTTGGCAGCATCATTACCCCTGGACTTCCACAGTAAATAGGTAGCTTTAAGTTTGGTTGTGTTTCAGATTCACATAGTGGAGTACATTTAGAAAGAGATTTTCTTTATGCATCCTTAAAAAATATCATCAACTAATAATAAGTTCTCAAAAGCAGGTTTTGGTACCTAAGAGCACTGTTTTAAAGTGCTAGCAAAAATAAAGTCTTTATTATCAAGTATATGATTTTCCCTCTGGAGATATGTCGGTCTGAAATAGTAAAATGTGGAAGGATGTATGCACCATCTTAGACATAATAGCAACATAAGAGAGAGATTGATGTCAAAGATTTAATTCAATAAAATAAATCAACAAAGAACAGAAGACTTACAGATGTCCAGAAGCAACAGAAAAAATATTGATCATTGTTCCATGCTGCCCTTTCCTGTTTCCCTGGAGGGGTGGATATCAACATAATCACAATTAGGAGCATAGGCATCAAAGTAAGTACAGAAGATTGAATTTGATGCCCAGATAAATATATTCTGTAACTCAAGAAAACTTGGGAGCTAGTTCAAATAATATGTAATGATACCACATGTAATTACGTGAAATAAGCTTAAAATTAAAATGACAGCTGATATTTCAACATAAATTTCCTAATTATAAAAAAGAATTCAACACAATTATCTTATGATATTACTAAATCCATAAGCTCAACATTAAATACATGAAATATCCAATTCAGTAGTCCAGAAATATTGCACGAAATGGGTAAAGTGCCAATGCTTGGAAGACCAACAAAGAACACAGAAGACATAGAAACAAAATGAAAATGAAAGCTCACCACTGAATTCTTGTTAATGCTTTTTGATTGGCCACTATTACCAATAAACCCAGAAGCCCATTTCAGTAAATTAGAGTTCCAACTAGTCTGACTTCCCTACAAAAATTTCAAAGCATTAAGGATGCCCATCTGAAGTTCAATTAAATAAATTGGTTGAAATTTTGGACAAACAAAATACTTATTAGGAAAAATATAAATGAACTCACTTGAGCCTTCCCATGAGAGTGTTTATCAACACTAGGGACCAGCAACTTCTCGTGCTCCATGCCCTTTTTTTTCATAACTTCCAAATGAACAACTTTACCCCTCAAATCATTTACAATGATACACTTTGACAAAGGCCTGTTTTCACTGCCACCAGTTTCTTCCTTCAGAACATAAAGATCAGAGCTTCGGCCTGGAGCAAGTTGCAGGTACCATACGCCCGGGGAAACTTTCATTTGCCAATATCCTAAATTGGCCATCACCAGAGTATCGACCAAGTGAGGTATATTCTTAGTTCCAAGAATGAGCTGAAGACCTTGGGGAGGATCATGATCTTTCTCAGCACAATGACCTGTACAAAGCAGGACATGAAATCAGGGGAGTTAGTATTCATAAGTTTATCTCTTCAAAAGCAACTGCAAATTCTGTGAAACATTGATCTTTAAGTTAAATGGAAGAGAACACCCATCTCACCAGTTAGAATAAGTGCTTCGAGCTCAAAAACAGCTTGCAGTGTCCTTGTGTCACCAACATTCTCAAGCAAAATATTATCCAAATCATGGCTGAAGCATTTGACCAAATGACAGCTTCTTAAACTTCAATACAATAACATGAAAGAAGTGGTAGTATCTCACTAACAAAGGAAAGAACATACACTGCAAGAACAGGCTCAACAAGCCATGGCTCAGGTACATCAAGATTCATGGTAAGGGTTTTTGACAGTGGCATATTTGCAAAAAAAGCTTTGGGTCCATTTATTGAGTAATCTGTACCACTGAAGTCATCCTGAGAAATGAAAGCCCAACTAAGAGAAGAAACATGGTAACTGAAAAGTACATCTCAGAATCAGATGTATACCATGGTTGGAACAACATATCTGTAGAAGTTCTTCAGAGGGAGATCAACAAGAGAACTCTGCAACAAATTCACATCAGAACAGGAAATAATAATATGCAACGTTACTAAATAGACTAGCTTACCAGTGGTAATACAGCCAAAAAAAAAAAAGGAAAACTACACATCATAGACATTGCCTTATCAAATGTAGTACAAGGTTCATATTCTTCAAATGTAATTGAGTATCCTAACCATTCTTTTAATTTTAAACTGGGAGTAATCAGATAATTAAGCGTCTATTTTTCAAATGTGCTACCCTGTTCAGCATAGAGGCAGAATCATATTATATTATTTTCAGGTTTTAGGCCCCCATTCAGAATGCATTTAAAACAAGATGCACCAGTACCTAGGATTTCCTAAGATAACGAACAAAAGATAAATTGGCTATAAGCTCATCCACCTCAAACATTTTGCAATCAAAATGCAGCATCATCTATTGGTTTTCATTAACAGTGCTAGCTAGAGGACATCCATTATGTTTAACTTCTGGATTCAGATAGATTAAATGAAACGTCATATAATGTAAAAACCAAAGCAAATTATTCATCAAACTATTCCTGCAGCAGATTACACCATTGTAAGCACAAATTATACCAAATATACAGCTTATTGATGCCAATTATAGAATTCCTCATTCAAGGAGACAAAATATTGACAAATATACTCAAGATCTATAACAGCCTCAGTTCTCCTACAAGCCAAGTGCAAAATCTAGCCTCAGTTCTTCTACAAGCCAAGTGCAAAATATACTGCTGAATTGACCACTACATTAGTTGAAAGGAACGACAGTGAATCAGTCAACCAAACAAAAATCTTCCTGGACTTCAAAAGAATCAACAATATATTTTGTTTACCACAATCAATGAATACTTTTTACTTCATACAATTTTAATCTTTTCGGACTTGTTACTTCATTATTGAAGTTGGGTTTTTACTTATGCTTAGTTGATTCTTTGATTTTGTAAATCTGTGCTTCCATATGATGGAAATCTTATATATCAGAAGCAGGGCAGTCAAATTTAGTGAACTAGACCAACCTTTGTTTATTCCTACCTCAAATTAATCCTCTCTATCATTCTGCTCTGCCTAGGTTTCCACTTATCTTTCTTCCACACACCTATGAAATGATGGATAATGTTCACAAATTCCTTAATGTTAATGGTCATATAAAGGTCCAGATACATAGGTAGACAAACATCTACATGGCATAGATCACAGCGAAATAATGCCAAAGAGAAACTTGCAATTTTGTCTCACCATAGGATTCAGCACAATTCTCATGCTTGGTTGAACATACTTCCTCAGAACTCTTAGGAGGGAAGCCACCCTTTGACCAATTGAACTTAAAGGATCAAGCACAGCATCAATATGAACACTAGAAGTTTCATCACCTATAATGACAGCACTGGACATAAAATAAGTCTTAAATGAGTAGCAATATTTTTAGGCCAAAATTCATTGTCAATAAGAAATTGCAGCGTAAGAGAATTTAGAAAATCTGGTTCCATAGTTAAGAACAGAAAGAACACAGCAGATAATTCACAGCAATCCTTAATTTAATTCATAATTATCTCAACCCAGCTTTTTGAGCATGAAATTAAAATATGCAGGTATCAACTGAATTATGAAACAGGATTGAAACACTCGATTTGTAATAAATCAAAATTATATAAGATTGGAAAGGAAACAAAAGGCAATGCTTGTGATCTGAAACTAAAGATCAAAGACATAGATGGAACTATCATAAAACCAGTATCTTTAAAAAAAGGATAGAATAGAATGTATATATAAGGGTACTAAGACCCTCCACCAATAAGAAGGGTGTTTTTTAATACTAATTCAAATGTTTACTAAATGTCACCAGAATAGAATATCAAGGTTTTAAACAGAAAATCACAAAAAAAAGAAGGGGGAAGAGAAAAGAATGTCAGTATTCCATCCATGTGTGATCTCCATGCATCATTGTGTGTGTGTGTGTGTGTGTGTGAGCTTCATTCATCATTCTGTTCTCCACAGTGCTGCTTCAGTTTGGTTGGCTTTGTCAGAAAATATTTTGATGAGTGCACAATTCTGCTTTTGTTTGTTTGGCTTTGTCAACGAGTATATTGGTGACAAGCCATGTGTTGTACACAAATTACTTCTTGAAACTTCAAGTTTTACTTGATTTAAAGATCAATCTGTTGATTGAAAGTTCATGAGATGGTGTTATTCTAGGTGAATCCGCAATTCTGAAATTTTGTTCCAACCGAAATCTTGGAATTTCTTTAGTTCTATATCAGCTTTAGAAGAATTTAGTTGGCTAACCTTTTGGCAGTGACTGATCATTGCAGAAATTTCTCATTGCACTATGGCTACTGAAGAAGTTAAAGCATCTGATGAAAGTCATGAAGCAGCAGTTGAAGGACAGCTATGGAAGAGGAGATGCTAGCTTTAATAACTAACCATTATTTGGCCCCATGTGAACAAGCTATTGGCTGTGAATGAGTATTTGTAGTGAAACTAATTCTGATGGCTATTTAACTCGATTGAGGGCTCTATTGGGGGCTAAAGTCTATGCTCAAGTTTATGGCATTCAATATTTGGATGCTTTTTCTCCGATTGTTAAACCAGCTTTTCTTAGACTAATTATCTTCCTTGTAGCCATTCATCATTAGCACTTTATATATTAGATGTGAAGGATGCTTTTTTACATGGAGACTCTCAAGTGGAGATATATATGGAGCAATCTTCTAGATTTGTTATTCGGAGAGAATCTATCAAAGTTTGCAAGCTAAAAAGGTCTTTATATAGATTTAAGCAAGCTCTAGCATGGTTTGAAAGTTTAGTAAGGTGGTAACTCAATGTCGTCATATCCAATCTCACAGAGATCATTCCATTTTCTCCAAGAATTTAAGTTCAAGAATTATTATTTTATATATTTATGTGGATATGTGAGGGCATATAGTCACCTAAGGAATATTTTCAAAAATAATTTCAAACTATTAGATTTATCAACAGAGCCAAACCTGTTGGCAAACTCAGTTACCTTGCAGTCACTAGTCCCTATATAGATTTTCCACTGGGTGTAGTATGTCAATTTATGCATCTCCTCGAAATACTTCAAATATTTGAAGAGAGCACTAGGTTCGAGTCCATTGTGCAGTAATTATGGAGACATACTCAAATATATGGATACTTTGATGATTATTTGACTATATCCCTAATAATTAAGGGTCTACTGCAGGATATCTGTACTTGTTGGGGTAATCTAATTTCTTGGTTTCTATAATCTAGTTTCTTGGAGTTAAGAAAACATTCACCCAAAAGCTTAAGTTGATGAGTGAGGCACATTAAATAGATTATATATTACTTCGACATGTCCCTCTCACATGCACCAGTGGGAAAAACACAATATACCATAAATCCATCAATAAACACTTCACACTATAAACTCATTAGAAATGCGGGTGGCACAATCCAAACTCAGTGACCTTTTGGTCTCAAGGCTCTAATACCAAGTTATATTTTGATTTAATCTCCATTAGAAGGAGAGGTTTTATATACAAGAGGGCTCTTGTATATAAACCACTCCTCCAAAATAAAGGTTAATGAAAAATTTAATACGGTATCAAACCCACTCCTAGTTCAATCATGGCTTATATCTCATGCCTCCTTTACTAATACAATTCTTAAAATCGCCCAAATCTGTGTGCACCAAGTCCAATAATTGTGACTCTCTCTCGGTCACTGATTTAAAAAGTTTCTTAGAATGTTTAGCCTCAACACAAATTTGACATTTTTCCATTTCATTGGTGATCTTAGGCAACAAGTTTAAGTTTTGCATCCTTTTAATAGACCTCACATTCATATGCCTAAGTCTAGAGTGACATAGGTCTAAAGACTCAACAACATAAGCAGAAGAAGTAGATGCATTCATTTCAACGTCAAGTACAAATAAGCCCCCATTACAAAGCCCTTTACTAACAAAGTTCCCATTCTTAGTTAGAATTAGCTTATCAGAATCAAAGGTCAGTTTAACACCAGCCTTGTTAAGCAATGCACCATAAATCAAGTTTTTATGTACATTAGGAACAAACAAAACATTTTCTAATGCCAACACTTTTCCAAAAGTGAGTTTGAGAGTGACCTTCCCAATTCCTCGGACAGGAACTTTGCTGGAGTTGCCCATGTATACGAAGTCACCATCAGTAGCATCATTCAACTCCTTGAATAGGTCCTTATTGGTGCAGATATGGCGTGTGGCTCCTGTGTCAACAATCCATTCGACCAAATTTCCAGCAAGGTTGACTTTCGACACCACAACAATAATGATCTCCTCATTCTCACCAACTTCAACCATATTAGCTTGAGCCTTATCAAAGCTCTTTTGGTTGCTCCGTTGGTACTCTGTCTGGTTTCCTTTCTTGAACTGTCATGGTTTCTGTCCTTGACCATTCTTCTCATAGTTGATTCTAGCTTGACAATTAGCAGCAAGATGGCCTGGTTTATGGCACCACCAATAGTCACCATCAATCCTTTTTCGCTTAAACTGACCCTGCTTGTTGTTGTTGAAAGATTTGTTTTGTCCACCATGCTTCTTGAAGTTACTAGCATTTCTATGTTCTATCACATTAGCCTTAACACTAGGGATAAGGGTGAGTGATTTAGTCTTATCTTGTATACGGTTGACATCTTCAATCTTTATATGTCCTATCAACTCCTGAAGCTTCATGCCTTTCTTCTTATGCCTCAACTGGTTTTTATACTCATTCCATGAGGCAGGTAGTTTTTTAATAAGGGCATTAGCTTGAAACAACTCACACATGTCCATACCCTCAGTAAGGATTTCAGCAACTAGGTTTTCATACTCATGTAATTGATCCATAATAGGCTTATCATCAACAACGGTAAATTTTA
>JAOQMM010000005.1:12372326-12387176 GCA_027563515.1 Erythroxylum platyclados
TATCAGATCTTAAAGATGGGGTATACTGATACCCCATACAGATTCTATACCCCCCTTCCCATACAACATTCTCTCTCTTGAACAATCTCTCTCCATAACCGAATAACTACCTTGGCCCTACGGCTCTATGTATTCTTATTCCTACGTGTATAAGTGATAAGAGGCTTAGGTGATTTAGTAGTTGTAGGAAAAGAACTAACAGAAGAAGCCTGAGAGCATATGCTTTTATTTCTTATTATTAATAGAAGTCTAGCATCTATTGTTTCTTCATCCAATTTGTACATTCAAGGAAAGTACTGTAAATCTGCTAAACACAGAGTTGAGTTTGTTAGTCTCTAGTAAAGGCTACTATTAGAAGTTCCATTCTTATTGGTCTTTAGAATTTAAACAAAGTAGCTTTAGAGGTTTGTTGATGATAATGATCTGTTTATAACTATTAGGATGATGAAGGCGACAATGCTTTCCACATAGCAGCAGATGCAGCAAAAATGATACGTGAAAATCTTGAGTGGCTGATCCTAATGCTAAGTAATCCTGATGCTGCTGTTGAAGTTAGGAACCACAGGCAAGTACTAGCTTTGATGTTGCATGTGTCTCTCAGTTTCACCCTTGTAAAGAATTCACGCTTGTATTCCTGTTTCATGTGTTAAGCCTGATATTAATATAGTTTTCTGATTCATTAAGAAGCTACCATTAAGCTGCAAAAGTTTATTTAGGATAAATTTCTGAACCTTTTATATTCCCTGTCTTAATATGTGCAAATTTGAATGGTAGTGGCAAGACACTTCGTGACTTTTTGGAGGCTCTTCCCCGTGAATGGATTTCGGAGGATTTAATGGAAGCACTTGTGAATAGGGGAGTTCATCTTTCACCCAACGCATCAGAGGGTGTAGAATTAAGGATGGTTTATACACAGGAATGATCACATAACCTAATGCCCTAAGGTTTTGAGTGAAGATATGATGTAAAAGTCCTCTTGTATATCACTCCTCTTACAAAATAGAGGCTTCCGAAAATTTAAAATGGTATCAAAGCCTACCTAATTCGATATTGGGCTTTCCCACAGATGGCCATTCCTTTGGGCGCAAGTAAATCTTCAATCACGCGAACTTCACTCACCAAATGTTCATTTTATAAGCATGAGGAGGGTGTATTAGAGTTGTTAAATTCCGGCTCAATTAGGAACAAAGAGTAAGGATAGTTTACATACAAGAGTTGACCTACAACCAATACTTTAAGGTTCTGCATGAAGATATGGTGCTCCTCTTGCATATAAACCAGTCCTCCTCTTAAATGGACATTAAATAAAAATTTAACATGGTATTAGAACCTCTCCAGTTTGATGTTGGGCTTTCCCACAAATGTTTATTCTTGTGGGCATCCCCCAATGTTTGTTCCTACAAACTTCACGCACCAAATGCGTATTCTTAAGCATGTGGAGATGAACTAAAGTAGTTAAGTTTCCACATCAACTAGAAACAAGGATTAAGAATGATTTATATACAAGAGTATCTATAACTCAATGCCTTAAGGTTGTGGTCGAAGATTTGAGTCTCCTTGTATATGAATCGTTCCTTCTCTCCAGGATGGAGAATTATGAAAAACTTGAAACTTGGAAAAGTAAAGGGTAGCTTGTGGTTTATAAATCTAGTATTGAATCAAAGTATAGAGCAATGTGAGTTCATGTTGTTAAAGCAAGTACTTAAAGATATTAAGATTGAAGAAAGTAAACTTATGAAATCATCTTCTGATAGTCAAACAACTATAAATATCACTTTAAATTCAACATTTCATGAATATGCAATGCGTATTGAACATGATTGTGATTTTATTAGAGAAAAGATGTAACAAAGATTGATTGACATGTTAGAAGTGGAAAGCAAGTTGTTGATTTTTTTTACTAAATCATTGCATGGGTCTAGGATGTAAGTTCTTCGTAACAAATTTGTCATCATAAATATGTATGCTCCAGAGGAATTAAGAAATAATGATTAATAGTTTTAACAGTCCTTAACTATATTAGAACCATCTTAGAAAGTAGCATAATTCTAAATTGATTATATATAAAGGGTATTAAGACCCTAAATCAATAAGCAGGATAACTTTGTTACCAATTTCAATGTTTACAATTTATATATGCCATTTAGTGATGGCAGCCAAGGTTGGGCTCAAGTCTTATCTTTTTAAAAAAATCGAGCCTCAGGCTGGGCTAGGATTAGACCCCAAAGCCTGAAACTTATATGGAAAATGATGTCTTTTTTGGCAAAATGGCACCATTTTTCATTTTTTAATTTAAAAAAATTTCGGCCAAGCCAATTCTGGCTTCAGGCTGCCCAACCCAGTTAGGGTTGGGCTCAAAGTTGGGTTTTAATGCCTCAGGCCTGATCGGGCCTCAGAACTAGACGGGCTGTGCCACTCCTAGCCATTGATGTTACCACTTAGAAAAAGTATACCTATCAAAAGTTTGTTGGAGAAAAAGAATAACAAAGAAACATTTCCACTGTAAAGAGACAAGAACAAGCTCCAACCTGTTTTCAGCACTCAAAATCTCAAACCGTGCACTTTCAGAACTACGATCCCTTGTAGCCATTGCCGATGATACTGCCATGATAACGTCACTAAAAAATTTGCTGCCAGTGCCAAAAAAGGATTGCATAAATGTTTGAATATACCATGAGAAGTAATCTCTCAAACTGCATATTATGCTAAACCACATATATGATGGGACGTTAAATGTGAAAATGACATTTAGAAACTGATCTTCCTTCAGCATAAAATGACCTTTGTTGCAGAAACAGGTGGATAGAAGGCAAAACTATGGAGATTATTCACTCATCAGGAGTGATCCATGCAAATATTCCTTTTTTGTTTTGGTAAAAATCCATGCAAATATTCATTAGAGCTGCATTTAGCAAAACATTTCTACACTGTCTAGTCAGCCAGACTAGCATCTCCTCCTTTCACCACATCCATATTACAAACAAGCACTTGAGCAAAATGGAAAGAACTTCAAATACTAAAGATGCAAGATTCATAAGGAATTAAAATTGGGATAAGAAAAAATTAGTAGATCTTAAGGTTACAAATAAACACCTCAAAGAAGAGTCTAACCAATTTAACAACTTACTCCACTGTCAAATATTTGCACAATTTCTCAACATATGCACAATGAAAAGCATAAAACCGACACTCTGCTAAAAGATTATGCTTGGAAGACGGAACATTGGAGGTGACAATGAGAATCAGAAGGACAAAAGCAGCAAACCTTGTGAGCAAATCGGGGTCGATATCCTGCCACTGCACCTCTTCAATGATTTCCACAATGTGCTTTATTCTTTGTTTAAATTCTACGGACTCCAGAAGTTGTATATCATGGCTCAAAATAGTGCTTTCATCACTAGAAAAAATCACCTGCCCCATATGAAAACAAGTATAAAATATTTGCAACAAGTAGGCTTCTTGAAATAAAACAAAAGAACTGTGCAAAAAGTTAAATGCAGCTGTAGCCAGCTCCATAATTGTTCATTCAGGGAGACGAAGGACACACCCTTCCATTTGTAATGACAGCATTAACACCAGATTCTAGCCCAATAAGCCTGTATAAAAATTGTTCCACCTGCACATCATTGCTTTTTCATATATCAAAGTTTCCAACAAAAATAAAAGATGATGCTAGATATATTGGAAATTGTACCTAAAGATTGAAAAGGAAACAGAAAATATGTAATGTCTATGCATTCAGATGTAGAAGAATATTAGCGCACAGGTAACTTGCAGCCATATACCTCATTCAAATGGTTCATCATCTTCTCAGTAGAAAACTCAGGAAGGCTGGATTTGTAAGCATTCAAAGGTAAATCATTCGCATCAGCAAGCTCATAGACTTTCTCTATAAACGCTTCCCCGCTTTCAACTACTACAGAAGAAGCAACAATGTACTTTTGCTCATAGAATGAGCACAGATGGTCCAAAAATTTCAGTACTGATTTTTTATGACTACATGATAACAAAGTAGTCAGTAGTCAGCATCAAGTACATTATGTCATATGTAAATAAACAAAATCATACATAAAGAATGTCACAAACCTATAAGTTGAAGCAGTGATTTCAAAAACCTTAGCTAAAAGGAGTTTTGGTAAATCAGTAACTTGACTGCCAGTAAATAGGAGACCTAACCTAGCAACTTTAGATCCACCAGCCTGCATCCAGATATATATAGCAAGTAGTCGTGACTAATTTTTGAGTAGTGATAAATAGGAAAACAATGATTAAGGTTTAGATGTTTATTGTAAACAATAACCAGATAACGGATTCCTTCATGAAGCAATTCGATGCCCTTCCTTGTTGTTATGTCAACAGCAAGAAGATGAGTTACGGGCTTCAAATCATTTATGGCTGAAATAGTTCGATAATTAGAAAGAATAAGATACCTCAATAAATTTTCAAAAGACCAAATTTTAGTGCAGACATCATATACCAGAAAGAATGATATATTACGATAAATTTTCAAAAGACAAAATTTTAGTACAAACGTCATATTTCTCAACAAAAATTCTGCTTACTATCAGGAGAATGCAGGTAGTTAATATCACTAATTACTGTCTCCCCAAGCATGGTTGGAGCCAAAGAAATAAATTTGGGCTTGGTCTTGCCATCTGTAATAATCTGTAGTTGAACATCAGCAGAAAACATTGTGAAGAATACAAAAACAGAACACTGTACAACCATTCCAAATACGAGAACGTGGAACACAAAACAATTAAGGGAATTACCTGTGGACTATAGCGGCCAATACCACTTTCTGAAAGAAATTTGTCCAAGACATCAGTGTGAGAAGTTATATGACCGTAGTACACCTGCTCTTGAATTCTAGGGAGCTCATCATTCATGGCATTCATAAGAGCATCCTAAGGGGGGAAAATCATTCTTGTGAGCTATTGAAGAGAAACAAAATTGCATCAATAAAACACCAAAAAATTAAGTTCCAATTCCAGAAAAAACAATCAGAACAAGCACAAGCTGAAACAAACCAACTTACAATTTTTTGGCCCATTAACTTGACAAAATGTAAGGGAACTTATAGCTCGTGTGTTCTTTTCAAAGGAGAATTTTCAATCAAGGAAAGTTAACTTTAAGAATAACAAACACAAGCTTTGTCTCAATAGTCAACTTGCATCATACTGAACAGTTTGTGTGAATTTCAAATGGAAGAGATCCAAGAAATAACAGAATGTCTCGTATGCTGTAAACATAAGCTCAAGCAAAGGAATAGCAAGTCAGATAAATCTTGGATTTGTAAGCATTACCTCGCTAGTATCAAGGACAAGGCCATTCATCAAGAGACAACATCTCATCTTGCCCAAACCCAACTTATTGACAAACAGGGAGCTTTCTTCAGTCATTTCTTTAAAAGGTAGCTCTTGTTCTACTTTTAGCAATATATCCTGAGGAGGTGTTTTTGCCTTTGGCCTTCATAAGCATGGTTAAAACTTTTTAAAAAGGTCACGACTTCAAAGGAAAATGAATCCAAAGTTCTCTAAAGTATGCCCCAAAGAATAGAGCTCTTAAGTAATAACTCATTGCAAAAGTAAATGAAGTAACAAAACTGTTTTGAACTCACAAGATAGTTTCCACGAATGCCCCTTCCACATGGTGAACTTCAGGAGCATCATCCACGAGATCTGCTGACTCGACACGTAGCTTGTTGACCTGGAAATATTTGTAAAATGAACACTGCTTGTTCATACTGAAACTTGCTAAAAAAAATCTGAATATCTCATTATCCAACAAAGCCCAGCAACCAACATAAAATGCAAGGATGGTGAGGACAATCATTCAATTTAGACAAGGTCAGGTCTGAGCCATTTAAAGTTGACCAATAGCTTCAAATGTTTTCAGATCAAAAGCATTTTTTTTGTAAAAGTTTTTCGTGCATGTGGGATATTCACTGCTAACTCTTGCTAAGCAGATCCTAAGAGAAATAACATATAAAGCAAATCCTTCAACACTCAAAATAATAGGTGCATTCAGAGCTCTTAAAAAAGATTCTTTGCAGCAGATAGATTCCATTTCTAAATTGCACTCACATATACAAAGCATAGAAGAATTCTGTAATCTAGATTCAATTGATTTTCAGCATTATCACCTCTAGCAAATATCACCCTGTGGCTTCGAGTCCAAGATTTTTCCAACAGTATCCAGAAAAGGTTTACCTCTAGGCAAATAAACATCTCATTTTTCACATAACCATCATCATTCACAACAAAGCAAACTTTAGGATTTGATCCCAACATGCAGGAAATACAGGCAACAAGTAAACAGAATGACCATATTGGTTCTATTAGACAAAGAAATGTTGAAATTATATATATGACAAAGATTGCAGCAAAACTCTTACATTGCTCAGAAACTGGAAAGCTGTTAACGTGCCATAATTTTCTTTGATATACACAAAAAGATTTATGATCTGCAAGGCAAATTGTAGAACTATAAGAATCATAATCTTAAGAGGCAATGAATAAATCCGCAAGTGTAGACAGCAAAGGACTATCATCTGCCTATATACAAAGATTGATAGGTCAAAAAAGTAAGAATCATTAGAGAAAGCACATTATTGTTTTGAATTCTATTCATTAGAACACCAGGCAACACTTATTTATAGATGTTGAACAAGGGTCAAGAACTATTCAGACAAGATATGTTTAAAACGAGGTGGCATACAACATATTGATTGACAATGTATACAAACTTTTTTTGTACAAAGAAAGAGTTTTTAAAAAGTACAAGTGCGTGTGTCATATTCATGAAGTCATAGTTTCAATTTTTTTCATTACTTTCTTATATGTAATTGTTGGTTACAATATTCTATATAGAGAAAAAATGATTAAGCCACAATTACTAAATCTGTTTTACCATCACTTCACATTTGCACAAACATAATTAATTCTTCTTGGGACTAGGATTAATAAAAAGTTAAAATAACTATAGTATACATCTTAATTATTCTACATCTTTATACATACATATATATGTTGGTATGAAAATGGTTAGGAATGAAAATTAGTTTTGTTAATTATTTTCCTTAAATAAGGAATTAAAATATTTTATTTTTAGATTCTCCTTGTTGGCTTGGGATTCAAGTCAATTAAAGAATAATAACAATCATTATAAGAGTAGGACCCTTTTTTATACAGGTATTTTAAGTTAAAAGTCCTTATTTACATAGGATTAGCATTAAGAAGGTAAAAGCTATATGACATTGAATGTTTCAATTCTAAGGAAGAGGAGAGAGCTTTCAGGTTATGAATTTCAAGGAGAAAGTATTATGCTTTCTAATCTAAGAAGTGTTTCTTAGATTCTAAGAGTGATTTCTAGACAATAGGTGTGATGCCTAGTTCTTTATTAACCCTCATGTGATTTCTAAGAGTTGTTAGATTGAAGTTAGTAATTCTTATGTAAAGCATTTTGGATATGTCTTCCTGATTTGACCTTAACACGGGAATAAGATTATGTTCCCTTTTCAATTTCCAATGAACATGGAAGCTGCCATCTGTATGTCCTCCTTCATTAAGACATTTAGGCATATATACATAATGGGAAGAACGTGCTTGAGAACCAGTGAATTTAAGACCTAGAGTTTCTGTAAATAAGAAGGAAAATCAAGAGAATTAACGTCAAAGAAACTAGAGGAAGCACATACCAAACTGGACAGATCGTCAGTTTGTCCATCATTCTTCATACTAGATAAATGGAGGCCGTTGGGTTGCTTCTCAGTTTCCTTAATGAACTTCATAGAATATAGTATGAGCCCAAATCTCATGGGAAAGTTGTTCTCAAATAAAGAAAGAATCGTATCAATGGACTGCAAGCGAACAAGAAAGAGTTATTTTCAGGGCCATGTAATAACTAAATAAAAGGGGAAATCAATAACGAATATCAGAATAATGATTTGCCTCAAGGCCACAACTGGTTGCTGGATCAAGAACATAAACTGCATGGAACAGGTTCTTGCGGATATAGCGTAGTTGCCCAGGGAAGACAGGCATCAAAATCTTCACAAAAAGGATTAGCATCATTGTCAGAAGAATATGCAAGGGTAGCAGTTGTAGTCTTAAATAAATAAATTTCACAAAGAATACATTACCTCGTTTATATTGCTCCGCCAGCGCCTATACATAGCATCTTCCTCCAAATTATTAAGATAATGAACATGGATTGAACGAAAATCAATGCGGTACATATTGGACTCAGGAGGAGGAAGTGTTGACAGAAGTTTCCTTATTGGGACAGGAGGGATCTACAAATATTAACGGTGTGAAGAATTTAATGTAATTAGGGATCACATGAAAACATTAAGACTGCTAGCATATGAATGTGAACAGAGACGCACTAAAAATTAAAGTATTTTACTCTTATGAAGACTAGACCCTTAGAGCCAATCCCAGGAAAGTAAGATTGACATACAGAGGTCCACTTAAGCATGGTAGCCAATACTCAGTCATGGGGGATGGTATAATGAAAATAAGATTACAACAAGAAGGAAGTGAAATCAATCTAGAAGGAAGTGAAACCAATCTGTTCTTCTTAGTGACATTTAAAACTCCTCGACTTGTAAGAGTTGAACACACAGTTTGAACTTTGACTTGGCTCTCAGTAGCAAAACATGGTCAAATAATACCAAAATTCAGTCAATTTCTTTACAGATTGCTTGTTGATACAGCACACATCCTATATAGGTAATAGAGTATAGTATCCTAAGTGAACCACTTAGTTGCAGTTCTTCTCTAGTAAACTAAACAAAATAACAGTGTTTACGTCCAATAGGTATATCAAATTAGACAATGCCATACTCATTATACCCATAAATAGAAATTTAGCGCTCTTCACCTTCAGTTTTGAAAATTGATCAGCTAGTGACAACTCTTGCTGGACCAGATCAATAAGCCTGTTAAAAGAGCAGGAAAAGAATATAATCAGCCAGCATTCAAGTACTATGTTAAAGCAATGAAATCATATAATTTGTAACAAAGGAAATTCCTCAGGTTGGGAAAATGCCAAAATAAAAAAAATCTATGTATGATAATTAAAATTACATTTACCTCAGATGAATGTAGGCCCCCACCAAGTATAACTTTTTGAGGGCCATAAAACTAAAAACAAACTGCTCATAATCAATTACATAGGCTAGACAATAACTAAAAATACCTCTTCCTGATCAATAAACCAAACCTAACCAATCAATGTGTTGCCCATTCTAAAGAGAGGATACTTCAAAAAGTTTAGACACCTTACTAGATAAAGGTAATAAATAGTTGCTAACAACGACCAATAAAATATAAATACAAAGACTGCTTAAAGTACAAAAAAGAGAACAAAGTAGCATCTATAAAGCACTGAAATCAAAAAGAAATAAGTGTCTGCTGAGCTCCACTATCAAACTGAGAACAAAAAACTGTACAAAATACAACATAAGGCCATATTTTGAAAATGTAAACATACATATACAGTCATAGAAATTGTCAATTGCAGCATTTTAGAGTAAGGAATGGTATCAACTATCCAGGCTTGAAATTTAGAAGAAATGATAAACAATGCTCGGTGATTCATTAACATAACCATCTTCTGCAAGGAAAAGAGTGGAAATAATTCAGTAAAAGAAAAATGCATTACAGGAAAAGGTCAATGTCTTCAATGTTGATTAAAGCACCATTCAGAGCCATCAACGACTTGCCCGGAGGGATCATTCTCTGGTTTGCAGTTATCTCATCTTTAACTGAATCATTGAGCTGCAAAATTTCAACATTCAACAACTCAGATGATGGAAACTACCAAATAACTTTATTGGGGTAAATACAGCTCTTATGGACACTATCAAACTTAGTATAGCATTGTGTTTATTTACCTTCATTCGAGACAAAGAAGACACAATGGCAGGAAAATTTTGGTTGATTTCTTGCATTGACTGCAAAGGATCAGATGCCTGCACTATTCTTTGTGCTGTTTGATGTCCTAAATCTGTTTCAAGAAAGCCATCAGAAAGCGTTCAAGTGTCTTCAACTGTAAATAGAAGTGAAAAACTGTGTATACCCTTCAATTCCCAAACATCAAGGGTATCAGAAATTGTTGATGACAAAAGAAAGTCTCTGAAAGCCATTATTTCAGCTGTATGTTCAGGCTTACGTTCCTGCAAGTAAACATAAATAAAGAACCGCCTCTAAAATAAGTAGGATGGTAGTTTGTACATCAAGAAGGATAATCAGAAAATAAGGTTCAAAATAAATAATCTTATGACAATTAGAGGAACATTTTTTAGCTTTAAGAGTAACTTTTTAACTCATTTTAAGGTCTGAAAGCAATAAGAGTTGTAAATGAAAATGAGCTACAGTCAAAAGCAGCAAAAAACATTTGGTTGATTATAAAAGTAAAGCTAATGTATGGGAAACATAATGTGAAACATATTGTATGTCAGAGCAA
The DNA here is from genome assembly GCA_027563515.1 of Erythroxylum platyclados. Taxonomy (NCBI): domain Eukaryota; kingdom Viridiplantae; phylum Streptophyta; class Magnoliopsida; order Malpighiales; family Erythroxylaceae; genus Erythroxylum; species Erythroxylum platyclados. The sequence continues at coordinate 12,382,800 of JAOQMM010000005.1, forward strand.
ATTGTACTAGATGATATGGTGAACATAACAATGATCAAGATTCAAAGGATCCTTTTTCTTTAAGTTCTATGGGAAAAAACATGTTTTCATTTGGAAAATAACAGGCAAAAACTTTGCAGGAGAATTTAATCAGAAAATGGTAAACATGGTATAAATAAGTTTTAAGGAAGACAAACCAATATTTTGGAAAAGATGAATCCTCTAACATCCTGGCTGAGATCTTCTGTCCGGGGATCCTCCAATGTAACACCTGCAGTTTAACTTGTTAACGTTTACAACAAGGTGGCCAAGAAAAGCTTCAAACATGGGATGCAATCAACTTGCAGAATAATTTTACAAATACCACAACATGCCATTAAATTTATCAACCATTCAGAATATGTGGTAAACAATCCAACTATCACTTGCAATATCCAATCAAAAAGTCCAGGATACCAATTTTGTGAAAAGATGTAGTGTATTCTACAGTTTGTGGATAGTATTCAGATTTCCAGAGAAGCTGAGGATTTAAACGAGATTCCTCATTCAGCAATCAGAATCACAACTATATATGATATCATGGCTCATACACGATGAACTTTCTAAGTTTGAACATGAGTTTTAAACCAGAAATAATCACTGAACCGGCCTCCTCACCTTTCTTTATTGCACTGTCATCCATAGCTTTATATTCCATGTTCTTCAGAGCAAGCTCCACACCATAGCCACCCAAATTTAAGGAGTCTTTTGCACCAATGGCACCACAATAGCCAGCTTTTGTTTCACAGCCAAAGGGTAAAACAGGTCTAACTACATATTTCACTCTCCCCTAAATGTTTTCAAATTTGTCAGTATCAAAATTGTGACAATAATAACAAGCACAAGTGAAAATCTAGGAGTTGTGCCAGCATGCAGTGCTCACACCTACATAAATCAGCACCCCATCATTGACATGTTGGTTGAATTTTTTTGTATTGACCTTGATATAAAAAATGTGGAACCAGACATTTGCATCAAGATTTGCCACATCTTGCACAAATGTTAATGTAGGTTTGAGATTGTACATGTCTGGGTGTCGATATATAAGTGTTAATATGTTAATATACTTAGTTTAGATGCATATCAACAACTAATGCACTCAAGTGAGCATCAAGCAGAAAATAGATTGGTCAATAAGAGACAAGAAATATATAGCATTTGAAACATGCAAAGAAGTGAACATAATAGGCGTTAACAGGGGGCAAAAAATAGAAGATAACCATATTTCTCTTGAAATCTGCACAAATAATTAGAGCAACTGTCAGATCAATGTGTCATATGGATGCTTGGGAGTACATTCCATAACTGTTACGACTAAACTTATGATTTACATATACAGTCTATGGTTTAATTCAAAGTTGCAAATGCAGCAGAAGGCTAAAGTCAGGATTTCTCTAATACAGATCAGAATGCAATGCCATCCTGACTCTTGAAGCTGTAAATAATATTCTGTCCAGACCAGTTCTCTTAAATAACTTTCGAGAGCCTAAACAAGGCTACACCAACCAACCCGACCAAAACTAAAAGGAGAAAAGAATACCTGGCCATTAATAGGTAAGTCAAAATTACAGGCATCTAAAGTGACAGGTAATTGTATTTGAGTTGCAGTTTTTTCCCTAAAGTTTGTGGAACACTTAAAGACCAGACCAACCAAACTCCTATCCAAAGAAAAAGATTTAGGAAACAAACCTGCTTTATACAAATACAATCTCTTGTCTCTATTATTTTGTATCGTATGCAAAAGGAATCATGTAAATCATTATTATGAGCAAAATAAAGAGCAAGCTCATCAATGCAAGCCAAATATTTAAGAAAAAATAAGAGCATTTTCCAGAGGCAAGAAATTCAAGCTGATGAGAAGCTCCAAAATTTAAGAGGAAGACCTCTTTGGCAGCTTCCACAAGGATGACATGAAACTGCCGAAAGCAATCAGTTCCTAGAGCCCCATACAAAATAGCTACTGGACTTCCAGCACGAGAATTAAAATGGACATGATCAAAATCAAATAGTTCAGGCTGCTGTATTGAGTCACCTGCACTGGCCACAGAAAAGTAAACAAATAAGTTTGGGGAGGCGTTCACTGCTATGATGAGAAGCATATTGTATGAGAGAGAAGGTAATACTTACAGCCCAGTTGGACCGTGAAGCCAGGTTAGTAAATCTGCGGAGTCAAATAACAGTGTCTCCCCTACATCAACCCAACAGCATTTCCCACCAGGACTTCTAGGATTCACACTGACTATCAAATGGCCCGACTTTTTGCCATCATTATTCTCATTAATATCCGCAACTTCTCCACTGCCGTTCCTTGAGATACTATCATCTGAAAGTGGGAAGGAAGAGAGAGATTCCTCCGCTATCTGCCGGTAAAGAACCAATCTTGGAGAAGCTGACCTCAGTATAAGAGAGAATTCAAACAGCGAAGCCAATGGTTCACTTAAAAGTGACTTTCCATGGTTTACAATGGTTTTGATGCAATCTTTAGCAGTATAGGAAGAGGAAGAATCCTTCTCAGTGTGAAGCCAGCCTTCAGTGAACTCCCAATAAAGGTCTTTCCATTCCTTAGATAGCAATTCACTGTGCCAATAAGAATGAAGATTAACAACATCAAAACAATGTTGAAAGACCTGACTGACATGAAAGAAACCATTTGATAACTCATGACAACGCTCACAACAAAATACAAACTTAAAATCCTAATTCCCCAACAGACCACAGTAATTAAAGAATAGGGAGGGACTTATTACCCAGCTTCCAACAAGACAGGAGTACCCTCCCACTTGGCTCGGAGACCAACTTCAACGTTCTTGGGTTTTAGACTAATGTCTCCAACAACCGAAACAATCCCACCAAAACCCACAAACACTATCATCACATTCACAATCACAACACACAAACGGGATCTAAAGCCAGTTCCCATTTGGATGAATACAGAACAGGGTCGAATGGTTCAAGATAAAATGTGCTCCTTAAGTAGATCCAACATTGACAGCTAGAGATTTTTGGGTGGGAAAAAGAAGATGGACGATCGAACAGGGGCTGAGGGAGTTCGCGGTACTGCGAGGACACTCAGTGAGGCCTGTTGTTTTGAGCGTAGGTTTTGGTTCTAGTTCTGCATAAAATGTCACGTGGTTGACCTGCCTTTGCCAATGCCTTCTCACTCACGTCCCTGTAATTTCAATTTGTGGCACGCCTTGCACTTAAAGCAAACATTTTTATTAGTTTCGGGATGAAGTGAAATATCATCAATTTTCAAAATTAAATTTGTTATTCTAAAGGCAATAGTATAAAAATGTAAAAACAAAAATAAACAACGATAACTAGGTAAAAAAACTCTCTAAACATATAGTCTAAAAATAAAAATGTAAAAACAATGACCTAAAAAATAATTAATTAATTTTATTTTAAAGGAGTGCTTGGTTTATATGGAGTAATGATAATAGAAATGAGAATAAATATAGTGAAGAATGAGAATAGATATAATTATTATAATTATAATAGTTTGTTAGAAAGAAGAAATGATATCATTATCATTGATAATAGTTGGTTTGTTAAAAATGTTGAGAAATAAAAATTTATTAAATTTTATTTTATATCAAATGTTAATTAATTACATTTAATTTGTAGACCCATTTATAATGGCAGAATGTTTAAAATCAAGTATATTGTTGTATTTCCTTTCCAATAGCTCTTGAAAAAAAATGCTCTAACATTTGCTTGCATCAACATATCATCAATCAAATTATGTCTTCAAAATCCAGTTTAATCATAATATTATTTTGCTAAAAAAGAAACAAAATTTTGTTAAAATTTTCTTTTACATCAAATTTTAATATATTTTAATTAATTATATTTAATTGCCAAAAAGAGAAAAAGAAGAAAAAATATAATTAATTAATTAATAATTATAATTAATTATAATTGCTAAAAAGAGGGAAAAATGTCACAAGACACTCTTCTCATACGTGTGACAAGAAGTGTCACGCCTGTGACACTCTTCTCACATGCGTGACAACGATCTGTCACGCTAGTAACACTTGCTCGTAATATTGAAATGATTTTTATTCCTCTCATAATCGGAAGGTATGGAATAATGCCTTAAACTCGGATATAGAAACACTGTTCATTCAATGATAGTGTATTACTAAATAATTGTTTTTCATTCCTTACAAACTCATTAACCAAACACCCACTAAGAATAATTAAGTGGTTGCTTGGTTAAAGCTATGGGAATAAATCAATGGGAAGGAATGAATGGTAATGGTTGGTTGTTTATTATGATTGATTGAATAGTTTTTTCATACCTCACTTTTAGGTAATAGTCCATACCCCTATGTGTGGGAGGAATGGTTTTGATTC
>JAOQMM010000005.1:12401866-12414083 GCA_027563515.1 Erythroxylum platyclados
TGTTGAAAGCAGGGCTTTCAACATCTTCTATGCATTCTCTTCGGTGTTGAATTTGAATACAAAGAGTTCATCTTGCCATTTATTATTATTATACATATATTATATTTCATTCTTTCCATCTTCAGAACAACATTTCACTATATTACATTATGATCTTCTCCATCCTTTCCAAACAATAATTTTTTAATATTACATTCATTTACATTCTATTACATTATAAACTATTCAATTCCATTATATTTCATTAAAAATTTTACGCCCAACTAAGTATAGCTTTAAAATATATGAGGAAGAAAATAAAAGTGATGATTTACCTTGTAAGCTTCATTAATTTCTTGAAATTTGGCTTCCGCTTCAACCTTGTTTGACGGGTTTCTATCAGGATGCCATTTCTTAACAAGTGACTTGTATGCTCTGCACATATCTTTAATTGTTGCATTTTTTGAAATTCCAAGTACTTTATAGAAATCTGCTTTTGGTGTACGAGGATGATCTTCCATATGCGAGACAGAGAGGAGCTAATGAGAATGGATACAAGGAAAATAAAAAGAAAAGGATTAGAAGAAGTTCAAAAGCAAACCCAGCCTATAATGCGCGGTGTAGCACATATAATCAAACAAAAATCACCAATAAGACACCTTTTATTAGGTACAATATTTGACGGTAGCCTTTTTACGTTGCTGTCCCATATTTAGATAATTTGACTAATTCCATATATTGTGCTCCATCATATCTATAATTATAAGATAAGGATAATTGTCTTTATTCCAAGCACATACAACATTCTCGTAACTACAAGGTTATATCCAAAATATATAATTACGAAGAATAGCCATATTACTAAAATCAATCTTAAGCTATACTTTTAATGATTAAAGCTCTAGCTTGCAATTTGAATTTATATTTATTAGGTGCAAACAAGTCAGTAAATCTTAATGACAGGCACATCAATCTTAATAAGATTTAATGAACTTTTAGAAATCGTTATGCTTCTCCATCCGACGCTGGTCTTCCATTTCAACTACTTTTCCGACGTTTACATTTTAAGTTGCGTCTTTTTGCTCTTTTAAAACAGCTCATGAAGTTTCTCTATTTTGCCGATAAAATCCCACCTTACTTGTGATTTGGTCTTCATTTAATTTCTTTTTGATCATTAATCCAACATATTTCTCATTTCTGACACTACAACAAACTTGATTTTTGGCTACCAAAAAATGTAGCTAAATGTCTAAAAAATGTTGCTTATAGTTTTTACCTAAATTCTTGTTTCATCACACAAAACATCTTCAAATCTCTGTAGTTGGAAACTATAAGTGATGATTTTAAAAAATGTAGCCAATAGTTTTTCGTTATACTTTTCAAACGTAGACAAACCTTTTTGCTATGCTTTATATAACGTAACCAAATGTTATTTGCTACGTTTTACATGATGTAACTAAGTATTATTTGCTATGTTTTAAATAATGTTGCAATATGCTATTTGTTACTTTTTTAACCTATAATATTGAACAATATTTTTGTATAGAATGTATTGACATATTTTTTATTGTGAATTTATTATACAAATAAATCGTACAAAAATATTATTAGTTCAAAATATTGAGAATTGTATATAAAAAGTAAAATTATATAAATATCATTAAATTATACCAACAAAAAGAATATTCTTCCTTTACAAGATATTAATGAAAACTTTAACATTGTGATGGTCGTTCAGGTTGCTAATCCACTCGACTGGCTTTTTGTAAGTTAGGTGCCTTAAAGCTTCAATCATTTGGTAAAACACAAAGCAAATTATTCCCAAGACTGTGCTCCAAAGGATAAATTGTTGTTCCTTTTACAAACTTTTGATGATCAAGAGTAGGCTTTTAGAAATTGGAAACTGTTGAAGACTTTCTTTTATCTCACTTCTGTCTAATGAAGCAGGCACCGGGCACGAATTGACTCTTTAGATCCTACTCCTACCTTCCTGAAATAATAAATAAGAAGTATAATATAGATAACAAAGCAGCTTCTAATACATATAAAATTTAAGAACTTAATATTGGTCAAAAGGGAAGTAGAATGACTTGAGCAATAAAACAAATAGAGATACCTTAACAATTTATCTGTGGCAATTCTAGTAGTTCTAATTGTATCTTGACGTGGCACCTATTGGACTACACACTTTGGATCAGCTCTCATGGGCGAATGAATTTTGATAAGCTAACAAAAAATGCAATAAAGAATGTTAAATAGCAGACAAGAGAATCTTTTCATGTAGAACCTAGGATGTTATACTAAGACACATTTAATCAAAAACCTCTTCTATAAACAATATGGGTACAAGCTTGGTAATGATCATTTGCAGCAATTTCTTGGACTCCTTTACTTCCGTATGCTAGTTCAAGAGAAACTATTAGTAAACGCTACAAGATAATTAAATAAGTTTAGATTGACTAAAGCATTACCATTGTCTTTTAGTTGATACAAAAGATGTTATTTAAGTTCTGCACAAAATTTTAAAAAATGTCTACTTCTAGGAATAGGAACAGGCATCACTCCATTTTTATATAATGTTATATAGAAATCATATGGTCTAAAAACCTATAGTATCAATATTTTTATTTGAGATGAAATGTAAACAAATGGTTAAAACTGGTAAAATACAATCTAATCATAAGAAGCAAAGGAAATGTATGTGAACGATAAAGTGTACACATGTTAACACCTCTCAAAATGACTGCAACAACATTTTGAAATTTATTGTTTCAGTAACAAGCAGACAATACATGCAATAAACCTCCAGTATGTGGTCAAGTAATTGCTCAGAGAAGTTCAGTTTAGTTACGAATTCCAATTCATAGCTAAAAAAAAGTAGTCAATTTTATAATTTGTTGTAGTGAGAGTTTAACCCCCAAATTTCTTTTCGTTTTCATATTATTGCTCCTAAGCGTAAAATTCAAAATTGTCCAAGTTGAAAAATAAGAATCCAAATAGATTTTTTATTTAAAGATTATCCTAAATTTCCTTTTAAAAATTTGATATGAAAAATCGTATACATAAAGGTTAGTCAAACTATTTTAATATCTCTAATATATTAAGTGTTTGTAAAAGCTTTGTTAAACATTAATGTTAATTAATAAAAATAAATTATTAAATTTAATAATTATATATAAATTAAATGATCATATATGAAGAATTGTTAAGAAGATAAAGAAGAGAAAAAAAATAAATGATTATAAGAATTAACTCATCTTATAGAAAAAGAGCATCTTATATAGATTTAAAGCTGATGGAAATGCCAACTCAAGGAACTTCTTAAATGACTTTAAGTTGATGATCTAAAGTTTAAACAATACTTTTAACTTAAAGCAATAAGCTGCAATGCTATAGATAGCAAAAAAAACTACAGTAGATCATAAAACCAATGGCTAGGGAGAAGTGCTCCTCCTTTCTTCTAGAACTTGCATGGCAACAAACTTCCTTGTGTTCCTTAATCCTCTCATTATCATCTACCTCATTGCACCCTTGTAACCTCCACTTCTTATGTCTTCCCTACTCCACATCTCCTTCAACTTAGTTTCTTACAACTACTACTTTCATCTTTGGTGGTAAAGATATTTAGTTAATTGGACCCTCCCATTTATTACTCCTGCCTCTGACTTTACCGTTTTAATAATGTATTTTAAATTTTTTGCAAACCTTTTGACCTGTTTCACCTTTTTTAGTAATGTCAACACCTACTCTCCTCTGGAAACTTATAATAAGGTGGAAAGACCTTCTAGCCCTCTGGATTCTCCCTCTCCTCCCACCTTTCTGAGAGAGTCGATCCCTACAACACTAGAAGATAGCCACTTCATTAAAGCTACCAATATGGAGTCTTCTAACTTTAAAGTCACCTATTTCCCTCCCAGTGACTCTCTAAATGTTGTTTCCCTACCAATGGAAGTGCTGAAGCAAGGTTCTAATAGGTGGAAAAGCTCTCTAGTAAGGTATTTTATAGATAAAAGACCTTCCTTTCCCTTGGTGAAAATATGGGCTGAAGCAAAGTGGATGAACTTGGGTCTAGACAAGGTTCTGATAAGTCAAAAAGATTTTTTCATCTTCATTTTTACCTTTGAGAAGTATGATAATAAGCTTCTAAAACTTAGGCCATGACATTACGCTGGTAAGCCTCTCATATTACAAACTTGGAAGCCATACATGAAGTTAGATAAAAGCAAAAGCAAGCAGGTTTAAGTTTGAGCAAACTTCCATAATATTTCGTTAGAATGCTGGAGCACAACTGGACTGAGTTATCTAGCTAGTGATAGGTGTAAATTACACTATGTTTTGCTAGATATTTAAGTGTGTTTGTAAGGATTTCTTAGATGATTATCATGTGTATAAGCTTAAAATATTGTTATTGTTAACGTTTGTATATATTTTAAGTGTTAGTTTGGTTTAAAGCAAGAATGATCTTAATTTTATTTTTCAAAAAGTGTTTGATGTGTTTGTGAGTGTTGAAAATTGGGAAATTGAAGAATTAAGAAGATGGAGAAAGTTTGAAGGTACCACGATCATGCTTAATTGAAACAGCAGGAGCACGGTCGTGCCTCCAAAGGCACTGTTGTGCCAGGAGATTTCCAGGCATGAGTTTTTTTGTATCTTTTAGGTTTTGAGGCTATTTTTGGGACCAAATTAAGTGGAAAAATCCTATAAAGGACCCTAGAAGCCTTTAGAACTATTTAAGAATAACAAAAACCACAAAAAAATGTGCAGCCATTGAATCAAAGTGGATCAAGTGGAGAGATCAAGAACATCATCAAATTTTAGCTTTCCAGATTGAGGAGCAAATAGAGTTTTTATTCATTTTCCCTTGTTTCTTTCATTAGTATTCATATTTAATTGGAATTCCTTGATGATAAAAATGTTTATGGAGCTCTAAACTTTAGATTAGCAATTATTCTAGATTTATTTTGTGACTTTATTCGTCATTGATTTCAATATATTTTTGGATGTTTGTGATAATTTTTCATGCATCAACTTGACAACTGGATTACCTATTGATGAAGGAGGACTTGGCATTTGGCCAATTTAATTAAGCAATAAAGTGCTTCCCTTAAATAGGCTATGGAAAATTCTTATGGATAGAGAAGCTCTCCATGTACAATAAGTTCATTCCATTACTTGGAAAATATCAGCATTTGGGACATTATGCATTATAATGATACACCTTGGATCATGATTCAAACATTGAACCTAAGGAGAAAACTATGCAAAGAAAATAAATTCACAATAAGGAATGATAAGAAAATCTGGTTATAATATGATAACTAGTGTGATATTGCCTTCTTTACTTGACTCCTCAAGCTTTCCAACTGAGACATATGATCAAACCTAAAGTCATGCTATCTAAACTAATCAATGATAATGAGTGGCAAGTGAAACAAAAGGGCTTCAATATTATCAAAGAAATTCTTCCAAGATCAAATCCCAATTATTCAAAGCAAGATGCCATCTGGCAGTCTAAAGACCGCTTTAGTACTTTCAACAAGAAGTCAAGATACCAAGTATTCAGAGATCCAACTCCCAAGGTACCTTGGAGAAAGCTTGTTTAGTGCAAAGAAATCCCTCCTAAATTTCTTTCATCTGATGACTTGCTACTAAAAGCAGTATCTCCATACTTGACAAAATCAAGTGTTCATTGCCTCTATTTATCACTTACAAATTATGCAATATTAAGGATGAGAGCATAAATCATCTCTTCTTCAAATATGAATTCTCTAAGGTACTTTGACTTCTGTTCAAAAGTTGAATAACCATATGAGTAATATCGAGAATTAGGACCAATTAGTTTCCTAGACGACTAAGAAGTACAACCTGAATGATGAGGATAATGTCATCACCAAAATCTCTTTATATGCAAGTACATACACTCTGTAAAAGGAAAGGAATGAGCGCATCTTAAACAACAATGTTCAAGATAGGAGATCTTTGGCCAAAAGTGCAATTTTAACCTCAAGGGTTTTAGCAGAATATAAATTGGACTCTAACATTTCAGAGCGATCAAGTTCAACTATAATATTTTCAAAATATTCAAAATAAACCTTCAATAGATGGAAAATTTAACGGGCTAAATTTTTGTCAATTAAGTATCACATCATCTCTGACATGACACTTTATATATTTTTTAATTATATCGGTGGACCCATTACCAAATGTAAACTAATGACATAATGGGCCCCATCAACAAATTAAAAAAATAAATTATCATTTTTATTTATTTATCTATTTTAATAAATGTATAATTTATTTTTAAAATTTTTTAGTGTAGCTTACATGACATAATGTGGCCTGTAAGTGACAATAGAATCCACCAACAAAATTTTTAAAATATTAAGAGAAGTATTACGTCAGTGATGATGTGGTACATAACGAATAAAAGTTTAACAATATTAAAATTTTTATTTATTAAGGATCTATTTTGAATGTTTTGAAACGTTCGGATTGAACAAAATACTTTTAAATATTAAGGTTTAAGTTATATTTTATTAAAAACTTTAAACTTTAAATTACACTTTTTAAGAGATAACTTTCTATAATAATAGAACGAATAAGAGGAGTTATTTTTTCAAACACCAACATTAGCTTAATTAACTTCTTAGCTATGGCCTCTAGATGGAGGGTAGTTTAATTAATTTTTAATGTCAAGATCTCTCTACAAGAATCAAGGCTATTCCCTCTTCATTTACTCCTACCTCAGTATTTTTTTTTCAAATGCTAAAATAGCACTTGGTTATTTCACTTCTCATGTAGAGGCTAACATCTCATGGGGTACTTGGTTGAAGGGATTGAAAATGAATCTATGGGTATATAATAAAAAAGGGTGGTTGATTGTTTATTATAATTGAATGCCCATGTTTTTGATATCTTAGTTTTGGGTAATTCAACATATACCCTATATCCTAGAGGAATGACTTTCATTCCTTGGGTCTTAATTGATTAAATAATTAAAATATAGTTAACACGTATATAAAATATAATTAATTAATTTAAATATAACTAAATAATTAATTAAAATATAAAATTTTTTTATTTCTCAATATTTTTAACAAACTAACCAGTATCAATGGTAATGGTAATCATTCCTCCCTCTTAACCAACCATCATAGTTATAATAATTATATCTATTCTCATTTTTCACTATATTCATTTTCATTCTTATTACCATTCGCCCATATGAACTAACCGCCACCTCAATTTTGCTTAATCACTTATGCTATTTGAGAGTTTGACTAGTTGGTTTATATGGTTACAAGTTTCCTCTGTATTTTAACATGGTTTATATGGTAATAAGTTCCCCCTGTATTTTAACATGTCTTAAGTTAGTTGTGGTCTAATTAAATTGAAAGATCAATTACTTCTTGTACCTTAAGGATTCGGAGCTTTGTTTCTCCTTTGAAGTTTTATTAATTCAATTTTGTCTTTTTAAAAAATAAAAATTGGTATGTTAAAAAATAAATTAAATTATAATTTAATAGTATAATATAAATAAAATAAAAATAACTAAATATATTTTTAAATAAGAACCAAAAAAATGAAATAAAAACTAAAAGCCAAGAGACAAAAAACAGACTATTGTCCCTTTTTGAGTCGAGGCATTGAGCCGAAAGCAACAGTCCCATATATATACATACAACGTAAATAAAAATCGGTCATTGTTCACCAAAACCCTAGCAGTACATATTTTCGACGGTTAACCGATTTCCAATCTCAGAGCAGCATCCATGGTTACAAACTTCTCACCCTCCACAGTTTTTAAGTGAAAAGATTATTATCCTTATATGTTTGTTGTCGTGCTTTTTTTTTGTTTTTTGGTTCTAACGGCGTGCGGTTTGTAGGCGGATGTTGAGACTGATGTGGCGGCGGCGGGAGGGCAACCAAAGAAGAGAACATTCAAGAAGTTCAGTTTCAGGGGAGTTGATTTGGATGCTTTGCTAGATATGTCCACTGATGAGCTTGTCAAGCTTTTCAATGCCCGCGTACGCAGAAGGTGATATTTGTTTTCCATTGCCTTTGTTGTGCTTTAGGCGTTTCGGTTATGGTTTCTATTTTTTTTTTGGTCTTTTTAATGCATTTGTTATAGGTTTCAGAGAGGTATGAAGAGGAAGCCCATGGCCCTCATCAAGAAGCTTCGCAAAGCTGTAACTTCTCCTAAGCTTTTAATCTGTTTATCCCTTTTTAAGTTTTCAAGTTTTAGCTGTTGACTGAATTTAGTTGGTGATCTGTTGTCTCGTACTGTTATTGTGCTTTCATGTCTAATTCAAGTTTACGTATTTTCTTTTTCTTTGTCAAATTGTTTATCAATTGTATCTACTTTTATGTTTAGCCATTGAGTTTTAGAAGAGTTATATGATATAATTGCAATATTAGAAAAAAAAAAAAAGCAGAAGATGTCTACTGGTTGTGATTGTACTGTTTAATTGCTTCAAATGTTGTATAGTTTTTGTTTGATATGAGCAAGATCACTTTTAGTATTACTAGTTTTTTACTAATGTTAAGGATTAGAAAGACCTAAACAATGGCCCCATTTCTCAAACTCGCAGACATTTTTGTCTGATGTAGTTGCATAATTAAGCAAAGTAGGCATTAGGCTTAACTATTAAGAGTTAAATGAAAATCTTAGCAGCAAATTGCAAAAAAAAATATTTTTTATAGAATTACTTATTTCTTCTTTTTAGTATTATATATTTTTTTATAATTTCTAAATTTTAGCAATAACAAATAGAATTAATTCAATATGCAATTCCAAAAATTTTTGAACATTTTATCTTTATCTCTCATATTCTCTAGAGAAGAAATTAAAAAAAATAACAAACCCTATAGGTTGAGGCCTCAAATTTCACCCCCTGGAAATCATATTTTAGTTGTGCCTAAACTATATTAGCTGTACTTGAAGTATTAGATAATCATATTCGACAGTAACACCTATTGCTCCAGTTTCAATGGATTTTATTATCTTTTTATCACCTTTCACCTTATTTTCTGGATGCAACTGATCAATCAATTGCGGTAATTTTTAATCCCCTTTATTTTATTATTCAGGATATTTTTATTTTTATTTTTCTATACATACTAAACAAGTTGCCAACGAGTATATCAAAATACTGGGTTTGGCTTAAAACGATGGTATAAGCAACATATGTGCCTGTTAGTTGTACAACAGAAAATGAAGAAAAGCTAGAATTGACATGATTGTAGTCAATATATCTGCTAAAGGGAGTGAATGTTTAGTAATGTCATAAATCTTTTATCTTATGGTGATTGTTATCTGTCACGACTTTGCAGTTCATTTGGTATTGAATGGACAACAAGCATCATGCTCCTATGGGTGGTTTACTTTGATTAGAAGTCTTGCATAATCACCTTTTTCAGTTGTCTGACTGACTGCTTTTCTGTTGCCTGACATTCTTGTCTAGTATACCATATTGTTGTTGAAGCAATCTGATATGCATGCCTCTTATTGTTCCCATACAATATCACAGTGTTTGAGATTCTTCATTATTATCTCCTGTTGTATGATGTCGAAGTAATAGCTTTGGTTGTTTGGAGCAGAAAAGGGAAGCCCTACCTGGCGAGAAGCCAGAACCAGTCCGAACCCATCTGCGTAATATGATCATTGTACCTGAAATGATCGGGAGCATCATTGGGGTCTACAATGGCAGAACCTTCAATCAGGTTGAGATAAAGCCTGAGATGATTGGGCATTACCTGGCTGAGTTCTCCATCTCCTATAAGCCTGTTAAGCATGGCAGACCTGGTGTTGGTGCCACCCACTCATCTAGGTTCATTCCTCTCAAGTGAGCTTTTTTGCAACAGCGTTCGTTAGATCTGGCAATGATTGTTGATGAAACTTTTGTTTACGGATCACATCTTCTGTCTTTAAATTAATATTTTAATGATTGTTAAAAGCAAGTCCTCTGAGCACAATTTTTCCAGCTTTCTTCAAATTCTATGCATTCATAGCCTCTGCTCGTAAATATTACATGGGTTTGAGTTACTGTAATTTTGTTATCTATCCCGTTTAAAACGAATGAATTAAAGTGATGCACCTAATCTATTCATTATCTTCTATTAAAATTTGTATTATGTTTTAGAGTTGATGGTGATTTCAAGGATCCCGAAACTTCTAACTCCAACAAATCAACTTATTTTCTTTAAAAAGTTATGTGTTAGAAAACTAATAAATTTGCTCACTTTTTTGCAATCATTGTTGAGGTAGTACTTATCAAAGTGGTCTCTGTCTAGAGGTGAGTGGTTCACTTTCGTCATTCAATAATAGTATAATGCTCTGAACCGTATCAATTGCTTTGTTCAATTCAAATCTTAAACTATGATCACAACATAACTCGCGTAGTTAAAGGTCTTGGTCTTTTCATATAATTTACATCAAAGACCTACCATTCTTTGATTCTAATTTTCTTATCTCTCCTTCATTCTCACACACCCACACCCAAACATGGACCTAGTACAAAGAAGTCAATTAGGAAAAAGTTCAACTCTTCAAAGCACATTAAATTGTTTGGACGGAGAATGTTAAGTAAAGATATATCATAATTGTTTACAAACAAAATATCTACCAATTGCACCTAAAGTTTTAAATAAAAGATCCTTACAATCGTTACTTTGCATGTAGTAAGAAGTTTTGAGTCTTCATTACCACAAAAGACATGAAGGCAACTAGAACAAGGATATTGAAAATATCCCCAATCTTGACATGAATTTTTAATTGTATTTTATCATTCATGATATACTCATTTGAGTCATTTCTAATTGTTTATGTTTTTAATACTAACTTTTGAGTACCAAAAGTAAAGAAATGGAACATCACTTAGCTAAGGTTCTTATGGTTCTTGAAACATGAAAACTCTATATATCAAAGCTTTAGTGAAGTTAAAGCTAATTAATCCGTGTAACATTTATTATGTGGAGAACAAAAAGCCTACGTCGGGAACAACAATCCCTGGAAAAGGAGTGGTGATATGTGAGTACCCTACAGATCCAACAGTTGTGTTGAGGTATTTGTCTGTTATGTTTCTGATATTGTCATCTGTGGCTGGATATCTTTTGCTCTTTTATCCCTACAAAGGGAAGTATGTTCCACAGGCACCAGTTTCCTGACCTTCTTCAACATTGCTGTGTAAGTTTGAAATCTTCTTGATTTGTATGGATTTTGATTTCTTTGCAGATGGGGATCTTTCTTGCTATATGATTTATGACGATTGGGATTAAATGGGATTGAACTATGAATCTTTTCACTGAGCGGGTTTTTTTTTATTTTTTATTTTTTAGTTTATTACTTATTTCATGTTTTATTTACTAAGTATTTATTTTCATTGTTTTTATTACATTTTTATATTTTCTTTTTCTTTTTCTTCTTCTTCTTATGGGTTATTTAGAAATAACCTCTACTAGTTTGAGGTAAGATTGCATACTATTGAAACTCTCCAAGCCTTGCGTGTCAATAGGATTTATACTAGGTGTTGTTGTTGTATCATTGTCTAGTTTAATAGTGACGTTGTTGACAATTTATCTTATTCTTTTAACTTTAAAATATTTTTCATTGAGATTAGATGATAATCTAGTTTCTACTTTAGTTGCATTTAATATGCATATAGGAAACTTTAGCATGAAATTTGTTAACTATTATAATAATATTTGTCCATTATTGCATACTAATCCCAATTTAATTCTTGCATTTTCCAATTTATATGATTACAGTGAATGGAAAGGTTAGCATTAGTTTATCTATTGGCAACATTTCACTAAACATGCGTCAATGTAGTATAAAGGTCCTAATGTTGCGATTTTTTATATGTGGATCTGTATTATGTTAATTTAAGAGAGATATGTAAAATGGGAGCAAAATGAGAGATAAGAATATAGTCAATACATGATATTCAATCTTTGGTTTGACTTTATTATATGATTTATGGAAACTAGAATCCAATAAGAATGCTTTGGACCTAATTAAGTTATTGGAGGAACATGAGGTTTGTGGTGGTTGTTTGGATCATATTGATGAGCCTATTATAGTAGTACCAATACTTAAGAGGCATAACAACTAGCATGAAGAAGTGGGTGATTAGGTGCTCACTTAGTAAGTGATTTGAATGAATCTAATTTCATTTATCGCTTGTGATTGCTCTTCAATAGAGAAAATACCTTTGCATTCAATCACATCAAACAAGCC
>JAOQMM010000005.1:12439783-12457505 GCA_027563515.1 Erythroxylum platyclados
CCCTCCATCTTTCCAACCATGCAGGTTAGTTGTTGATTTTGGGAGCTCACGTACTGAGTGCGGGATCTTTGACACTTCTGGGACATTACCGCACATGAGTGGTCATTGAGATATTTATTTTACTGTCTAGTGGCTCATGAACCCTTTGATTTGATTATGTATAGACGTTTCGTTCTGCTGTGTATTTTTGACACTAATAAGTTTTGTAAGAAATTCTGTATATATTTTTGAAATTAATGAATAAATACTATATGATGCATTTTGTATATGATTGAGTATGCTGTGGACAGGAGAGTCCTGCGGCCTTGTTGAATTGAACTGGACATATAGAAGTGTTTCTTTTGTTTGTTGTAGGTTGTTTTTCTATTTTTGGCTAGTCAAAAATACAGCCGTTGTGCTGTCCGTTTTTTTTAAAACAAAATGGTAAATGAATGTGATGCGAATGATACTGGTAAGCCTTGCATAGTCGAGTTAAGGGTACCGTGTGTACTCTTAACCCGGGTATGCGGCGGTTGTCACGGGCTTGACGTGGGTCCGGGTCGTGACATATTACCTCTTTGAGATCTATAAGGAACCAAAATTCTTCTTTCCAGTTCGAAGGGGATATCGAGGTCAAAGAACATGTTTGGGCATCTCTTCATCTTGTAGTTTTGTTCTCTCTCTTTTGGAATTGTTTGTGTTATTCTTTGTTTAATGTTTTGGAATTTATTTATGAATGATTAGTGTTCTCGTTTTTAAATAGATTATTCATGTATGAACCCATTGCGAGAATCTAGATTACAATATGTAATCGTTACAACTCTGATTCATTTGTGATAAACTAATGGCTGTGCATCGTTAGGGATAACCTAGCATAGGTTAAATGACTCGAGCTTGTGTGGTTGTTTCCTAGATTAACCTGTTTTCCTAGTTCATAATGCAGTTGTCACACTAAATTTAGAGGACTTATTCTAGATTGTTTGATAGCTAGACCTAATTAAAGAGTTTATTTTGATTAGATATGACCTAAGGAAAAATTGGGGCTAACAGAGCTTATTATTAATTTACGGTTAATAATTTCAAATAGACGTATAAGAATAACATGACGATTAAGTGTGCTCAATCGTGTGAAGGTTGAGATTGAACCAAAAACTAGATTTGAAACCCAATTGTCAATTTCATCACTTTTGTACTATTTAATTTGATTTATTTTCAATAGTTTAATTTTATTTTATTTTGTTAACCAAATTCAACCAACCCCCCTTAAATCCTAAACACTGATTCATTCATTACAAAAGCAACACATGCACTCTCTATGGACACAATCCCTACTCACCACTACTACAAATTTAGTTGTGCAGAGTTAGGTTTTATTTTCTGGTGTGTTCGACTTGCATCAAGAATTTTGATATCGTTATTAGGGAGTGAAGTGATTTAGTTTTGTTTCTGATTTTAATTAGCGTTTTGTATATAGAAGTGATTTAGTTTTGTTTCTGATTTTAATTAGTGTTTTGTACATATTTTTATAATTATTTTTATAGTTATTTCTTGATTTTTTTCATGTTTGTTAGTATTTGTGTATAACAATGATGAGATCTCCTCATCAAGACCCTGTGCAATTTTATCTTTATATCAAAAGGACACTATGAAGGTTGTGTAGTGAAACTAGAACAACTCTAGAAATACAATAAGTAACTAAACTTAAGGAAGACATGGCCAATCCACGAACTCTAAGACAGTTAGCTGCCTTAGATTTTACTTAAAAGCCTTTATGCATCACTTTTCCAAATTTTGCTGAATACGTTATCTTTTAACTTTAGTTTGGCTTAATCCATCTTTTGCCCAAATTTCATGGTTTTGTAGCTGAGGATGCTCATAAGCATCTTAAGGAGCTCGATGTGGTCTATCTTAGTATGAAACCTCCAGGAGTGATGGAAGAGTAGATTATGTTGAGAACCTTTCCATTTTCCTAGAAGGATGCAGCAAAAGACTGGTTTTTTGATTTGCTTACTGGGAGTGTTAACACTTGGATCGAAATGAAGACATTCAATATACAAAAAATATTTGCGAGATAAAATAACATTATGGAGAATCCCTTTACGAGTATTAGGAATGCTTCAAGAAGTTGTGTGCCAGCTGCCCTCACCATAATATCACAGAACAACTCCTCATCCAATACTTCTATGAAGGATTATTACCTATAGATAGGAGCTTGGTAGATGCAGTAAGTGGTGGAGCACTGTGTGAAAAGACTCCCATAGAGGTTAGAATTTTAATGAAGTGTATAGCAATTAATACTCAACAATTTGGTACTCGCAACGATGTTCATCGGGTAAATGAGATAAACAATTCATTTGTAGAACATTGTTTAGATGAACTAACATCCTTTGTTATACAAATTATTGTAGGCAAGCACAGGTAAAAGCTTGTGGTATATGTGCAAATGTGAACCATCTAACAAATAGGTGTCTAACTTTGTAAGATGGAAACATGGAGTATGTAAATGCTGTGGGGGGGGGGAATTTGCACAATAATACAACCCATATTCCCAAACCTATAACCCATGTTAGAGAGATCAGTCAAACCTAAGTTATGGAGGGAATAGGAAAAAAGGCTTCCTAAATAGGCCGCAGGGTGCACAACAATTTCCACTTATATCACAAGCCCCCTCCTGCTACCTCAGGTACGTCGTTGGAAGATAGTTAAGTATCTTGTAATTAGCACTTTGCAATTCCAACAGTGCAATAGTTTTAGTAGGAGACTAAATCCAACTTTCAAGAGATAAGTTCTAGCATGCAAAAACTAGAGAACTAAATGAGCTAAATGGTCATGGCTATCAACCTTTTAGGAGACCAAATAGGAGTAAAACTACCATCATAACCTGAGACAAATATGAAGAAAGTTAGTGTAATCATTTATAGGAGTTGTAAGAAGCTTGAGGATCCTGAAAGGATTACACAAAGGATGGCAGTGAAGAAGAAATTGAGAGGGAGCTTGAAGAACAAAGACATATGTCATCTAGCTTAAAGGTAAATGTTGAATCCGGAATTGCTATTAAAAATAATTCTCCACCTTTCCCTAGCAGGTTGGTAAAGTCAAACAAAGAGGATAAGGATAAAGAGATGTGGGAGACCTTTAGGAAGGTTAAAATGAATATACCGCTGTTAGATGCAATTAAGCAAGTGTTGAGGCATGCAAAATTCCTTAGAGAATTGTGTACCAATAAGAGAAAGTTAAGAGGTAACGAAATGATTAGTATGGGTGAAAATGTTTCCACGGTCTTTAAAGAGAAAATACCTCGTAAGTGTAAGGACACAAACATGTTTACCATTCCTTGTAAAATTGGTAACATTAAGATTAAACAGGCCATCTTAGATTTAGGAGCATCAATTAATGTTATCCCTTATTCCATGTATGCTTATTTAAACTTAGGCTCGTTAAAAAAGTAGTGTTATCATACAATTGACTGATTGTACCAAACATTTATTTAGATGGGGTGATTGAGAATATGCTTATACAGGTGAATGGACTAATGTTTTTTACTGAGTTTTATATGATTGACATGAATGATGAAACTTCCTATAATCCAATACCTATCTTACTAGGGAGACCATTTCTTAACACAACCTAAACTAAGATAAATGTTTCTAAGGGTACCTCACAATGGAATTTGATGGGGAAGTTACTCGTTTCAATATTTTTATGTTAATAAGCACCCACAAAATGACCATTTTATTTTTTCAATTAATGTGATTGACCTTTAGGTAAAGGACAATGGTGAGCAGAAGTGGACAGATAAACTAGAAGCAGGTTCAACTATGGAGATGACTAAAGCTTTCAATGTCTCGAGGAAAAGCTTTATTGTTGGTCAAAAGGTTCTTCTTTATAGCACTAGATATAAACTGTTTCTGCTTAAATTATATCCTTATTAGGTGAATCCTTTTGTTATGACTAATGTCTCTCCCTATGGTCCAGTAGAGATTAAGAGTCTAAAAATAGGGAAGACATTGCATGTAAGTGGTCATCGACTCAAGCCTTATCCTAAAGAAGGTTAAGTGGAAAATGCAAAGCTATGATCCTTGGAGATCAAAATTTCATCACGTGATGAGGAAAACATGGAGTCGAGCTAACAATAATAAACAAAGGCACTACTTGGGAGGTAATCTAAGGGAAGTTTGCTCCTTTTCCTTTATATTTTCACATTTGTTGTTTTTGTTGAATGCTACATTTCTTACATTTAATGTTACAATGAGAGAATATAAATTTTAAGTGTAGGGGTGGGGATCTTGTTTATCATATGTGTTTTTAAGTTGATTTGTTTCTTATGTGTTTTTAAGTGATAAAAATATATATAAACATTTTCTCTTTTTATATTGCTTCTGGGACTATACAGTTATAATTAAAGAGTATAATTAACTAGATTCATGGCAACTTGGGCATGTATTTTTGCTCTTATGATTGGTCAATGTTCGTTATCTTTTCAAGAGTAGCGACTAGTGGGTAAATATAAGCTAGTGAGATTTTTAGCCTTTTTAGACTGACACATCCATATCATTCTTATTGTCTTTTATTCATATGTGACATTCATGACATGTACATCTTGACTTTGCTTTTATTTTCTATTCGATACCACTTTTTATCACATGTATTAACATGAAAATGATATAGACATTCTTTATTTTGCGAGCTACATTAGCCAAATAGCCTACCTATTGATATGATTTTTCCTTTTGATAAGCCCCCTTGAGCTTTATTAACCTTTTCTTTTTGTGCTAACCGTTACAAGCCTCTAACCTATCCAAATATCTTACCTAAGCCTTAAAGCTAGTGGAGCATTTATGATTATTGATGTTTGTGGATGCACAAGAGAATAAGTGTGGGGGTGTGCATATATATGAGTTAGTTATAATTATGGAATGTGATTTTATCTCTTATCAATAAATTCCATTATTGATGTAGTTTCTTTCAATTTTTTCTAAAAAAGAAAAAGAAAAAAAGAAAAAAAGAAAAAAAGAAGAAAAATTTTTCAAGGAGGAAAATCATTTGTTTTGCAAAGTAATTCATATTACTCTTTTCTCTTAAAGTTGTATAAAATGGGTGATTTGATTATGATGTAAATGGGGGAGATGTGTTTTGAATGATCACTCCTTATGGTTACAATGTATTGTTTATCATCAATTTTTGTGAGTGATATCTTCTAATTGTTTATGCTTCATGTGCTTTGTAGTGTGAAGGCAAGGCTTTAATCTGAGTTGTGAAATAAATTTTTTGCACTTATCATAACTGATGGTAGCCAATTTTGAGTGGATGTTAATTTTTGGATTTGATATTCCATTGAGTGTTTTGCCTACTTAACTAGTGTTGATGGCTTTTGGACTACATGATCCAGATAATCCTCACCTTAATCTTTACCCCCATTACAACCTTGAAAAGTCTTTTAATTCATGATTATGCATGTGAAATTTTTAGTGGTGGAGAAGCAAAATGATCTGCAAACTCATGGAATGTCTTTATCATGAATGGTGTTTGAGTATACCTATAGATCTATCTTCTTTTTAAACACATCTTGTCAAAGTCTAACCCTAGATTACTCAATTTTTAAAGGGAATGGTTGTTGATTGATCATAACTAAAAACATTGAACATTTAATTCTTGCCATGGTTTTGAAAGTTATTCCTCTTTTCTTATGATTATCTATTCTTAGGAAATATGGAAAAGGAGAACCGTGTAACTCTCTAAAAGCACGTACTATTGTGAATACACAATTTTAGCTTCTCTTGCAACCTACATGGCTATGTAAATGGCTGTGTAGCTCACTAAGACTGTGTATATTTATGAATTGGGGAAAAAAATGACATATATGGTTAGATTTATGGTCCTGTAGCTAATCGTGTATCCCCTAGAACCCAAATTTTTACTATAAAGGGACATTTAAGCATCCAAACAAAGGGAGAAGAGTTTTAGAAACATGAAATAGGGTAGGTTTTTGCCTCTTTGAGATCTATGAGGAACTAACCTTCTTCCTTCTGGTTCAGAGGGGATATCAAAGCCTAAGAACACATTTGGACATCTCTATCTTATAATGTTGTTCTCTATCTTTTGGAATTGTTTGTGTTATTCTTTATTTAATGTTTTGGGATTCATGTACGAATGATTAATGTTCTCATTCTTAAATAGATTATTCATATATGAACCCATTGCTAGAATCTAGATTACAACACGTAATCGTTGTAACTCTGATTCATTTGTGGTAAACTAATGGTTATGCATCATTAGGAATAACATAGCATAGGTTAAATGACCCAAGCTTCTGTAGTTATTGCCTATATTAACCTATTTTCCTAGTTTATAATGCAGTTGCCATACTAAATCTAGAGAACTTATTCTAGGTTATTTGATAGCTAAACCTAATTAAAGAGCTTATTTTTATTATATAAGACATAAGGGAAAACTGTGTTTAACAAAACTTATTATTAATTCAAAGAGAGGTACAAGAACAATATGATGATTATTGTGATCAATTGTGTGAAAGTTGAGATTAAACAAAAAACTGGATTTGAAACCTATTTGTCAATTTCATCACTTTTGTACTGTTCGATTTGATTGATTTTTAATATTGTTGTTTTACTTTATTTTGTTAACTAAATTCAACCAAGGCCCCCCCCCCCTAAATCTTAAACACCATTTCATTCATTACAAAAGCTAGACATATACTCTCTGTGAATACGATCCCTACTCACCACTACTACAAATTTAGTTGTGCAGAGTTAGGTTTTATTTTCTAGTATGTTTAACATGCATTAAAGTGCCTCCATCCTTCTTTCATAACTTCAAAACAAATGAATATCGTCTTGAATTGCAACATTGAGGTTTCTTGATATTGCTATATTTCAACTTCTAAATATAACCTTGTAGTTTAGAGCATTCATGAGCATAGTCTAATGCTAGCTCCTTCCTTAACTTGCTCTTAGCAACTTTGTACATAGTATAATTCATAAATATGTTAAACTTTTCTCTGCATAATTCAATCATCTTCACAGTGATAATGCCAGGCTTTTTGTCCCAAAAGTGTCTAGCCAAAAACTTTGCTGATATCATTTTAGGCTTGTTTGTTATGAAATATGTATGCTTAGAACTAGATGTCTTTATTTTGAAATATTTGTCATTACCATCATAGGTTGCATACAATTCCTACTTATATCCTTTAATGCATCCAACTCTAATTCACTTAGACTCACCTTTTCTTTCCACTGGACATTAAACCTTATTTCTATAAATAATCAATAACAACATCTTTGACTAAACTCTTTAGCATTATCAAACTCTATACTTAGTGTTCAATATAACTACTACCACTTGCTTCATGGCTAACACTTATTCTAGGTCTTCTAATTGGCTCTTTAGGCTCCTCTCCACTAAGATACTCATAACTATCAATGAAACTTTTATAATCACTAGAGTCAATCTCCATTAGTTATTGACCATCTGGAATTGAAACATCAAATTTATTTTATACACCTTTAGGTATATTGTCACTTTCAACTTCATTATCACCTTTAGCTTCATTATCACAAGTGCCCATATCACCAGCATCACTATTCTCTTCTTGATTGATATCTATATTAACTTCATTATGCATAATATCCTCATCAAATCCCAAAACCTCACCATTACCTATTATAGCCAAAATGTTTAGAGCCATAATCAAATAGTCAAGTTTGTGTATGAGAAAGCCTAATTGTCTCATGTATTTTTAAAAGTTTGATTAACCTAATGCAACTTTCATTAAATTTATTGAGCTTTAAAGACTTATTGAATCTAAAACAAGGAATTCTATAATAAAAAATCTTGACTTGTAAGTATCAAAGTTCCTTTCCCATCTCACAAATTTGTTTATAGTTGATAAAA
The DNA here is from genome assembly GCA_027563515.1 of Erythroxylum platyclados. Lineage (NCBI taxonomy): Eukaryota > Viridiplantae > Streptophyta > Magnoliopsida > Malpighiales > Erythroxylaceae > Erythroxylum > Erythroxylum platyclados. The sequence goes on from JAOQMM010000005.1 coordinate 12,447,671, forward strand.
TCAAGTTTCACTTTATCAAAATAACTTAACAACCCACCTCATAACTCAACTTGGAATCTTTCTTAGAGAATATAACTTCAAGGTTCCGTATTAAGTCATTATAACTCTACAAATGGCAAGTAAATAACCTTACAAATGATAAGTAAATAAAAATTTGTAAAAAAAAATATATGTAAACACATATACAAGGTACTTTGACTAATGTAAATTAAGTAGAAAATAACTGAGTAAAAAATAATATACAAGCTACTTTAGATGCAAACACATATACAAGTTATTTTAGATACAAACACTTATATAAGCACATACAAACACATATACAAGCTACTTTTACTATTGTTAATTGAGCAAAATATAATATACAAGCTATTTGAGTTGAAATAGACATATAAGTTATTTCAAATACAAACACATATACAAAAACATACAAACACTTATACATGCTATTTCATATGCATTTCAAGTCATATGGAAGCTCATAATTTTAAAAGAAAATGAATGTGAAAGTTTGTAGTAGAAGTTCAAAAATTATTTATACACTATTCATAAGTATAGGACACAAGGGATTAAGATGTTTTACAGATGAAATTTATGTTGTGTTTTTTTTTTCTCTTTTAAATCTTAGTGCAAGATCTCTATCAAAGATATTTAAGGATGATATCTATCTACTTAAATGCAATATTATGTTATTGCGTTTATTTTATTCTAAATGGTATTGGCATGAATTACCTATTTTGTAACCATATTCATACATGGTTAACTTCAAAGTTCTGTATTGATTCAATAAATCTTTATATAGGTGCTTCTTTTAGGTAAACATATATATATAAGCCATGCAATATCATATAATATAGAAGGCATGTAATATTTGAAAATATCGACAAAGAAAGGTTAAGTTGTTGGGACTACATGTTACCTCTAATCCATTACAACAAACAAAATGGGTCTATAGTTGACTATACTTGTCTCCTACTTATATAAATAGATATCTTAGTAAAAATTAAAACAATATAGAATTCTTTAACATAAACAAACCACAAGACTAAGTGATGGAGTCACACCATATTGTGAAACAAAAAGAAACCTACCATAAAAAGTGCACTACAACTATTGGTAAATGCGACATTAAGAAATAGAGAAGGCCACACAACCACTAACAGATAAGCACAAGATTAGGGATTTCAACACCCACTAACATATAAACATACGCAATTAGGGATATTCTGAATTATCTCCATGTCTAATCTTAAATGAGGTGTTTCTGTACATTCATTTCATTTGGTTGTGGTATGTTTCTTTATCTTATTTTTCTTGTTTCCTTTCATTTCGTCTATGCGATCTCATCACAAAGCTCTTAATTTCATAAGGCAAACAAAAGAAAAATCTTTTCTTTTTGCCTTCCATGTTCTTAGAATAGAAAACCTTCATCTTTGTATTTCAAGAACCAAGTTTTGAGGCAAAAAGAAAAGAGATTTTCCAATATCTCTGTATGTCGAGTTTTGGTTAAGTCCCCAACCAATTTTTCCATAGTTTGTTTTCAAATTTTCCCATTTCCACATTGTTGTTTTCAACGCATCATAGTTGGTGACGAACATCCATCTTTTGATGCCTTGATTTTGGTGTTTAATGTTATGACTTATGGATTTGTTTGTTTAGTATCTAGCAATCTATTGAATGCTTTTTAGGATATTCATTCCACGCTTTGGTTGGTGAGTTTGGATCTGATTATTATCCCTCCTCTTTGCTTATTTTCTCTTACTATAGCTTTTCTCTCTCCGTTTAGTGATTGCTCAGAATTTACGAAGATTGTAATTAGTAAACACTACAATCTAGATTATTTTTGGGTGTTAAAAATCCTTCCTTCTATCATTGTTGTCGCATTAGACTATGTTCTCTTCTTCTTTATGTGTCACTCTTGTGTAGACCCTTTGTGCCTATGAAGATCTGGGTTTCTGAAACTTCATCCCATTGCAGGACTAGCAAAATTGTTGATTTCTGGAAAATTTTATGATTTGGGGTATTTTTGGATCTGGGTTGATTGGTGTATTGTGTTATATCCTTCCAATGGATACGTGCTTCAAATTCCTATACATATATTGGCTACTTCCCTTCTTCCTTTTCATTTTTGCTAGTTCCTTTTTCCTAACATTCTATTAGCGAGGCTTATTGGATTTATATTAGGTAAATTCTATCGCGTAGTGATTAGGCCAACCATGTTATATAAGGTGGAGTGTTGGCCCATCAAGTAAATACATATAAATAAGCATTTGGTGACAGAGATGAGGATACTCTGGTAGATGTGTAACCTTACCAGAAGAGATAAGGTCAAGAATCTAATGGTAAGAGACAAAATAAAGGTGGTTGGTATTAATGACAAATTAAGAGAGACAAGACTTAGGTGATTCGGATATGTTAAAAGGAGACACCCTGATGTGTCAGTGAGAAGATGCGAGAAAATAATACTTAAAGACTATAAGAGGAAAAACGAAAGCCCTAAAAAGAACTGAGAGAAAGTAATCAAGAATGATATGACTCAGGTGGATCTTACCGAGGACTTGGGCCTACTAGGATAGGGCAAGGATCTTTCTTAATGAGGGCATCGTGTTCTTGTAGGTAATATTAGACCGTGTCCTTTGCATTTATTGCGCAGTACTTACCTCCTAGTTAGTTTCCTACTTAGCGGATTTACTGTATGGACAGGCCTGATCGGAGTTACTCTTTTACAGGTTTTTTTTGGTCTATATATGTATTTTACCTTTTATCCTAGTTAGAGTTACTCTTATACGAGCCTTTTTTGGTATGTATATTGATCTTACCATTTAATTGTTAATCTTTGACATATTCTAAATGTAAGTTATTTTGCATTACAATACCTATTTATTATTATTATTAGTATTATGTATTTATGGACTTATTTATTTATTTTTATTATTTTTATATTTTATTTTTATCATTATTTTTTATGCACCCCTATTTAAAATTTTGTAGTATCTTCATGACACATTTGCATGTAGTTCTACCAGATCTTACTAGACCGCCACCTCAGTGGGACTTTCACTGTATACTGTTGTTGTTGTTGTTTTAATTTTAAATGACAAAATTTGAGTTTATGTTAAACGATGCTGTCTACATGTTTTTTCCTTTAAATGCCAAACACTGCTGCCTAGCATTTAAATTTCCCTATATTATTATAAAACAACAAAAAGATTACATTAGAGTACATATTTATTGACTACTATATGTTTAGTAGAATATGAACTTATCAACTTTCAGTTTAACACTAGTTTTTAAATTTTTATTTTATTTTTAGATATAAAATATTATTGTTGTTAACTTTAATATATAACTTACATAAAAATTTTAACTCCTTGTTCTAAATTAAAATTTAAGATATTAACTAAATGATGTCATTTTATATTATACAAAACATTTAAACAAATAGTAAGCAAAAAATTAGTAGAATTTTTGTAATCATAATTGTCAAATTATTATACATTTGTATGAACGTAACAACTTTATTTAGTTGTCATATAAATATTTGAAAATTAATATTAATAAAAATAATTAAATTATTATTATTTTAAATTTTTATTATTAAAATTTTTAGTCAGGATTGGTGTAAAATTATAACTATATAATAAAATATATTAATAGATTATTTTACAATTTTAAAAACAATCAAAGATTATTTGATAAATTTAAAAAATTAGCTTAAACGGTACTATTAATTGGTACAAATATATAGTATGGTATTAAAACCAATAAATACGAGGGCCGGTAACATATTTCAAACCCAATCACGTAACAGTATCGTCGTCTTCGTCTGGAGAGGGAGAGGCGAACAAAACTACACCTAACCCTCTTTTCCTTCTTCAAAAACGCTCCTGGACTCCCTATTTTCTTTTCACCTTCTGTCAAAAGCTCCACCATCCCTTTATAGATCTTGGAATATATCTAGTCCCCGCCGTCGCCACCTCCTCCTTGACCCCATCACTACCACTCTTACCGCCCTTCTTCCTCTTTCCCAACAATTTCTAACAATTTTTCTTCCTCCTAGTCCATGTTAAAAGCAACATTTTCTCATGGGTAATCGTTAAATCGCAGAATTTTGGAAGATATGGGGGAATTATTAAAGAACCAAGTCTTTGCAACACATGCAACAGCTGCTGCTGGCTCAGTGACATTAAGCTCGGCTCTTACTTATCCTCTTGATACACTTAAAGTCCTCATTCAGGTTTACTAGTATCCTGTTTGTGTTCTCTTGCATATACTTGTACTGTTGACTGTTTCTGTATAAAGAAGGTATATATTTATGTTCTTGGACATTTTCCAGGTTGGTTCAGGTCCTGATGGACAATTGACCCCACTTCAGGTGTTAAGAAGAATTCGATTATTATCTGGATATTCAGGTAGTTACTATTTCAACTTCACTTTCAGTTTTTCTTTAGTTTCCTATTGATTTACTTTGTTCCATGTGTTATTATACATAGATGTTGATATAAATATATTTTTCCATCTCGGTTGTTTTTCTTGTTGGTCTTTGTTTCAATTTTTGACCGTTGAATGTTAAAAATATAACTGACAAGTATGGTGGCCAGTAGTTAGAAGTAGTTACTCCTATATGATTTTTAACTTTTGAAATGGAGCTGAGATGGATTTTTTCTGTCATCCTGATAGTTGTGGCTGTGATGAAATTAAACTAGTGATAATTATAAATAGGAGTCTCTGATCCCTACTTATTGAATGAGGAGGACCCCTTTTCTCTATAATGTCTGAATATGGTCATAACGAAATTATCCTTGATATTACAACTCCCTCTAATTCTTTTCCTCCTTTCTCTCTCCACAACCCTATCTTTATTTTTACCTCTCTCTTTCTCTCCCTCTCTCATGCCCATTTAACCATTTTATCATCTTTCTTATACCCCTTCTCTTTCTCGTTATTAGTCACTCACCTCTACATCTTTTCATCTTTCCATTAATAGAAGAGGACCTAATGGCTAGCACTTCGTGGTTTCTTATCTTCCTCTTTTGTAACCATTTATGTAATACCAATCTTGACCAATAATGGTTCACCCACTTAGTTGCCATTGTAGAGAAATGAAGCCCTTCATAGGCATTACAAAATGTGACATATTGGATCAACTGTCCCTTTAGCTCAAGAGCAAATTGTAACATCTTCCAATAAATTTCAGATATTTACTCTTTATTTCCTTACTAGTTGCGTTTTTATATTTGTTCTTCTTTCTCAAGAGGAATTTTTGCTCCAGTCTTATCTTGTTTTTCTTCAAGTGTTCGTGTATAATTTATTATTGACTATTTAAAATAATAAATTATATTAAAAAAAGAAGAGGTCTTTAAACAAATAAGTGACTCAAATACCCCATCCAATAAGTGGAGACTAGCGACCCCTATTTATAATTTCCCATTAAATTAACGCGAGGATACTTCTAACAAAATGATGAAGTCAAGGTGTGTGTTGGACAATCTTCCTTGGAAAAGAACGTAACCTTGTTTTGTAATTTTATTGTGCATGCCAAAACTCTGGAAGCAAAATTTAACCAAAAAAGCATTGGTGTAAACTTGGTTTCTTGCAGAAATTCCTTTGACCAGACTATGGTTTTGAAGGCTAATTGATGCTTAGAAATTTGCTGTTCTTAGTAACTGCAATATGCTTATGGACATGCTTTATTGCTTCACCAGGGTTCATGCTTGTACTAGTTTGGCATCACTATTTATTTCCTATAAAAGAACTTCCCAGTTTCATCTTAAAAAACTTGTAACTGATGATTTAGGCTTGTATAGTGGTTTTGGATGGTTCGCTTCTGGGAGAATTCTTGGTGTTGGAACCTGCTTTGGAGTCTATGAGATCTTAACAGCTTTCTATAAAGGTGCCTACTTCTACTTTTCTTTGGTATATACGTGACCTATTTGTTTTTCTAAATTGCAGCTTGACATGCATACATCCACATATATAGAGATACACGACACAGAAGAGAGTGAATATGTGATTTTAATTTGCAAAGTACAGTTCTTGTGCAGATCTCCAATAACAAGTGTAATGGAAAGTCAATGGAGAAGCTCTGTTAGAAACATAAATGCCCCAATGTCATAGGAGTAACAAAATCAAATTTCTATGGTGTCTCTAGAAAACAGTTGGACACATGGCTGGCTTTTAAATAATTCTTTTTTTTATCCTCCTGTTTATTATGCTTGACATCTTATATTAATTTCCATTAGAGCCATTGGCTGTGATGGCATAACCTCGTATTTAATCATCTCCATTCAATATGTCATGGTTGAACATATAAAATTGGTTAAAAATGTCTTAAAAAGAATTTATTATGAAAATGTAAGAATCACCAGAGTTGATTTTCTGTAGTTTGCGAAGAATTAACAGTGGATTCAATATGCTATCGCACAAGCTCAGTTTTTCATTTATAACTTGGGAGTTTTAAACTTGACATAGATTTCCTCGAATATTACATGCCACTGTTCTTTTCCCTTGATTATGTCTGTCAAGAGAGAACATAATTCCTTACATTCTTTTGCACTCTGTTGTTTGTCACACATGAATTATACACTAAATCATTATTGTATTCATCTGGCTTAAATTATATCGTATTGGACCAGCTTGTAGTTTAAGATGAAATCATTATTTTGGTTCTTAAGTAATATAATGTAAAATTAAAAATCACTTTTGGTAATAAAACATGGGCTAGAAGGTTGTAAATATGCCGTACATGATGAAATCGAATTTCTATTCTACCTTTGAACATATTATTGTGTTTGCATTATATTAGCCTGCCTTATTAACTTTTTGTGTATGAATGAGTACATCCATGCTTATAGATTTTAGTAGGTTTAAATCATGTAAGGATTTACTTGATGTGGGCAAAAAATCACGTAGTCAATGTCTGTGTTTTCTTTGCTATATTGACTTCTCTTTCAACATAAAGCAATATTAGTATTTTATACTGAATTCACATGCCCTATGTCAAAATCCATTTACTTATTCCTGATAAGAGTAGTCATAAACGTAATTATGCCAATCTCGAAATACTACGTCTAAAGAAGAAAAGGACCTGGAAGTCCTTGTAAATTTCAAATTTTACTTTTACAAAATTTTGTTTTTCTGTCATAATTGTCCAATTTTTCCTTGCCTTAGTAGAAGATTTATGGAATTTTACAGTTGAAGAGGCTGTTCCTGTTGAAATACTAAGATTTATTTGTATTCTTTTCTTTGGATTACTCACTATTCTATTCCTTTTATTCTTACTGGGAACATACTTCCATTCATTTACATGTAACTCCAGATCTTAATATTTCCTGCTAGTCTAAATGATTATGCTTTTTCATGAAAAATGCATTGTTTCCTTGACTTTTGTTGAAAAGTGCACTGATAAAATTAAGAACACATGAACAATCGAAACTTTTTCCAATGCATTATCTACAAAAGCAAGTGGTTCACTAGAGTTTATGTATGGTGCCTTATTAAATGTAAGCAAGCACTGCATTGACAAATTTCAACTCTTCATCTTGGGAAAATTCCTTTTATTTCTGGCAGATGGTCGTGAAGATAACTATGTGTATGTCTCTGAGGCTCTCATGGCAGGAACCATAGCTGGTGCTGTAGAGTCACTATTAAGCTCACCCTTTGAACTTGTTAAACTACGTTGTCAGGTTTCCGCTGCATCTCGTATTCGGGTTTCTAGCTCTCTTGCAGAAAATAAAGCTTTTACACCTGTGATTGCTAAACTTCTACATGGATATACGCCAGATAAGAAGGCATTGAGCCAATCTCTTGCCCTTCTGACCACCTTAACTGCCAAGCATCCGAATTTGTCTAGTGCCTTGCAAGAATACCCCTGGATGATGACCGGGTCTGGGAGGCCACCACCTGTCTCTGATTTTCGGAAACCATCTAATATAACCTCTTTGGAAGGATTGGGTACATTTTGGAGAGGTGTGCGGTCAGGAATTGCTCGAGATTCTGTTTTTGGTGGGATATTTTTTGGCAGTTGGCAGTTCCTGCATGAAGCAATGCTTATCTGGAAGGCAGTTGGGATGGATCCTGAACCCAGGTCATACTTTGATCTTTTGATACAAAATCTGTCATCAATTCCTGCTCTAACACTGCAAAAAGTTCCGGATAGAAACTAGCTAATCTGCCTTCAAACATAGCACATTGCATTACATGTCTGCAGAAACCACTAGATTAATTCTCTGTACCCCCTCAAGGCCACAAGTGAGACATATGTTATGTGCTCTTTTATTCTCATCTGAGCAATATCCATACAACAGACAGAAGCATTCTGAAGTTCCATATTTACATGTTCTCAAAGATTTGAACTAATAATCCATCAATCATTGTGTTTGATCAAGCATTAAACTGGGATAGATTGCATTAATTGTGCAAAGCTTCCTCAAATTGCTTTTTATTTATGATATCACTAGGCTTCCTCAAACTGCCCATTTATAATATCACTGTAAATCTGGAACTTTTGTATGTATCTTTCAGTTGCTTGGCTTTGCAATATTGATAGTAGCAGAAGAGCACTATATGGCATTAAATGCAAACTTCTTATAAGTTTCTACATCCGTTTGACATCTTAGTGTTGTGCTGATTCGGTATGTCCTGTTGATGTGGGTTAGTGTAGTGGTGCTTGTTATTATTACTTGACACCTTTGACCTAGTCCTTTGTGTTGTAGCTACTCGCACTAAAATAGATACTGCATTAAATTACTTTAACACCGTTTTCTTGGAATTATCTGTTTCATAGTTTGAAAAGCTATTACCTATGCTTTCAAGGTGGCTTCTACATAATCCTTCGATAGCAGCTTTAACCAGAATATCAGTACTTTTATCATCTTTGGTGTGAAAAGGTTCGTCGCTTATGATCAGGTCTGATGAAGAAATTGGGCCACTTTCTCCATTAGCAGTTAGTCTTGCAGCTGGGTTTTCTGGTTCTATGGCTGCCGCTGCATCTCATTGTTTTGACACTGCCAAGAGCCGATCAGAATGTGTTGTGCTGGCCAAGGTATACTTCATTCTAGAAAGTAGTTTGTATGTGCATTTTATTTCAATTTTGATTATTATGTTATTTTCATGGAAACCTTATGCTAAGCTGCAGTGTTGATTAATGCCTGTCTATTATTTGATGTATACTATCACCATTTTGTATGCTTTTGTTTTTGCGGTATCTCTAGTTACGTCATGCTGCATTACCTTTGTATACACATTTGGCAAGGAGGTGCTGTTCTGCCTATATGAGTCTGAATAGCACATTAGGAGGTTCCCTAGAAAAGAGTAGGGAAGTGGAAAGCACAATAAGAACTGAATAAACCTGTGCTTTATGTCCATTTATAATTATGTTAGTTTGTTGCCCGAACATCTTCCCATTAATTACAAACATACAAAGGTTCGGGCACTAAACTAACATAATTATAGATGGACACAAAAAACACACGTTTCTTGTCCTCGGTTCTTATTTTGTTTGCCATTTCCCTACTCTTTTGTACGGTTAACTCCTAATGTGCTATTCAAACATTTTGCAATGCTAAGTTGCATTTTAAAAGATTTGAAATTTGGTTGAAAAAAAATTAAAAGTTTTAACACTGATGTGAATAAATTTGAGAAGGTTTGGCACAAAATGAGTTATCTTTTTCAGAAATGAAAACATTTGATTGTCTTATGAATTAATATATAGTAAAGATAGAATTTTATATGACCATCTTCTCTGTTTCCAGTTTGTTTCTGTGGAGAGGAGGTTATTGAAATGGAATCGTCCAGGTAAAAGGTTGGAGAGACTTACAGGCATTCATCCTGCAGATCG
>JAOQMM010000005.1:12457605-12474238 GCA_027563515.1 Erythroxylum platyclados
TCATGACATGGCGTATTCATGTTCTTGTCTTCGGCAGTGATCATTTCCGGGCAAAACCTCACAATTTCTCTCACCAGTTCCATATGTCCAAACCTTGCTGCAAGGTGTAATACTGAGTCACAGGTAACAGCTGTTCTTTGCTCCATCATTCCTTGATTCTCTTGAACGAGGTTGAGAAAAGAAGTAATGTCATTGTTCATAATTGCCTCAAACAGCCTTGGATCCATTTTACCTAATTTGCTGACGCTCTTCTCTTTCTTACTTCAAGACTCTTGAAAATTATATTCTCAGGAAAGTGAAAAAAATTGTTTTGGGACACCTAGAAATGTCGAAGGAATTGAAATAAGGGAATGACTAACATAGTTTCCTTGATGGTTTAGTTGAGTTCTATTATAGTATTTTGGATTTGCTTGTATCCTTTCTTCAAGAGTTGTCACCACCACCTTCTTGGGACATTCATGGAATGCATTCTGATCATTGCCATGAATCTTCAAGGAAGATCACCCTCTGTGGACCTCCATTAAATGTCTTGTTTTCACATTTGAGAAAGCAGCCTTTGATAAACAAGATATTGATATGCCTCTTACCTACACCTTCAGATATGTTTCCTAACACTTTCTCCTGTGAACGAGACAAGTGGATAAATTAAACATTGGCCCTCAGTGCTTGGAGACTTTCTCTAGTTTCAAGTTAATGGCACGAGTTAGTGACGATATTCCACACTGTCATTTTCTTTGTTTCTTCAAAAATTAAAGTCGTGTCTGGTGTAACTTACGCGGGATTCCCGCAATTAATGATTAGAAGCAGTGATTTAAAAATTAGATTACAAGTTTAATTGATTTAAAATTTAAAAGATTTAACCGGTATTAAACTGTTATAAAATTAATTAAAGATTAAATAAATTTAAAAATTTTGAAATATATCCATTGAAAAATTTATCTAAAAAAAAATTTGTTAAATAAAAATTAATTGATTTATTTTTATTTATAAAAATTGATTAATTTACGAAATTAACTAATTAATCAATAAATTTGACGGTTTTTAGCAATAAGAATTATTAAAGTAAATCAATCTGTAAAATTAAAAACTAAATTAAAGAGTTAATATAATTCAAAGTTTTTAAAATTAAACTAGCTGGATCGGTTAGATTTTTTAATCATTGATTAAAAGTATAAGAGTTTGCGTAATACCTATAAAATTAATAGAAATTACATGATGAGGTTTCAATCACTGTATCCTTTTGCAGAATTATTTCTTTCATTAGCGTAATTAGGGGATAATTTCTGCTATCAAAAGTCTGCAATACTAGCCTTCAGGAATATGCTATATTTGTTTTCTTTCTAGAAAGACTAATAAATAAACTTAGACATTGCATCCAACTTTCCCCTCAACAAATAGTAAGACACTTTCCCACCAAGTGCATGCGTACGCTCTTTATGTTTGCACTTTGAGCGACTTTTGGTCCCCAACTGGACAACAGCTGTCTGTGAGTTGACAATTAAAAGAAAGAAAATGGTTTTAAACTTAACATAATATTGTTCCAAACGTCAAATCAAGATTTCTTTTTCCTTCCAGTATTAGGCTTATCGTACAAGTGATAAATGTAAAAGTAAAACTAGTTTTACGTATGGTGGTGAGATCCCAAGTTCTGAGAACTGAACACCTTTTCTGGAACCAAAAGCTCGGAGTTAGTCCAAGCAATATTCGTTTACATGCAGATTCTTAATGAGTCCATAATCCGCATGCCAGACGGCGGCTCTCTTCTTCCATGGAATATGATCCAGTCCACAAATTTTATGATATAATAATATATTCACAAATAAGCCTCATCTCATCTCTACGATCTAATTCTAATGATCCAAGTCCAGAGCATTGCGTCACCATGATATTTTAATAAAAACGAAAGAGAGATGGAGTCTAAAAATGAATAAATCCAATTCAAAACAAACCGACACATGCTATTCTTAGTAGGTATGTCAACGATAATAGTAAAGACTTAGGCCTGTCGTGTCTTAGGATATGAGCTAAGGTTACAGGCAAACACGATGATAAGACGATTCAAATATGCCCGATCCTTTATTGGGGTAAGGATATTGATAACTGATTATTATCCTCCTCAACAGATAAAAATAACAATGCAGATATTGGGGGGTTTTTCTTCTAATAAAACCCCCAATATTCGTAAGTATACGAATTGTAAATTTGTAGTATTAAAAGCGTCGATTTCACGAGAGGTTGTAAACTATCTAATCCTAAGTTGTCTAAAACTTAAAAAATAGTAAAATGAAAACAAAAAATAAACAGAAAAGTAAACACGTGAAGATGGATTGATAGAAAATTGAATTGCAAAATTAACATAAACGAAATCCAATTAAGCACCACTAACTTAACAATGGGAAATTACACAAGAAGAATTACAAAATTATGAGAGAGGGATTTTTCCTATCATTAATGTTAACGTAGTCATTTATGTCTTAATGAGGTGTTGATTCTAGACTATCCAAGGGAGGATTACTCTCTCTCGAGTTATAATCATAAGCCCTAAATAATAATCTCTCATTAAGTTTAGTACCGAACATGTAATTTCTTAATTACAAACAGCCCTGACCCTAATTAGTACTTAAACTTTCTAATAAACAATTGGGTCTCACACGAAATCTCTCTTCATATAAAAACCAATTTGATTAATTACGTGGTCTATTGGATCACTTAACTCTAATTACTTTAACCCAATCATTTTGCATTCGGTTTACCCTCTCAATTTATTACTAAAGCATGAAGTTACAACAATTAATCACAACACCCAATAAGATTAACACAAAAATAACTAGATTAACATCAAATCAAGTCAAAATCCCTAAAGAAAAGTTAGAACATTATAATCAATCCCAAATCCATTGTCACACATTCCATCTCAATCTCATAAATTTAAACGAACAAAAATGAAAGATGGAAAGAAGAAATAAACTTGGAAAGATGGAGGTTGAAGCTGCAGGATAGGTCTTCTTCCTTACTCTTCCCTTTCTCTCTCTATCTTCTTCTTCTTCTTGAAGTTTTCCAAAAGTGGCAGAGAATGGAGCTCCCTTTAGGGTTCTTTTCTTTTCTTTATATACTCTTTCTATTTTGAGCAACCCTAAGGTTTTTTCGGGTCTAAAAAGTCCGAAAAGTCTTTAAGGATCAGCTGGTCTGAGCACTGAGATTCGTTTGGCAAGAGGGTTTATTTTTGTTTCATTTTTCTTCTTCTTAGCTATCACTAGCTTACGGGAAAAAGTAGTATTTTTATCACCTTGTGAGTTTCAATCTGAATTCGACCTCTGTCTCTATAGTAGCTCCTCTTATGTGAGGATTCTTTCAAATTATTCTCTTAATTCTAGTTCTAACTCTTGTAGTCGCTTGCTCATACGAAGAGCTAGAACTTTCTACAACCCAACCAGTCTTGCAAGTACTCTTCTCTTTCGATGAAAAATGTTATCAAAGGTGGTCTTATTCCAGCTGAATACATCAGCAGAGAAGGTCTGTATTTCCATGTAGAAATTCATTGAGAAATTCCACTATTCCTTTATGAAATGAGGCCATGATTCATTGGTGGTTCACGCTGCAACACATCGAAATCCTTACTTAAATTACATAAGATAAACCAAAAAGTTCAGAAGGCCGTCTGCATCTGTTATCGTGCAGGCCATGATCGTGGCACTTGATTTCACTTTCTGTCACGATCGTGGCAACTCCATCTTGCTTCTGTCATGATCGTGGCACATTGGTTGTGGGTTTTGCCTCGGGCTTCTTCTGATTCTCTTCCTTTCTTTGATATTTGCCCTGAAACACTAGCAAACACATCAAGGCACCTCAAACATGTAAAATTGAAGCTCAATCGCGTGTTTTAACCAAACACACAAAACATAAATATTTAACTAAATAATAAAATCCTAACCTAAAAAACATTCAATTTAATACTAACCACATACTAAACTACCTACTAAAATATTATGCAATCTACCACTATCAACTATTATCCGTCATATTAAGCTCCCTTGATAATATCAAAACTTATAATCACTTTACTCTTATATTCTCTACTAATTTAAGTGTCAGAATAAGATATTTGAAGGAAGAATGCTAAAACATGTTTAAGATATATGTTGTATAAGCATACGTAAATTACAACATCAACGCCTACAAATATAGAAGCCTGGAATGCCTAACAACAACACATATGAAAACCCAAGAAAGGAAATCAAAAGCGCCTTTAGACCTGCTGACCCAATAACACAGTGGAAAGCCAAGAGTGGCCCAGTATTGATAACCCTATAACCCAATAAGCCTAGTCCATAAAAGACCCAATCACACTTCCACACCAGCCAATCCACAACGTTCTGGACCAACCAAACACAAATACCAATGAATCGACCCTGGCACATCCGAATGATTCACAAGACCCTTCAGATAAGTTGTCCACCATACAAGACATCAATATAAGCTCCACCAACCAGTTTCACTTTTAAATGATTACCATATGTAGACTTAAACAAACCAGATGAAATCAATGGTAAGCAACATGCCAAACTAGATACAGAGATGTAAATAGTAGTAATCCTGGATCACCTTTTGAGTAATGATCTCTTATTGTGCAAAACGGAAGTTATCCATGTATAAAACCATGAACTTCAAAGGAAAACTCAAATTCAATACCCCCCAAAATGAAGAACACAAATAAAAACTAAGGAAGGAAAGGTACAAAATGGCCTGAAGGCCTTTTGATAACCAAAGAACCAGACCTAAAGGCACCCGTAATGGAGGAATTGCCAAATGCCCAGATGTTAACTAATATGATTTTTGGACTAGACGATCTTGTCCCAGACAGTATTTCTCAGGGGGTATTTGGTTGCTATGGCAAGAAAATTTAGAAATCATAACTCTATAAAACAATTGGTAATTCTTGCATGTTCACATTAATGTCTCAAGTTCATTATGTTTTTACTTAACAATTGTATATTGCTCTCCCTCTAGCACTTTGAGAAATCTTTTGTGGAACCAACTTGAGGATATTTCCTCCAAAGTGCAAGGACTATAGATTGTAGTAGGAGATTTCAATGCTTTACGAGAAAAAGAGGATAAGATTTGAGGCTCATTAGCCAGGCCTGCAGTATGTAAAAAATTCAAAAAAATGGGTCTCTAGTTGTGAGCTACTCGATTTGGGTTTCTCAGGATCAAGGTTTACATGGGCTAGAGATTTGTTCCATGAGAGGTTAGATAGAGTTTTTTTTCAATAACAATTAGCTAAATTCCTTCAGAACCCTAAAGGTTACTCATCTTCTGAGAATACAGTTTGATCACTGGCCACTTTTAATTGAGTTCAGTAAAATTGTTCAAATATTAGAAGATCAAAACCATTTCAATATGTTGCAGTGTGGATCACCCACGAATCATGGCCTCATTTCATAAAGGAACAGTGGAATTTCTCAGTGAATTTCTACATGGCAGTAAACCTTCTCTGATGATGTATCCAGTTGGAATAAGACCACCTTTGGTAACATTTTTCATCGAAAGAGAAGAGTACTTGCAATATTAGCTGGGTTACAAAAAGTTCTAGCTCGTTGCATAAGCAAGCGACTACAAGAGCTAGAACTAGAATTAAGAGAAGAATTTAAAAGAATCCTTACATAAGAGGAGCTACTATGGAGACAGTGGTCGAATTCAGATTGGAACTCACAAGCTGATAAAAATAATACTTTTTTTTCCATAAGCTATTGGAAGCTAAGAAGAAGAAAAATAAAACAAAAAATACTCTTACCAAACGAATCTTGGTGCTCGGACCAGCTAATCTTCAAAGAGGAAGCAACATCCTTTTTCAGTAAACTCTATGTAGATGATCAACAAACTCCTATGCAATCATACAAGATTAAAGGAATGTTTCCAAACCTCTTTAACAAATAGAAGAACTAGTTAGCAAGGGCTATGAGTGAAGCAGAAATATATAATGCCATATCTGAAATAAGCGTATGCAAAGCCCCTCGAAACAACAGTTTCCCTGCCCACTTCTTTCAAAAGAATCGTTTGGCTATTGGCACTTCACTTTACAACATGATCAAAAGAGTGTTTAACACTAAACTAGTGGATGAAAGAATCAACGGCTCTGTGATCTATCTCAATTCCAAAATTGACAAGCCAAAAAAGCTTTAACACTTTAGACCAATAAGCCTATGTAATGTCAGCTTAAAGGTTATCTCTAAAATGATTGCCAACCGCTTGGAAGGGGTTTTCCCCACCCTAATACATCCAACATAAACCAATTTTATCTCCGACTAGAATATAATAGACAATATCATTATTTCCTAGGAGATCATCCATTCCATAAGACTACCGAAAATAGGCAAAGGGTAGATAACACTTAAAATTGCTTGAAAAAAGCCTTCGATAGGATGAAATGGGACTTCATACGAGATTCTTTAAGAGATGCAACGATACCTGAACTTTTAATCAAACTAATGATGGGGTGTCTTCATTCATTTTCTATGAGAGTATTGTGGAACAGACAGAAGACTGATTCTTTCAAGCCTCAAGGGGAGTACGCAAAGGAGACCTAGTGTCCCCCAACACCTTTATACTTTACATGGAACGACTATCCCAGGCCATCAAAAAGGCGGCTAACAAAGGTGATTGGGTGCCTTTTTCTTTTGGTGCTAATAACATATCAATTTCCCATCATTTTTTGCAAATGACTTGATACTTTTCATGGAAGCCTTAACTAAGCAAAGCAATTTTACGTTAAATCTATTGGAGGAGTTTTGTAAGCACTCTGGCAAAAAAATTAGTAAGGAAAAAACACTTTTATACTGTTCACCAAATGTATCACAGGAGAAAGCCAACTTCTTTAGCGATAGGCTAGGAGTTCAACTTTTAAGTAATCTTGGAAAGTACCTTTGAGTCTCTCTAAGCCATGGCCGAGTCATTTCCAAGACTTATGCTCATGTCTTGCAAAAAATAGAGGATAAAATCAATAGTTGGAGCTCGAAAAAAATTGCTTTCTCCGGTTAAGCTACTCCATGCCAGTCAATTCTGGCCTCAATTCCACTATATAATATGCAATCTATAAGTTTCCCTAAGATTATGTGTGCAAAAATGGACCAAGCTCAAAGAAATTTCCTACAAGGAAGCTCTTGAACTTGAAGGAAATTACACCTCATTAAATGGGATGTAATCTACAGCCCCAAATCAAGAGGAGGTCTCGCTTTTCACAGTATGAAAAAATGGAACGAAATTTTACTATTCAAGATTACCTGGACCATTATCTCCCACCCATCGGAGCTATGGGCCAAGTCTTTCTTGCCAAATATAAACTACCGCTTGAAGACATTCCTAGACTCCTCCCTACTAAAAATGCATCTTACCTTTGGCACTACCTCAATCACATCTGGGACTTATGCTTGAAGGGAATCTGCTGCATAATTGGTACTGGCAACCGAGTTTGATTTTGGAAAGACATATGGCTCGACGCAAGGAAGCCCCTCATAGAATTAGTAATTTCACCTATCCCCCACCGTGAAGTTGACCTGCTTGTTTGTGATTTTGTTAACTCTAATGGAGGTTAGGATTTAAACAAATTATAGGGTAAGCCACCATGGGAAATTATCTAGCAAATCCATGCCCATTTGCCTCCACGAGCAAACGTATGCCCAGATAGACCATCGTGGGCTTTGACGAATTCAACAACCTTCACTACATCTTTTGCTTAAAACCTACTCTGTGGAAATCAATGGCGAAACCTAGAGCATAAATGGATTGTGGTCTGGTCATGGAAAGGATCAAAATGTATTTGAACTTTCCTTTGGTTGTGCCTACAGGAAGCTCTCCCTTCCAACGCTGAAAGGAAATGGAGACACCTCACTTTATGTGATGATTGCTCATTATATGTAGGAGTAGAAATCATTACCCATGTTTTGAGATGGTGCCTATAAGTGAAACATCTCCAGACCAAGCTAATCCCTCAAGGTAAACATTCCAATTTTTTGCAGGGAGCATCACTGACTAGTTTATCAATAACTTGCAAGAAACCTTGCTACTAAATGAGACACCATGGATAACAATCTTTGGAGTCGCATGCTGGACCTTTTGGAATATCAGGAATCTGTTTTGTTTTGAGGGAGAGGGACATTCTGAGGACTCTCTAGTCACCTAAATTCTGGCAAAATCAAGAGAATTCAATTATGCAAACATGCAGCTATTAAGCACTATGGAAAAAACCCAGCAGACAAGAGGCTTTCATTTGCTGGCATCATCCCGAAGCAAATTGGCACAAGATTAATATTGATGGAGCCTCCAAAATAGACACACAGCTCGCTGCGGCAGGAGGATTAATCCTAGATCGAGCAAGCTCATGGCGTGGAGGTCTCGCAGCCAATATACGCATTGGCTTAGCTTTTTTGGCTGAACTATGGGGTGTCTATTTCGCCTTACTCACAGCTTGGGAGCTAGATTTTCGACGAATTATACTAGAGCTTAATAACAAACTGTCATTGATATCCTTCAACATAAGCAACCAATGGTTAACTAACACAGTGCCCTCTTCCAACAAACTATAGTTCTTCAAAGACAATGGATAATCCATATTCAACGCACTTACTTGTTGTGTCTAGTTTCTATTGTTTTTAATTGCCTTCATATCTTGATTTTGGTTACAACCTCTTGTGTTTGGATCTAAATGAGAGATAAATTGAATGAAAATGGTGTGAATATTGCATGCATGTTGATTGGATTATTTTGTGAATTTGCATGAAAAATTAAAGTTCACGTCATTTGCATGATAAAAAGGAAGAAGATAATATATGGTGATTAATCACCACCTACAGGGTGGTGATTAATGTCACCACCTGCACGGTGGTGACTTACATGGTGGTGACTCATCACCACCGTGCATATGGTGGTGATTGGTCAAACCCATGACCATCTTAGTCACAGGTGTGAATTACATGGTCACCAAGATCATGTAATTCACAGGTGTGTAGCCCATGGTCACACCTATGACCATGGTTGCACGCCCATAACAAAGGTGGTCACACCCATGACCACCTCATGACTCATTTTTGTCTTTAATCTGTATGTTCATTACGTTTCGTTTTTAGGATGAAGGCTCGGAACCCTAGACCTAAATAAGACTACAAATGGAAAGATTAAGAGGGTGGCAACACATCTTTTATTACATCTTTATTCTGTCTTTCGTTCGTTTTTCATTGATTCAACACACCAGAAACATTAAAAGACAGGGAAATAGAGAGAAAGAAGAGAGAGAAAGAGAAGAGAATAGAGAGAGTCGGTGAAGAAGCAGAGCAACAGAGGCGGAGCATTTAGTTGTATTAGTGAACATTAATCAGAAGCGGAAGCCAAAAGCTAATGTAGAAGGATTGAGAGTTGTAGGAGACCATCGTGACTCATTCATTAGACAATAGTGTTTGCTCATTTTGTTTATGTTTATTGCTTATTCCTCTGTTGTTTACTAGATTTACTATTCTGTTAACTTAATCGACCCACACTTTGTTATCTTTTGACAATTCATTTTGGTATTTACTTGGTTTATTGCTTTAATACTTCTCTTATACTGATCAAGATGAGATTGAAGTATTTGAATATGATGGATGTTGTTATTTCCGTGATGGGCTGATTTCTTTTTCTTAAGAATTAATGTAGCTATTTTATTCGAATATGCATGATTGAGGGATTATGATGTTGTGTTATGTTTGCTATAGTTTCTGAACTGAATGGATGTAATAGCATAATCAAACTTTGCATCATTTTAGTGTTAAACGAAGGATCGAGAAGAGAAGTTTAATATGGAACTAGAAACTATAGACGTTTAGGTTATGAATTAGAAATATATTAACCTAAGTGGTAATTAGTAGTCGGGTTTTCATAATTAATTCGGATAATAACATGTTGAATGTGAAAGCTAGATTTAGTCTATTATTTGAGTTGATCTTAGAATCTGACTGTTAATTTTAGTAAGATAACTAAGCAATCATTTCCTTTAATCATGCATAGGAGATTAAATTAGTAAAATTAATTCTCAAGAGTTTTTCCACTTTAATTAATCTATCTGTTTTGCTCCCAAATTGATTCCATTTACTTTTTAGTTTAATTTTGTGATTTTCTTTTGAAGCTTCCAATCAACAAATTGGGATAGAATGCTTAAGATTATGTTTGTCTTTATTTTTATTTTTGTTTTTGTTCAAAAAATTAATTTAAGTTAACCAATTTCACTTTTATGGGAGATGACCCTAGATAATCACTACAACTACCTTGTATACTTGCGAGTAGGATAGCCTAGGTAATTTTTAGAACTTTTTGGGCACAACATTACTGGGAGGGAAATAAATGTGCCAACGCATTGGTGACCTTTGCTCTAAGATAGCCTTTTACACTAAATATTTTTGAGTTTTTGCCTGATTGTGTTAAGAACCTACTGTTGCAAGACAATAGAGGAGTGTCATTGCCTCGTAGTGTTATAGAATTCTGAGCTAGGCATATTGTGCCTTCTCCTTAATCAGAAAAAAAGAGAGACATAGAGTCTAAAAATGAATAAATCCAATTTAAAACTAACCGACACATGCTATTCTTAGCAGGTATGTCAACAATAATAGCAAAGACTCAGGCTTGTGGAGTCTTAGAATATGAACTAAGGTTATAAGAAAACATGATGATAAGATGATTCAAATATGCACGATCCTTTATTAAGACAAGGATATTTACAACTGATTATTATCCTCCTCAACAGATAAAAATAACGATACTATTGTCCGTCATATTAAGCTCCCTTGACAATATCAAAACTTATAATCACTTTACTCTTATATTCTCTACTAATTTAATTGTCGGAATAAGATATTTGAATGAAGAACGCAGAAACATGTGTCAAATATATGTTGTATAACCATACGTAAATTAAAACGTCAGTGCTTATTCCAATAATTATTTATCGCCATTAAGTTAATGTTGAAAATAAGATGGACGTTTAAGAAAGTAACACATTTATAATTAAAGGAAATATCAAGTAATCACAAGGAACTCAAAGTTCGCCCGCAAAATGAACTAAAGTCTAAGTACAGTAGTTAAACTTTCATAATTCAACTTAATCTTATCAAATATTTCGTGTTTAAGGTGATTCTCATAAAGGCTAAAGTAAACTCGTAAATTTTATTAAGCCCACCATAGAATGGGGAACAATAAGAAGAGAAAGATGCACCAATCTTTACAGCAAAATTGTCAACCTTTACATTACTCTCAGTTGTTACAAAGGACACAAAATCTCCAATTCTCTCTAATATCATGAAGCATTTGCTTAAATGAGCTATTTATAGGCATTTGGAGACTTGTTGGGCAAGAATACAAGAAATTCGGCACAAGGCCACTAAGTCACTAACTTAGTTAGTTGTTGACTTCCCCAGCTACTTTAGGCACCATTTTAGTGGGTGGTTTACATATCTTACCACTATCTCATTTCTAAGTAATAGGAACATGTGATAAATGAAGATAGGAAACCTCATCCATGTTCTTTTTCATATCCTCCCACTTTTTTGACGATTCATCCTACTAACTTTACTACATCACTAATGATCTTCATCCAAAGGTAAAGGTTACCTAAGTTCTGAGCCAATTCGCATATGGTCCAACCAATACGTACCCATGGTCTAGTTTGTTCATCCATGGTTCATCATTTGAGCATAATTCCATCTCTAGTCACACTAAAGATGTCTTAGGCAAGTCCAACTCGCTCTAACCAAGCCGATCAATGCCCCACAGTCCATCAAAGCTAGCCAAAGCTCTAACCATGCTTTTTCTTACTTGGTTAAGTTACTTTGGTTCCTTTGGCAGGTCTTCCTCATGCCTAATCCATGCTAGACATTGGGCAAGGCTCAGTAATGGCTAGAAAAAAGGATCCTGCAATGTTAAAAGATTAACAAACCACCCCTAACTGATGAACCTGACACCCTCGTCGAAACAAATTAAAGGTAAGCATTTACCTGTTTTCAAATTACCAAAAGGTAATGTCTTTCTCCTAAGTAGCCTCTAAGACTGGTTTATTTTTTCACAAAATTAGGAACTTCGTCCTTCAATTCTTCTTATATTGCACCAATATTCAATGATCCAAAGTCTTTTTAATTTGATCGTCGAATTGTTTTCTTACAATTGATGGAGCTCTCTTTACTTAACTCTTTTTTGGATCTATTGAATCCCCATAATATGGTTTCAGAAAACTTACATGAAAAGTAGGATGTACCTTTAAACACTTAGGTAACTTGAGATGATAAGCTATATTTACTATCTTTCCAAGGATCTCGAATGACCCATCATACTTTGACACTGACTCTCAATGTACTTACTTACTATTAATTTTCTTCCAAATTTGTTAAGTAAGTTTAAGAAGTAACTTATCCCCAATATCAAGTCAAGTGGTCTTCTTCTTATATCTTCATATTTCTTCATTCACTTAGAAGCTTTACGAAGGCTATCCCTTATTTCATCCAACAATTCCTATTTTTCTTTTGCAATTCGGCAAACAATTGGACACTTTCCTCTTGATATCTATTAAGCTATATCGAGAGAGGTAAATGATTGCTGTCCTAGAAAAATTTCAAAAGGACATTTATCCATTACTAAGGATCTACACATATTATAACAAAATTGTGAGGTATCAAGTAAAAATAACCGATTTCCTTTATTTGCAGTTACATAATGACATAAGTTTTCCACCAACAAGCCATTAATCCTTTTCATCTACTCATCCATTTACAGGTGATTTACAATTAAGAACTTTAATTTTGAAGAGAGTCATCAAAATTGAACAGTAAATCGGATATTTCGGTCACTTACAATGTCCACTGGAACTTTAAAGTGCTTTACCATATTTTTTGTAAAAAAAGCTCCATAGTAACATTTGAGGGCACAAAGATGGAGTTGGCATAAAGACCGCATGTTTGGAGAACTTATCAACCAACACCATGATTGAAATCATGTCGTCCACCTTTGTGAACCCACCAATGAAATTAGTTGAAATTGACATCCACGGTTTTCTCGGAAGACGCAAGGGTTGCATCAAAATTGCCTCCTTTCTTTTTGTTTTATCCAATTGAAAAAGAAGGAAAGTTTTGATATATACCTAAATGTTGTTCTCCATCTTTGGCCAATATTATGATTGATAAAGGAGAGAAAACATCTGTTGGATTCCGGGATGACAAGCCCATTGTGAATCATGGGTCTCCTTTATTAATTGTTTCCGTAAAGCTCTAAAACTTGACACATACAACTGGTTGTTCTTTTTCATTAGCAATCCTTCATCATCAAGTCAAAATCATCATACAACACTATCCTTTACTTGCTTCATAATTCAGTTATAAGTGTTGTCTTGTGGAGTCGCTAGTTTAATTTACTCCAATAAGTCCGATTTAACTCGAGTGATAGCATGTAAGGTTGCAAAGACTTCTTTTCAACTCAATGCATCCCTCACATTGTTGTGTCTCCCTAATTAACGCTCCCATATTAAGTCATATTCGGTAAGAAACTCTTACCATCGGGATTGTCTTATAGATAATTCCTTTTATGTCCTAAACAAGGTGCTAGTCGCATTGTCCATACGAACAACAAGCCCAGTATCGAATAAGTATACCCGCCAAGCTTCAAGCCAATGTACTATTACCAATATCTCCTTCTCATATGTTGAGTATCGTTGCTTGAAACTATTAAGCTTATGACCTTGAAATGCAACAAGATGTCCTTCTTGCACCAAGACTACGATAATATCTTTATTTGAAGCATCCATTTGCCCCTTAAAAAGGAGAACAAAGTTGGGTGATTTCAACACAGGTTTAGTAGAAATGACAGCCTTTAACTATTCAAAGGCTTCCAAGCATGACTTCGACCAACATTAATCTTGTTTCTTCTTTAATAAGTCCTTCAAAGGTGTTGTTTTATTTGAGTAACCCATAATAAATTAGAGATAGTAATTTTCCAAGCCAAAAAAGCTCTTAAGTTCTTTCATCGTTTTTGGAACCTGCCAATCAACAATTGCTTGTACCTTTTTTAGATCCATTCATATCTAAGCCTTACTTACTAAACTTTATTTTTGGTTGCACAAATTCACACTTCTTCATCTTTATGAAAAGTTTATATTGTCACAACCACTCAAACACCTTCCTTAAGTGCTATATATATTATGTCATGTTAGTGCTATAAACCATAATATCGTCTAAATAGACCACCATAAAATTGTCCAAAAAGTCATAGAGGATGTCATTCATCAAATTGCAAAAAGTAGCTAGGGAATTAGTCAAAACAAATGGCTTGACTAAAAATTCTTACAAGCCATACCGAGTTACACATTTTATCATCTACTAGTCACCATCAACAATCCACACTTTATAATACCCACTCTGTAAGTCTATCTTTGTAAACACTGCAACCCTCGATAGTTTTTCCATCAAGTCTTAAACTAAAGGAAAATGGTATTTATTGTTTATAGTCACCTTGTTCAAAGTTTGATAGTCTACAAACATACGCAAGGCTCCATCTTGCTTCTTTTAGAACAAAACTAGAGTGTTTCCTACTTCCAACAACTCACTAAGCTGCTTCTGCAATCCTACCAACTCTAATAGTTACATTCAATAAGGGGCATGGGTAGGGGGAGTTGCACTTGCCACAAATTAGATCTTATTTTCAACTTCGCAATGAGGAGGGAGAGTTTTTGGTAACTCTTTAGGCATTATATCCTTGAATTCTCTCAACACATTTTCAACCCTGTCTAAGACTTTTACCACATAGTCTTTTGTAATTTCCCATATAACTGTAAGGTAAGTCTCCATGCCTTTCTTTAGGTTTTTTTCAATACTCATAGCAGAAATATGTGCTACAATCACTATTTTTATCCACTGTTCCTTTACTAGACCTACAACAATTTATATAACATGAATTTCGATCATTCATAAACATTATAGCACCACCTTTACCATATTGATAAATTCAATGCCTAAAATTAATTTAAAATTATCGAGAGGTATCACTATCGTGTTACACTTCCCACACCAACTTCTTATGCTCAAAGGAACATTGTATGCAACTCCTACCAATACTTGTGCTTTCGTCGTGGGATTTTTCATCTTTGTATGGGTCTTACTAAGTTTCAATCGCTAACTTTCATGCCATCCATTCTGCAACAAAGGAATGAGCGATGTCTGTATCCATTAGTTGTGAGCTCCTTCCTATTAGCTTGTGTCATCATATATATAAGGTTCTCAAAGGAACTCACTTTCGTTTTGACCATAATGAGTAAGCAAATAGGATGAAGCCCTACATCTATGTGATCACTTTCATCATCCGCGTACAATATCAAGGCATTCCACTTCTCCTTTCTTGGGCAATCATAAGCATAGTGAGGGCCATTGAAAAAGAAACAACTATGAATTTTCTTGGAAGACTTCTTACCTTGCCTAGGTTGCCTAGTTTGTTTAGACTTCCATTTATGATCATTCTCCCTTCTCTAACCTTGGTATTTCTTCTTCTTTCCTTCACACTTCTCTTGGTAAGTGGCTTCTGACTTTTGAGAAGAGGAAAAGGCTTTGGTTTCCTTTGACACTCTGAAATCTACCAAAGCATTCGTGGTTATGATAACACCTACAACATACTTGACATTTTTCCTTCGCAACTCCATTTATGCCCAAGGTTGTAAGCCTGAAATGAAGTTGAATAATTTGTCCCCATCTGACATATTCTCAATATCAAGCATTAAATATCTAAATCTCTTAAAATAATCTCTTACTGACACATCTTGCTTCAACTGCTTTAAGGCATCTCTTGCAAGCCAAGTAGTTTTATTAGGATTGAATTAATTATTTATTTCCTTTTTCATCCTCTCCCATGTATTAATCGAAGGTTGACCAACACTGATTTTGGTAGAGGTTCGAGTTCTCCAACATGATTTTGCTTCTCCATTAAGATACATTACTACGTTCACCTTTTCTGTGTCTGACACCTTAGTAGTTGCAAAATACTACTCTATGTCTAATAAAAAGTTCTCAAGTTCCTTTACATTCTGAATGCCCTCAAAAAATTTTGGTCCATGCATCGTTAACATCGTGCTTTTAGTATGTCTCACATCCTAAGTTGATATTGCGCTTTTTAGGATGATCATCTTGAAATTTGCATCCTCTCATGCTTTAAACAATTCAGCCACTTTATCTTGCAATGCTTAAATTCATGTCTCTAAGAATTCAAAACGTGATCCTTAAGAAGGGACTTCTTCTTCATCTGAAGGTAAAGGATCAATGATCGCTTCTACTCATAAAACATGCTTATTAAGATTAATGTCACTCATCATTGAACCACCACCACAACTTTGGTACTAACTGTCATAAAGATTTCATAAGGAACTCTAAATTCACCCACAAAATAAGCCAAAGTCTAAGTACAATGATTTAACTTTCACAAGTCAACTTAACCTTACCAAATAAGCTGTCTATAGGCTTTTGGAGACTTTATTAGCAAGAATACAAGAAAGTGGGCCTAAGGCCCCTAAATCACTATCTTAGTTGGTGGTTGACATCCTTAACCACTTTAGGCACTACTTTAATGGGTAGTTTACATATCTTACCAC
>JAOQMM010000005.1:12476507-12517410 GCA_027563515.1 Erythroxylum platyclados
CTGCAGATCGGAATCTGTTGTTCCGTGGCATCTGGCTGCGAATAGCACGTAGTGGGGTAGCGTCATTTGCAATTGTTAGTGGTTATTATTTGGCTGTCAATTACCTTGTTGAAGGTTGATTGAGTGAACAGAGTGAATTGTACTGATGTAGCACTGATCTCACATCTCTAATTTAGAGTAGAAGGCTAGCTGATGATTATCCATGCAATAGTAAATGTTTCTTTACACTTTATCATGGTTATGCTTAGTTTATTGACGAGTCATAAAGCTTCAGTATCTTCTCCACGATATTTAAAACTTTTAAAAAGCTTACTCTGACCTGAAAATGTTGATACAAAATTGAAGGAAAGAAGAAGTAAGAATTGGGAATACACGTTTATATATACTTCAGTAGGAGGAAAACTAAGAAAGATTTAAGATCAATTTTTTAGGATTTATATATACTTCAGTAGGAGGAAAACTAAGAAAGATTTAAGATCAATTTTTTAGGATTTTACACTCAAATGAAATGCTAATTATGTAGATGATCTAGCCATAACGTTTTGTTTGTTGCTTCTCCAAGTTACTAAATTGCCTCCAAGGAAAATGTAGTAACCTATGATTGATCATTGGTCTACTTTAGATCTTGCATAGTCTATATTAGAATAGGCTTATATGGAGATATGATTATTCCTCTTAAACAAAATTCTTGCATAGTTCATATATGATTGTATTTTAAGTAATGTAGCACCCTATATATAGCTTATAGATGCGATTCTCTCATACCATATATGAACTAACTAACTATGCTTATTAATTACGCTATTTTGGGTTAAGTATGAACAAGGTATATGAACTTGCCTGCTAACCTTTTGTGTATCTTCGTATCAACAACAGTTTTTTCTTTCACTTCGAGAAACTTATGATTTAGGTCTATTAGCGTAGAGACTAGTTTGCACCCAACCTTTCTTGTCTGCTTTAAGAGATCAATCATATACATCTATTGAGATATGAAAATTCATTCCATGGAATATGCCACCTTGACCATTCGTTGATTCAATTCCTCTTTTTTTTTCATAATTTCTAGTTACATTAATATCATCAACATACACTAAAAGTGTGATCACCTTGACTGTGTGCTTGAAAACGAGAGTAAGATCAACTTGAATTTATTTATATCATATCCTTTTCATAACTTTAGCAGATCTATTAAACTATGTTCTGGGAGATCATTTCAACCTATATAAGGCCTTTTTTAACGTACAAACTTTATTTACCCGTATGTTCTTCAAAGCTCGGTGGAATGTTCATGTATATTTATTCATTTAAATCTTTATAAAGGAAGGCATTCTTCACATCAATCTACATAAATTGTCAGTCAAAGTGAGTTGCCAAGGATAACAAAATCCTTATAGTATTCATTTTTTCCACTAAGGTAAATATCTATTGCTGATCAATCCCATAAGTTTGAGTGTACCCTTGATCAACTATGTTTTATATCTCTTTAGTGATCCATCAACTTTATATTTTAGAGTGAAGATCTATTTACGATCAACTATGTTCTTCCTCTTTGGTTTATCAACAATCTCCCATTTTTTACTCTTCTCTAACGCATCTATTTCCTCTTTCATAACAATCTTTCACTCCTTTAAATAGTATTGGGAATTGAGATGGTATTTAGAATCATGATAAATTTTCTATTGGTTGGTGATAAGTGTTTAAGTGATGCATAATGGGAAAATAGGTCTACTAGAGAGTGCACCTTTCCTAATAGAAATATGAAGGTGGGAGTCATTTGTAAGTGTTTCAATTGATTGTGTATGTAAAGGGGAATTAGATCTTAATATGGACTCATTTCTAGAGTTTGCATTTGATTCTTAGGCTAGTTTTAGGTTTGAAAAGTTGCTCTTCTATAATGCATATGTGAACATCTCGAAAAATCTTAAGCAACAAGGATGGAGACATGAGAAATTTCTATATTTTCTAGGATAGACATAGAACTAAAGGTAGAAGATGAATTTGGGACATACATAAGAAGGTTTAGTGGCACAATAAATTAAAATATTATCTTTCATCATTGATGTCTCCACCTAAAGATAGATTTGGAAAAAATGTAGTTTGTTTTTAATGGAAATGACATTAGTTAAAATATAGAACTTTAGTACTGAAGGATTGTAACACTTATACCCCTTTTATGTAAATGAGTAAACTAGAAAGATACATTTGATGAAACAAGGATCTAACTTTCCTCTGTGTTGACTATGAATGTGTACCAAAAAAAAAAATGCAATCAAATACTCTAAGGGTAAGCCGATTTAAGGTTATGAAGTTGGAATAATAGGTATTAAAGGTTTCCATGGGACTTTTATTATCTAACATATGCAAGAGAAGTTATCATATGTGTCAAAGTTAAAAAAATTTCTCCTAATAGGATTTAGGAATATTTCATTGAAAAAGCAAAGACTGAGTCACATTTTGTAAATGCCCATTTTTTGTCCTAACAATCCCTTTTTTAGGGTGTATAACCATATGATGAGTTATGGATAATTCTTTGTTTTTGAAAGTAGGGTGACAAATTTTAATTAAAGTCATCTCTAGCATTATTTGAGTTAAATCTTTAAATATTAACCCAAAATTGGTCTTGAATCATGGAATGAAAGTTAGGAATAATAGTGCTGACATTATATATTTATCTAAGTAAGAAAAGCCATATAACCCAAGTATAATCATTAATAAGGAGATAAACCAACAAACCTAAGAAATATTAGGAACAGTAGAAGGACTCCAGATTTTACCGTGAATCAAATAAAAAGATGAGGACTTGTTTTAGTACTAATAGGAAAGCATATACAAGTAGGTTTTGACAATTCACAAATTTCACATTGAAAACCTAAGATGTCTAATTCTTTGATCAAATAAGGAAACATGAACTTTAAAACTCTAAAAGATGGATAACTAATGGGTAAATGGTAAAGCCAAATGACATCTTCATTTGAAGTATTAAGAAATGCTATGGACAAATTTATTCATTATTTTCTATGAATATTTAAGATAGTAGAGGTTATTCCTTTCTTAGGAAGTCTAATCCTCCACCCTAAACCCTAGTGCCAATGAATACAATAAAAAGGAAAAAAATGCATAGCATTTAAGGTTATTTAAGTTTTTTTTATAATAGAAACAAGGTTGAGTGATAATTTTAGTATATGAAGAATATGTTTTAAACAAAGAAACTATGCAATATATACATCTCCTGCTCCTACAATAGTAGCTAACGAACTATTAGCCATTTAAATTTTCCTATCATAAGGACACAAGGTACTTATATGTATGAATAAATATGAGGAGTGAGTCGTGTGGTCTGTACGAATAAATATGAGGAGTGATTCATATGGTTTGTGACATTAAATCAATTATCCATGCACTGGTGTGATACTTATCTAAGACATTCCAACTAAAAATCAAAACAAAGTTTACTAGAGAAGCTAAAGAAATAACACTAGAGGGCTTGTAAAGATATCCTAATAAATTCCTCAATTTTCTTACTATTAAAACCTCCTCTATCCAAGCCTTTATTTGTGCTTTGTTGCTCCATCAATTATTCTTGATATCTTTATTATCCTCTACGATTTTCCCACTCTCGACTTGATGGCTTTTTGTTTAGCTTCCAATACCTCTCCTTTGTATACCTCGATTTTTTATAGCTTATCCTTATTCTATCTCCCTTGGTTATCTTTTCCATGTTTCTTGGTAGGTCACTTTTCCTTTTCTCCTAGTTGTATATCTTGTTGGACAACTGATAAGTGCTTAATTATTCATATTTTTTATATTTAATGAATTTCATTTATTTATTTAAGTGTTCATATTTTTTGGTCCTTAATTCATTCATATTTTGGTTTTAGATCATAACTCACCTATTTGGAACAAAAGGAACAAATTTAGACAAGTTTAGAGAGATTTGGAACTTTTTTTTATCAAGTTATGAAGTTTTAGGGTTAAACATGGTTTGGTATATGGCCAAATTGGTGGCTAGGTTCTCTATTGTTTCTAAGTTTCAAGTTTTTATGATCATGTTTGAAGAGTTTGAGGCATGTATATTGATTATGTGTGTTTTTCCCCGTGTTTAAGAGCTCTATACCTATGTTGTATTTATGTGTTTGCTCTGAATTTGGGGATCTTATGACTATTAAGTAACACGACTTAGTACACAATAGTGTGCTTGCCTGTGTTCCACCCAAAAATTTAAATTTCAAACTGTAAAAGATAGAACTGAAGGGCAAAGCTGGTAATAAGATTTTAAGGTGAAATTATATGATATAGAGTGGTAAATAGAATGAACAACAAGCAAGAAGGCGCATTTAGAGTGAATTTCCAGCATTTTAAAGTAGATTGTGTAAAGATTAAAAGTAGTTTTTTTTAATCATTTTGATTTTTTGTTTAGTTTTAGTGCCATGTCTTCCATAATTAAGAACTAAACTTTTATGACGCCTAGATATGATGAATCCTAGGATGGATTTGATAGTTTGATTTCATATAATTCAATATATTCTTCAGTTTCATAAAGATTCAATTATATGTTCTTTACCTTTCTTGAATTAATATGTTTCAGTATATTGATTTATATCTGATTTCATGCATTTGAGATTAAGAAATTCTTTGTATGAATTGATCTTAGCATAATTGAAAAGAGTTACATGCATCTTTAGGATGACAAAATCTTTCAGATTAGAGTGAAATTTAATAGATGAATTCATAGATTGGTTAATCAATTCTAAAAGTTCTAATTAGAAAGATATTTAATTAATTAACCCAAGATTAGTTGTTAATAAAATTGAGACAGGCATTAACATAATTGATGAATTTTCGCAGTCCAATGAACTTTAAATTAAATTTATGAGTGAATTCTTACTTGTATGAGAAGTTTTAGGAGGATCCACTATTTAAGTACTACTATTATTGTTGGTTGTTTATTGATTTAATCTTTTTTTAGTTAGCTAATTGCATTGATTTGTTTTAGTTTGTTGCTTTAAATTTGAATTTGATCAATCACCATTACCATAATTTGTCATTAGTAATAGGTGCACTTGTCTAGAAAGATCTATAAGGAAGGGGATCAAACACATTAAGTTTTTTTTATGCCATTATCAGGAAATGAGGATTCTATTAATCTAACCATCATTTTTCTTTCTTTTCTTTTATTTTATTTTTAATTACTAACTTCTCTTTATTTTATTTCTATTTCAGGACCTTGGTTCATTTATGACCTGAAATAATCTGTCTGAGATTCTTGAAGAAGATCCAAAAATTGAGAGAATAGCTCTTCAGAATCTTAGAATGAGACTTAGATAAAGGTAAGAAGAGTTAAAAGTAAGAATTTGAAGACGAGCAAGCAGTAATCATGGCGAAACCATAGAGGACCATGTCTAAATATGTGAGACCATGATTCATTGGAAGAGAATAGCTATTCGGAATCTTAGAACAAGACTTAGATAGAGGTAAGAAGAATTAGAGTAAGAATTTGAAGACAAGCAAGTAGTAATCATGATGGAACCATAGAGGACCATGTCTAAATATGCGAGGCCATCATTAATTGGAATTAAGTCCAATATCATCAAGCTAACTATTATAACCAACAATTTTGAGATCAAACTAAATATCATTCAGATGGTGTAGCAGTTTGTTAAGTTTGATGGGTTGCAAGATGAGAACCCAGTGCCCATATACAAATATTTTAGAGATCTGTGACACAGTCAAGATTAACATAGCCACTAATGATATAATCATATTGAAGTTGTTTCCCTTTTCACTAAGCAATCGGACTAAGTAGTGGTTGAATTCTTTTCCCAGTGAATCTATCATTATATAGGACCAGACAGTTGCAAAATTATTGATGAATTACTTCCCACTAGCCAAAACTTTTAAGATAAGGAATGGTATTTTTTTTCCTATGCTCAAATTGAGTTAGAAACATTATATAATACATAGGAGAGCTTTAAGGACTTACTAAGGAGATGCCCACACCACGGACTTCCTACATTGTTACAGGTTCAAATATTTTATAATGATTTAAATCCATCAATCAGGCATATGATAGATATAGAAGCTAGAGGAATTTTAAATAGTAAGATGCCTAAGGTGGCCCAGGACTTGATTAAAGAGATGGCTATGGATAGTTATTAATGGCTTCCCACCCATTGAAGCAAAGCCTAGTAAGCCTCTTAGTGTTTATTTTTTTAATGTAGTTACAACTCTAGTAGTTCAAGTTAAAGCTTCTAATAAAAATAATTGATGGATTATTGGTTGTATGACAACCAGCTCCAATGATGCTATGTGAATTGTATAAGGGAGGACATATAGGCTAAGAATGTCAAGTTGTTAAAGCTATGGAAAAACCAATTGAATTTTTTGATTTTATGAGTAATACTCCTTGTCCTTAGAACAATCCATACATTAATACATATTATTCATGTTGGAGGAATCACCCAAAATTTTCTTGAATTAATCAGGGACAACAAATGCAAAACCCGCCACTAAAATTTCAATAGTACCATTTACCTCTAGAGAAGAAAGCGTAACTTGGAAGATCTCATGATAAAATTCACCTAGACATCTGAAGCTTGCTTTTAGGCTACTAAAAATGCATTAAGAAATCAATTGAATATGATAGTTTGTCCTGTAAGAAGGTGAATTGTTGTTCTTCTTCTTCTATAATCACCCCTATCCCCTTATTGTTGTCTGCTTCTTAAACATAGGCTTTTTATATTCTTCAAGCTCTATATCCGTTGCCATTTATTCCTCTTTCTCTTCCTCTTCTAGAATTAAAACTTCACTTATGAATTTGACCTTTGTTTCCTCATCAAACTGAGGCATTAATGTGGTCCAATAACATACTATATCTGGCTTAGTGTCTTTGACCGAATAAACACTCTTTTAGGAGACTTGGTGGCTAGCTTCCTTATTGGCAAGATCTTCCATTAAAGATTTAAATGAAGCATAATTGTTTATTGCATCAACGTAAAAGTTACTCCATTCTAAATTATCATTAGGATTTTTGACCCTAACATTTACATCAATTGACAAATTTAACCCTAGGGTTTCAGAGAGTATAAATTAAACCATAACATTTGGAAAACATTTAAATGTAACCCTAAAATAACAGAGCCATCAGTTTTCTACCAGGTTAGCACTTACTTGGTAGACTTTTATATTATTTTATTTTGTAAGCAAGTCCCACACTTCCACGTCAAATATGACATGGCAGTATGGGACTCGCTCTCTTAAAATTAAAATTTTAAGTTCTTAATTTTTTAATTTTTATCCTAGTTCCTCCACCAAAAGGTAAGAACTCAAAATGCTAACCCTTAAAGTTTAAACTTGTTTCAACAAAACTTTCTAGTTTGAATGATAAAGGGTCTTCCTAAACTAAAGGATCATGACTGATTGCCCAAACATTCACCACCACTTGAGATTTCTTTGGAACTGTTTGATTCATAAATTTGCAAGCCTTACCTACACAACGTGGGATGATAAATGACACAGGAGGATGCAACTTTAGTGCTTCCTTTTCACATGCATTTAGATATGGAATTTAAGAGACTTGAGTTTACTGGGTTCCTTTTGGTTTATTCTTTTAGCTCTTGGTAAGCTTTGGTCATGGCTTCTTTGTTCTTGAGCAAATAAGCCATTGCCCACTCAACTGCTGAGGTAGTTGTGTCTGTTCCTGCACTAAACAGTTCCTGTAAAAACAAAAGTTTATAGATCAAAAAATGTGTTGACATAAAGAACAAAGGTTGTTTTCCTGCAAGAAACAACCAATAAAATGAAATAATTGACCTTTTCTCTTTCTAACATATCCATCCCTCTATACCTATCCATGTCCATTTCACTCTCTAACAAAGCCAACTAAAGCTCCAAAGATTGAAAAGAAGAAATGAAATGAACAAAACCAAAATGTATTCAACAGAGAAAAAAACAAAAAAACAAAAAATACTGCCCACCCTAATACACACCGCATCCACCGTCTCTCTCCTTCTCTTTATATTGATGGTGAGATTTCTCCATCATGTTTTTGGGCTTCTTCTTCGACTGGATTTTGAAAAACAACCACCCTTAAAAGTTCCCCATCTTCTTTTGTAATTTCTCGACACTGAATTTGAGGGTTAGGATTATTTTTTGTTTCTTCTTTGGAAACCCTCAAATCTTGGTATTTGAGTTAATTATGTGATGGTGGAATTGGAAAATAACATGAAATTCAATGGCAAACTGAAACCCATCACTAGTTCCTCTTTCTTCAATCGATCTTTCACAATTCACCCTTCAGCTCCGAAGCCCTATTCCCAACCTTCATCAAGATTCTACAATTCTTTTAAGTCCATAAAAGGTAAAGTTAAAAAGCTCTACACTTTGTTTGAATCACCAAAATCTCCAACATTAACTTTCAATGAATCTCCACAGCTATTGCAAATGCAGACTAGGAAGCGAGTCCCACATTGCCACGTTAGTCTGGGAGCGAATGCAAAGGGAAAAACTTTAGATAAGAGAATACATTCTTGAATTGCTTTTTTTGTTAGAAAGCTCGACCAATGATCCCCATAGGAACGGTGCCAATTTTATATAAAATTGTTGAGTGCAGGTACAAAAATTGTTGAAAGTTTTATATAAAATTATCCCAGGAAACGATGCCAAAAACTTGTTGAGCAATTTTTATATAAAATAACTCTCAATATCGCAATTATACATATAGTTTTTTGTAATATCAAAAGGTATCGTTCCCACGAGGACTATTAAACACCTAAACAAATTGAATAGAACTTTGTCTAAGGTACTAAGAATTTATGCGAATTAAAATAAATAATTAAAAGTAAAGCAACTAATAAAAACAAAACAAGTAAATAATTTATAAATGAGCTGCCAATGAAATTGAGATTTATCAAAGTTGAAGATTTAGGAATTATTTTATTCTTATTTTGTTTCCCTTAATCTTGTTGATTAAATTTATATTTGATCCAAGATATTGTAAGGTTTTGATTATTCTCTATCAAGATCTAATCAATTAACCCTAATAGAATTTGATCTTTATAGAATTGCAATCTATCGATTCACAAAACTATTCCTAACTTGTTCAATTAGATCTGAAGCAATCCTATAGATAATTAATTTCAGAATTAATATCTCTCTTCAATTGTTCGTTAATCTAATACTTCTAGGTCTATTAAATTACTAACTCTTGTTGTGCATCTTAACATTAATGACTTGATTCACTCTTTCAATTTATTATTAAGTATATGCACAACAATTATCACAAACATGCATAGATGAATTTAAATCAACAAGAAAAAAAAGGTTCACAAAATAATTCAAGAACAATCCCTAATAGGGATCTAGAAACTCATAATCATGTTAAATATCTTAGAAATCCAAATAAATATTCAATACAATGAAAGAAATAAAGGGAAAAAAACTAATTGGAGTCTTCATCTAGAAATCTGGAATGCTCTTACGCTCTTCTAGATGTCTCTTTTTGATCTTCTTTGATGTAGTGGTTGTTGTGTCTTTTTGGTGTTTGTCATGTTATTTTATAGTGCTTAAGGTTTCTAGGTTATGTCTAGCATTTTTTCACTTTGTTCGATTCCAAAAATAGCCTCGAAACCATAAAACTTGAGAAAACTCGCTCACTATCGTGCCTCACATTGTTCTCCTTCTCTATCAAGATCATTCCTTATGGCACGATCGTGCCTTCCTTCATACATCAAAATCTTCCTCATTATTCAATTTCATGTTTTCCAACATTGACAAACATATCAAACACCTCTTGAAACATAAAATTAAGATTAAATTCTTGCTTTAAACCTAACAAACACTTAGAATACATACAAACACTAACAATAACACAATTCTAAGCCTATACACATGATAATCATCTAAGAAAATCTTACAAACACACTTAAATACCTATAAAAATATAATATAATATACACTTATCAAGTAGGAGGAATGAGAAAGATCAATCCAGTAACTTAAAACTTGATTGGGGTTTAGACCAGGTTTGGGTCGCCTATAAAGGGCTTTAGGCAACCTGATCCATTGCCATCCCTAGTGCTTATGTTTTGTGTTCATTAGGCCTGATATAAGGCATGATGGAAAGACAAAGGACTTAATAAAATGAATAATAAACTTGCTCACGAAAATCCTAATTTTACCTTTTAAACTTAATTCAAATAAAAATAGATAAGTATGAAAAATAAATTTATGTTATTTGCTTAATTTTGAATATGATTTTTTAGGCCCATTAGGGTAGTTGAGTTTTACGTAAGTCTTTTAGATCCTTCAAACCCTTAAGCTTCTTTTAAACAATAAGAATCTGAGTTTATTTGTCTTTAATTTAAATAAGTCAAGACACAGAAAGCTTTTGACCCTTTATAAGACTCAATTTATTTTTTTAAATCATCTAATTCATCAAATCCTTTTTTTTTTCTTAATAGTCTAGTTTACCAAATCTTTATAAAAGTGTGAGGTCATTTCTTTTAAGGATCTCTTTTGACCTTTAAAATAAAAACTCCATTTATTTCCTTTTATTCTTTTTAGATTTTTTTATTGTCAATTTTATTCATTTTAAATCCAAATTTACCCTTTTCAACTAAACTTCAAAATATTGTATTCAATGCCTTATGATATAGTTTAGACATCCTTAAATGTTCTATTTTAATCCTTAAGTCAAACCATAAATTCATAAGCTTTCATCCATATGTTTTAATTCTCATTTCAAATATTTTTTAAATTTAATACTTAATTAATAACAGGAAGTAAAGACGCTTTACAAGGAAAAAATAACCAATGGCAACTAACCCCTATAAGGGGAAACCAGATAAACAAGGTGTAAAATGCTATATCTAAACATTAAGGACTATAAAGAAGTTAAAGCATAGGTGGAAGAAACTTTTCTCAAGAACTTGCAACTAATGGAAATCAGGCTTGAAAAATTAAGGCTACAACATTGATAGGGAATTCGAGTAAGTTCCAATTAGATCATAATTGAATAAATGCTTTATCTTAGTCTTTGGAAACCACCATTATCTCTCCAATCTAGCTTAAGGTAATGGATATAAATTTTGAGCTAGCAAAGAACTTTCCTTGATAAATTCTATTATTCACTTCACTTCATATTTCATTTATGCTACAACTAAGAGCAATCTTAAATAAGCTAAAGTCCTCTTCTATTTGACATAGCTAATTTCTTTATTGTTCCACTACTCTTGGTCATTCCCTTTTAGGATAGGAGAAATTGCACAGTAGAAGAATGGGATTCCATAAGTCTTATAAGAAATGGAATTAAAAGAACAAGTGGTTTATTAATTTACGAATGAGTTTGCAAAATTAACAGTGAGGTATGCGCATCCTTTGAGTTTATCTTTGATTTTCACTCTGTTTAATTGCTAGGTAGAATGTGAATAAAAATTTAGGGGTGTTAGACTTGGACCAAACTAATCAACTTGCCCTCTGATTCTGTCTCTTGAAGACCTATAGGCAAGACTTATCTGTGAATCTTCTTGTTCCTTTAGCTAAATTATGGAATCAAAAGAGTAAGGATCATATTTATATCTAAGCAAGTTGTCTTCTATTGTAGCTAAACCCTTTGTGTTATAGCACCACTCCTCACTTTGGATTATTTGTTTCACTTTTACACTTTCAAGTAACCTTAGGTTTAATGAATCCATATCAAATATTTTCTACAAAGGCTCTAAATTACACCACTTTTCATACTGGAACCAAGTTTCTTGTCCATTTACAATCAAGATTTTGAACTCTTAATTGAAATTATCTCTCATCTTTATCATCAAGAATTCTCCTTGTTAGATTTCATACCTTAAAATTTCTTATCAGCTAGATAGTAAGTATGCATCCATCTAACTCATATTGATTTCTTGTTATTAAACAATTACCATATCCTTTTTAAGATAAGAATCTGATTTAAGGCCTTTGTAGACATAATTCCTAGTCCCCCCTTCCACCTTCAGGCAATAGGGATCAACATAATTAACTTTGGGTGGAGAAGATTTTCTAGTGTCACCAAATCATAGAAAGAGGTTTTTCTCCATCATTTTGATTAGGCTTTTGGGAAGTACCAAGTGAGAGCTACAATGTATATATAAGTTGTATAAGAATGATAAGATAAGTTGGAGCCTACTAGCATAGGATATGAATAGATTCTATCATCAATAAATCCTCTTCTTAATAGTCTTAAGTAGAGTTAAGAAATCTCTAACGGTAGAAATTTTAGTGGTGATAAGGAGTCTCAAATATTTAAATGAGGCTTGCTAAGGGAGGAGACTTGATGTGTGCTTAATTGTTTATACATTCACTTCTTAACACTTAGTGATTATGGTTGTGAAATGCTTAAGATACTCATTTTAGTTCATATTTGGTATTAAGTGTAAATTTGAAGCAGTTAAAAGCCCCTTCCTTAAGCCAACATTTTGATGTTCAAACTCAATTGCCCTTGTGAAACAAGAAGGAGAAGGATTATGGTGAGGATTGGAAAAGAAATTACAAGAAGAAGAACATTTCAGCAAGAACTGGAAGATACACAGCCGTGTATATACCTATACAGCTGTGTAAACATTCGGAATACATTTTTGGACTTACACGGTTGGATACATTTTTAGACTTACACGATTGAGCATCTTCCTTGTATTACTCAAAGCATCTTACATACATATGACAATGTCTCCATACTTGAGCTAGGTACATTAGATGACTAAGATATGTAATAACATAGGACTGACAAAATAAAGATATGAACACAAATATTAAACTTATGTCAAATTTGCATTATTTAGATGAATTACTATATATACTCACTTCTTGTGAGCAATAATGCCTCTTATTAACAAGACTCTTACCCCAATGCATAGTAGATGTCTAACATAATTTTTTATGATAACAAACCTTTAACTCATTTACCAATATCAAATACCTATAAGAAACCTACAATTTGAATATTGATTAAAATTTGTATAATAATGGCATCATTAAAAAACTAGAATTGAAATACTTACTTTTGTGTCAATGCATTGATAAAAATGTTGACCAATGTTAGACTTAGCATTTAATATCTGTGACTTCATCTTCTCTTTATAATTGGGGTAATTAATATTAGGAATCTGCAATATACATACAAATCACAATATAAATTAAAATAAAATACAATCAACATATCACATATAACAATAAGAAATATTAAAATTGTTTTATAGTTGAACATAAAGCTTTCTCTCGACATAATTGAGAATATATCCTTTTAGCTTTGGCTAAATTATGAAAACAATAGTAAATAGCATTCTTGAATCTATTAATGACACCTTTATACTCTTCTTATGTCAAATATATAGCAGGTGCATAAGCAACGAAAACAACATATATTATATTTACACCTATATTTGTCTATCATTTTACAATATTATCATATGAATATATTAATACAAGATATCACATACAAATAAACGTATCAAAGAATAATGATAGTAATGAGCAAATTGATCAAGAAATGTTTATAATTAAATAGTAACTGCCATGCCTCTAAAGAATGGAGTTCTTATCTCTCAGATTGAAAGGATACTATCTCAAGCATTCACATAATACATGGTAAATTGATTAGTCAAGAAACAATATTTGTGACTTTCATATATATCAAAGATGCAATTCTTGACTTACTACCATACCCTTGACCAATCATGTCCTGCAGTAGCCCAATATATGGTACCACCTCTACTAAATCTTCTGAGCATAATATTTTACGTGTCTTCTAAACACTACTTCAATTTGAGAAGTTCAATAAGTCTCCTGAGCATAATATTTTATATGAATTGGACATGATTCAAGTAGATAGATTGGCAAGTAGACAACACATTAAGCAAAACATGGCCAAAAGGTGTTTAAATCATTGCCCATTATGATCATCACACAACTCAAAGAAGAAAAACAGTATAAATGACTGATTTCAAATTTTAATTCAGCATTTTCAAGAATTTCTATGATAGCAACTACTTGATTGATCTAGGTTGCCAATGTAAAAGAGACAATGGAAGGATTACCAGTAGGGATGGGACGAGTGGCCTTTTGCGTGAATTGTAATATGTCAACTAAAAGTTGTAATACGACACAAACTGAAACAAAACAAATTCAAGTTAGCTGATCAGAAACAACTGGAGAGTTAAATAGTAGAAAGATGGTGGCAGACTGTTTTCATGCAAAGAGGAGCAAGCTAGTGAGCATACGGTGGGCAAACTGATAAGCAAGTAAACGGTGGGCAGATAATGTGTTGTTCTATGATGGGTGAAATCAAATGAGTTAAGGTTAGGTTTATTTTTCATATTTTTGTTTTATTTAATATTAATTAATTAAATTTATAAAATTATAACATGTACATCCACTACACAGTCATCCTACATGTCAATAGCGATTATTAAAAATCTTTAAATGATGTGAATTTTCTTTTTAAAAATTGATAGGAAAAATATATACAATTATGAAAAGTTTTAAAAAGAATTAGGATTCGACCATAAAAATTGATAGATTTAATAAAGTTGCTAGAAACGGAAAACTAAAGTTAATAACTTATAAAATAATTAACCCAAAATTAACAAAAACAGCAATAAAATAAAGAAAGTATATGATGTCTACGATGTAGAATAGGATGCATGGCATGGTCTATGAAGCGATGATGATAAAAGAAAAAGAAAAGAAAAGAAAGATCACAATCAACAGTTACTATGATAGCTGTCCAATTCACATGATCCATCCAATTTTTCTTATACAGTCCCTTTCAGTCTTTATTGTAACTGGACCACTGGAATTGAATGTGAAGTAGCTAACAAAGTGAAGGTTAAAAGAAAAAAAAGGACATGCTAGTTGAGAAGACAAGACTGGCACTCTCCTTCATCTTCATCACCCTTTATATGTAAACGTCCCGATTAACATGGCCAAAGCTCAGCCCTTTTCACCTTTGAAATGCTTTCAACCACTACAACAGGTGAGATGTGTCCCATCACGGTCACCCTCTTTGTCTCTAGATCTATGCTGAATGACGTTACTCCTACATAGTAACAATGTATAATTAACAAGAATTTAACAGATAATTAAAATGAAAAACACTATTGTATACCTTCCATTTTCGATAAATGCTTCTTCACTTTACCAGCACATCCTTGGCAATGAAGTGCAACTCGCATAACAACCACCTGATGTGAATTTTTATATAGTCAGTGGCATGTGGGTCCAATAGAATAGTTGTATAACTTCATACATAACTATCTATATATGGTTAATGAGAGATGTTTTGCTTCTGTCGTTAAAGTTAAATATTGAACCTAAAGAAGAGAGAAACACTCATAATCCAATCAAGTTGTCGTGGCTGGCATATGCTTTTTTATTATATATCTAATTTTTTCGCTACCCATCAAGAATTAAAATTTGAAGAGATGCTTCCTAGATTTCCAGCTTCAGGTGTCTTACTTGATGTTCTTCTTCAGGTTTCACCGAAAATGGCTACTCAACTTTGAAGAAATAGAGTATGTTTTCTACTCTGACAACTTACTTTTGTTATTTTCTTCCTGTATTATCATATTATGCCCCCAGTTATCTGGAGCGAAACACGTAACGTATGATTCAAGTTAAACCTATGAAGGAACAATCGTACCGTTCTTTTTATATAACCATTATTTGAAGCTTAAACATGGAATGAGATTTTAAACATCATCTACAACTAACAGATCAAAAACAACAATTTGATATCAAATCAAACCTGGAAACCTTGGTCAGCTGGTTTTTGTATAGGTTTGGGTTTCTGCTCGGCATTCTCTTGTCTTTTGATACGAGAAGAAAGTCTGTGGGACTCTGCGAGTCTCGAGTACTTGGCATTATTAATAAATCTATTAGTGTTATCCACCAAATGGGACATTCTTGCCTGAGGTCTACTATTTCTTGGCAAAATCACAGAGCGAGGATCAGCCACAGAACACACTGCAGTTGCTGCTGTAGATTGGCACATGAAACCCTTCATTTTTCTTGTTCACGGCTCACAGAATTTGTTGAGAGACACAGAGAGTGAATTAAGGGTTGTAAGGAGGAATTAATATAGAAGACTATCGGTACGTAGGATGATATGTAGGTATCAGGAATTAATAAAAAAAAATTGTTTGGAATCTGCAACATGCCACTGCAGACTGCACTGGTACTTGTTTTTAAATGACTTCACCAGTTCATCCTGCTGTCATTTTCTGACTGCTTAATGTTCATAAACTGACAGAACAGCTTTGTCCTAAATTTGCTTCTCATATCATATAATTAAATCACTCTCCTTAGTTTTTGTCTTATCTCATATGTTTAATAAAAAAAAAGGTGTGCAAAAAGTTTAAATTTTTTAAAAAATAAAAAAAATGTTAGGTTGCTTCATCAATCTACACGTATAAATTTTGAACCCCTGATTAAGCAAATTAGATGTCTACTCTAAAGACAATAGAATGTTCGCATCCTGCACACCTACCACGAGGGCAACAGACCGACAGATATTTTGGCTACCTTAGCGCTGGATTTTCTGCTTGACTATCACCTACTCCCAACAGTCTACCCAATGCCTTACTTCAGGACATCATTGGCGTGGCGTGGCGTGGCGTGGCCACGTGATGTAATTATCCATTACTTGGGTGTATACTCCCCTTTAATCCAAAAAAAATGTTAGGTTCATAATGATAAATAATATTATACGTTAACAATTTTTTATAAATTAGAAATAATAAAAATATACCACTAATTTTCCAATGGATGTTCACTTTAACAAAAGTCCATTTTCTTTTTTGAATTACTGAACATCCGTTGAGAAATAAGGTTTCAAAGTTTAGGATCCTTTTTCTGCAATAGCCATCTCTGACTCCGTC
This sequence comes from Erythroxylum platyclados, assembly GCA_027563515.1. Lineage (NCBI taxonomy): Eukaryota > Viridiplantae > Streptophyta > Magnoliopsida > Malpighiales > Erythroxylaceae > Erythroxylum > Erythroxylum platyclados. The sequence continues at coordinate 12,493,415 of JAOQMM010000005.1, forward strand.
GCTTTTCCAGGCTTATTAATATTAGAGAGTGGAATCCATGCAATTGGGTATCGATTATTGTTCACTTTAAACAGGGCCAAAGAACGGTCACCCTTGATGTCCTCTAGCTCTTGCTCTTTTAACTTTCACAGCTCAGTTATTTCTCTAATTGTGCAGGTGATTTGGATACCCGCAATATTTGATAATCATAACTTTTAAGGACAATCTTCTCATATACGTATTTGGGTAGCTCCATTATATAGTATGGAGGAACATTTTGTAGAAGCAAAGCAGATTGATACTTGCTTGCAACGATGAGAATGTGACGATTTTGTTGAAGTAGACATCCTTTGGGGAAATTAGGTTTATTTTATTTTTTAAATTTTAAAAATATGGATGTGTATATTAGTTATCATATAAATGTTGATTTGACAAAGAGTTTTGCAGATACAATAGGACACGTCTGCATTATTAATTATACAGTTAACGATGCATTATTTTTGCAACAAATTGAAAGTTTGAATATTTTATTACTAGTTTTAATAAATGTAGTTAATATCACAAAATTCAAAATTTTGCATATAATTTATCCTTAAATTAACTATTTAAGCATGTCAATTCTAAATATTTCAAGTTTTTGAGATTGATTAGTTGAAAGATTTCAAAATTGAGTCACTTATAAGGAGATAACTCACATTTAAAGCATTACTGAACTTAAAACATAATAATTGTCATTGTAGGCCTTTCCACTTAATAACTTCGGCTTTGCCTAATTTTTTGTTTGAATAAGAAATATAGAAGAATCCGCAATAAAATAAGATACAAGAAAAGAAAAAAATTTTGTGAGGAGAATTTATTAGCTTGTAAAAACCAGCACGAATTCATAAGTTATTTATGTTATGATTAATGTTACATGCTATGTACATGTTTTTAAGTTTTAGCATTAATACAAATGCATTAGTTATTACCTTTGTTGGTTTATTCCCTACAGTCAATCAATTGATTGTAATTTAGTGATATAATTATTTTAATGTATTCTTTATCTTATACACATTTAAATATATACGGTAAAGTCTATTGGATAATTATACATTACAAATTAAATTATTATGATATTCATATTATATTTAGTTATTATTTTTAAATTATTCTTAGTTAATGTTTTATTAAGACTGGACATTAATAGAATGTAAAAGGACTAGCAAACATTATGTTTTATCTTATAAAGGAAGTAGATGATCTCATAGACTAAAGTATGAAGATGCTTGAACAAACGTATGAGTGCTTGTTAGAGATCAAGTTCACTAAACTAACCACACATGAGAAATCCATTTGGAGTATTACTTGTGTGTCTACAGAAATTTTTATTGTGATGATTGTCTAAGTGATCATTTGATTTCAGATCACTAAAGTTATCTCACTTAGGAATTTTTATATTTTGATATTACGTATGACTTATTTTAGTCAAGAATAGCTCAGTCAATAGTTAGTAGTCATTAGATGTTGTATGAACTATATACAGGTAGTTGAGATCAATATAGGATTCATCACCCTAAAGTAATTAGAGAGAATGTTTCGTTGTTTTCGATTAGTATTGATTTGAGAAATTCTTGGCCAAGGTGAAATTTCTCTTCATAAAATAGTTTATAAATGTCATTAATTGAATCAAATGTTAATGGTAGAGAATTAACATGATTGGACTCAAATAGAGTAGATATTTATTTAATGCTCTATGTCTAATTAAAACATTTTATGATGAAAGGATTGAACTATACGAAAAAAATACTTTGACATTCTTAAACATTTGGGTGGTCATGATGTGTTGCTAGACATCAATCTTGATTTATGGACATAAGTTGTTTAATTAGAAAATTAAAGATAAATTAAAGGAATTTAATTTATCTAATCTTTTAATGTGGTTTAAGGTTATGATTTATATTCATTGTCAACATATTTGGGAACTTAATGAGTCACACACAAAGAATGGGTTGAAGTGAAAAAAGTGTTTTAATCAGGTTAGACTTAACTGGAATGTTTGAGAAACTTGATGATTAAATGTATTTAATAAATAAGGATCAATATAAGAAATTAGATCTTATTTGGGCATAATTGATATTTATTTAGAATTAACTGTAATTCTAATTAAAAGTTAATTCTAATTAAAGTTTAATTAAAATTAAATTTTAGTTTCAATTAAATTACTAAATGTCCAAAACCTATTATAAATAGGTTTAAGCTCTAATAGAGTTAGCACTCCTTGCCTAACCTTCTCTGTAATAGTTACAAAGTTCTCTCAACACATTCTGTAGATATGTTTAGATGTTGGAAACTTGTGCAACTATAGTGGTTGAGATGAGCCGATTTTAGAAATAGTTCAAAGAATACGACAAGAAAATTATCAATCTTTAGAATAAAAAACAAATTACGGTTAACGTTTTATTATGATTTATGTGTTAAATCATTTTATATAATTTAAAGTGAACATGACTCTGGAGAAATCAAAAACAAAAAAGACTTTCGAGAAATCAAAAACAAAAAAAATTCACTATCATTTCGGTGGGCATAGGATTGTATCATGCCCTAATTGTCCAACAGTAACATTAGAGTCAATTTTTAATTCTATAATTTGATTACGATTGTTTGACTGTTATTGAAAAATTATGGAATTGATTATGCAAAAGTTGTAAACTCTAATCCTAAGATCAAATTAGATTTGATTAATAATATGAAATGTTCATACAAATTATATTTGTTTAAATATGAAAAAGTTAGTATTGAAAGTTTATGAAACCCAAAGTTTCTTCAGTTACCTGAATTGGAATTGCTAAACAAACTCCAATATGAAATGTTCAGTATATAGTTTAAGTCCAGAATTGTTATGGCATTGTTATTAGACGGTGAAGAAGCTATTGACGGCGTGAGATTGAAGGAGAAGAATGTCGATGGCAAATACAGGTTGGCAGCAAGAAGGGCCACTAGCAGTGGCTGAATAGTGATGGCTAGGGTTTGTAACCTAAAGTGGCTAAGATTTCCTTAATGGAGAAGAAGAGGGATGTTTGGACACAAGTTTAAGATAGGTTGTGTTTGGTAACAAGAAAAAAACCTACTCTAAGACTAGGATAAGCTTCTTTGGCAACAAGGACAAACGTTATCTAAGGGTCTGTTTGGTTAGATGTTAATGTAACGGAATGAAAGAAAATTGAATGGTTTATAATGGAATGGAATGTAATATAGTGAAACCTTGTATGGGAGAGATGGAAAGGTTCATAATGTAACGTAATGAAATGTTGTTTGGAAGTTGGATGGAATGGAATGTAACATATAATAAATGACTATTATACCGTTATATAACAAAACATATTAAAAACTATGATTCAATTAAAAAAACCCTCCGAAACTTTACAAGTCTGAAGCAAGTCATTGGTGACTTGCTTCAAGCAAGTCACTATGACTTGTTATAAGCAGGTTACCAGGGACTTGTATGCATGCAAGTCCCAATGACTTGCTTAAGCAAGTCACGACTGTGACTTATTAGTCACAACTGTGAGTTGACTTAACTAGTCACAGCCGTGACACCTTTAAATCTACCTGAAAAATACCGACAAAAAACACTGACTTTCGACGACAGAGGAACACAGTCGACATCTGTCGATGTCCGTCTTACTTGATAAGGGGCGCGGATAAAAACGTCCGTCTTGCATTTTTGGCGCGGATAAAAACGTCCATCTTGCATTTTTAGTCTACTTTCTATCACAAACCCCCCGATTCGGGGGGTTTATGTTTTTAACTGTTACGATGGAATGGAACGTAAACCTGTAACCTCCGAAACCCTCCCATTCCATCCCATTCCATCCCATTCCATTATAAAACTCCAAATAAATGATGGAACTATGTTACGTTCCATCCCATTCTATTATGAAACCTCGAAGCAAACATAGCCTAAAGCCTTAAATATGGAGTGGTTGGGCATTGGAAGAATGTATTCCAAACGTAAATTTGTGTTTGTTGGTCCCTGGATCAGGTATAATCCAATTTCAAAATAACCTCTAATCAAATATGATTTAAAAGGAGTTTTAAATTTAAAATTAATTTAATTATTTTTTAATTAGATTGAGATTAATAGTTATATTAACTCCTAATTAAATTTTAAAATATAGTTTTTAAAATTATAATTAATTATTTTTGATTAGATTAAAATTAGTTAATTAAACTATTTTAAATTATAAATTGTTTTCTTATTTAACTGGGAAAGGTATTCTTAATTAAATTCTTTTTATTTTATTTCAATTTAATTGAGATAAATTAAACTTATGAATTTATTTGTTTAAGCATTATTATTCTATTTATTTAAAAATTGTGTCTTTATTTATGAATAATAAGTTTCTTGATTTATTAGCAAAAGATACTTTTCTTGATTAAATTTTGAAAAGTGTCTTCATTTATTAATTAAGAAAAATGAACTTTCTTTAATATAGTTTTGTAATTTATTAAGAAAATATTTTCTTAATTAATTAACAAATCAATCTCTAAATAAATAATATGAAGGACTCTCTTAATTAAATTTAAAAGTATTTTATTTAATTTTGAAAGTATTTTTCTTTTAATATTAGAAAATAGTTTTCTAATAAAAGAAAAATAAATTCGAATTAGATTATAAATATTTTCTAATTGGATTGGAACATGTTACTTATAAAATATTAGAAAAGGAGTTTTTCTAAATTATATAAAAGTTTCTATTTGGAATAGGAATTTAATTTATTTAAGAATCAATTGGTTTAATCTAATTTAATTATTCAAGTACTTGGAAATATTATTTTAGATTATGAAGATCACTAACTAGAATTAAACGAAGCCTGATCTTTTATGTAATATGATTATATAGGTATTAGAAATTGCTAGCTTTATTTATATGTTTAATATATATATTGGATGCATGTTGAATTATATATTTCATATGTGTGATATTTTACATGTAATTTTATGTTTAATAAAATTAAATCTCTCGTTAAAATATTAAGTACACATTAAGAACTTGATTGTTGCCTTTCATTGTTATAAGAATAAAATAAAACTTTACTTATTGTTATGCTTATTGAGCAAACTTAAGGTTGTTTTAACCTGAATATATTTAATCTTATAATAGTGGGTCTTAGTTAAGGGTAAAGCTGCGTATGTTTGAATCTTCCTAGACTCTGTGTATCATTAGAACCTCTACTGGAATGTTATTGTTGTACAAAAGTGAGTCCTACTTAACTAAATTTTTATGATTTGAATAAGCAAACTCATAATCATATGAATTTAGAGGTAGGATTAAGAACAATATATAAGATATATTTTGGCAATAGTTGTTACCTAGCAGATTTAGGAGTCACCTAAGATGCGATTGATAAAGTTGTTATCTACCTAATTTAAGTTTAGTTGGTTTATAAAGCAAACTCATGATCAACTAAATTTGAATGAGATCCTAGCCCACTTAAGAGACTAGATTAATCTTTCTGAATAGTAGTGAGGGCTATTATTTTGAATAAAATAGTGGGAGTGACCAAGTACATGATAAATTTCCTATTTCTATTTAGTAGTCATGGTGTATAATCAATTACTTACTTTTCTTACATTTATTTTTTTAGTAGAATTTACCTTGCTTATTATAGTTGATTTAATAGTCATGGTATATAATCAATTACTTACTTTTCTTACATTTATATTTTTTTAGTAGAATTTACCTTGCTTAGTATAGTTGATACTATAAGTTAGTAAACTAAATTTCTTGGACATAAGTTATTTTGGGAAGAGTTATCAAAGTTTGAAAGAAAAGTTTTATGTCTATTATGCAGTTTCGCTATTAATCCCTATTAAGGATTTGATAACAAAGTTTTAAAGATATGTTAACATGATATAGATGATAAACTGTATGAACATTTTAAGTTGAATGATTTCTCATAAACTTTGATGACAACATGTAAGATGTATGCCAACATCATGATAGCAAGATGCAAGAGGTTGTATGGAGTAAAGCTGAAAGGTATAGTATCTTGATAGAATTGTTAAACTCATTTAAGCCTATTAAAAGAAAAAACATGGACATCAGTTAAAGGCTATGCTATAGCATGATAATAATTCTCATAAGAAGAAAATGATTACATAAATTTTCTTGCCTATACATAATATGTTAGAGATCATATATATTTCTAATTCATGTTTATGAGTATTTGATATTGAATTTAGATTCAACATTATTATAATATTCAATGCATGATAAGAAATAGATTGTTGAGTTAAAGTAGTTGATCCAATGTTATACAAACAGTTTGTATATGTTGAATCAAGGGAGGCTTATGTTCAATATAAGTGGTAAGAATACAAAGTTGAATAATTGAGACTATCCATTTATGCCATATTGGTTAAATCAACATAATAAAAATCATAAAGTTCCATACTAAGATATAGGTATCCTTTTGATTATGAATCGTATGAAACTTGTGAAACTTACTAATTTAACGAAAAACCAAATCAACTTTTAGTGAAAGGATGATGAAGGTACTAAATTGTTAAATCATTATATGTGATGTATTAGATGGATAACAATTTATAAAACGATGATTCTTATATTTCATTGGAAGTATGAATGAATTTATATGATATAGTCTTATGTATTAAATGAAATGTTGATTTAAAATTTTGAAAATTTTAAATTATTTAAATCTAAGTAGAAATGAAGCATTGAAAATGCTAAAGAACTTCGATGAGATCAATGTGGTTAGTTTTCATTTTTTGTTTATCTATAGAGAATGAGATACTCTAATGAATATCTTCACACACAAAATTCTATAAGTATGGATTTATGTATGGAGGAAAATACAATATCATATATTTATGATGCAATATTTATTTCTTTTATAGCTATGCCTAGTACTATAACTTACCTTTAGTAGTTCCAAATTCATATTAAATATGACATGCTAAGACTTTTAAAGAGTCTAGTTAATGAGTTAAGAATGTGATGCTTAGTCGAAACATATATTATCCACTAAGTTTAGAACTAAATTGGCTAGTAAATGGTTTTGATATATCAAAAAGGTTAGATGTAATCTTATAAACCCATTGAAAAAATTGTTTGTTTTAGTGTATACTTATAGGAGAATGGTTCTCAATATAAGTAGTAGGAGTAAGATGAAATATAAAAAATTCAAATATTATGACAATACATCCAATTGGAACTAGTGCCTTTATTGATACACTAAATGTATAGTTGAAAGGCTATGAGATGTTTAAAGATTCAATTTTATGATGAATTCAAATATTTTATTTTTGAGATGATTGTGAATTTATCATGTCTATAAGAAGGTTAGTGGGAGTACAATTGTTCTTTTCAATGAGAGTATGTAGAGCAATATTGCTTACAAAGAACAATAATTCATTTTTCAATTGTTGAAAATATAATTGTCCATAAACAATTCATATTGCATATGAAAAGGTAACAACTTAATTTTGAGAATTAGATCTATAGAGATAGATTAGAAGTTGTTTACCTATTTCTAAGTCCAATTACATAGATAATGTACTAAAGATATTCAGTATTTAAGCTTATAAAGTATTAAAGATATCCATTATTTTTCATGAGTTGATATTTGAGTTCAAGGTTATATGGAAATTAACTTTAGAAGTAAATCCTAATTAAGGTCTATTTTACTTGGAACAATATTATTTTGAGATTTTAAAGGTTCCAATATAGCAATGGTTGCTAATTAAGCCATGATACATTTTACATTTAGTGGAGGGGATTAATTGGATGAAGAAGCTCTTTAACAAACTTGATATAGTTCTTTGCATTGTTCAAAAAAGTAATATACTATAGAACATTAGAGTCATTAGGCATGCAAAAGAAGCTAACGTCTCATCAAAGATCCAAGCATGTGTTTAGGCAATTTCTTTTAATTATGATGATAATTAATATGAAAGTTATAAGATTTAAGTGAGTGCTCACTATAGAGAATCTTGTAGAATTCTCTCACTAAACCACTATCCTAGTAGTAGCATAATCGTCATATGGGGATATAGTATAAGATACTTCAACGATTGACTTATTACAAGTGGGAGATTATTGGTTTATTCCTTACAACTAATCAATTAGTTGTAGTTTAGTGGCATAATTATTTAAAGACAATCTTTATTTTATATATATTTAGATGTAAATGGTAATGTCATAGGATAATTATACATTTCAAATGAAATTATGATGAGATTATAATTATGATATTCATATTATATTTATGTATTATTCCTAAATTATTCCTAGTTAATTTTCTATTAAGATTGGACATTAATAAAAGGTAAAAATGTAGCACATTTGACCTTTTTTCTTATTAATGAAGTTGTCAATCTTATAGACTAAATTATGAAGATACTTGAACAAATGTGTGGGTTCTTATTAGAGAACAAGTTCACTGAACTGATCCCACTTGAGAAATTCATTTGGAACATTACTTGTATGTTTATGGAAATTCTCATTTTGATGATTGTATTGGTGATCTTTTGAGTTGATATCACCAATGTATCTTACGCAGTGAATTCCTATATTTTGATACTGTTTGTGATCTATTCCAGTAAAGGATAGCTTAGTCAGTAGGCGTTGGATATAGCATGAATTACACAGAGGTAGTTGAGTGATCAATATAGGATTCATTACCCTAAAGTGATTAGGGATGATGTTCTGTTGTTATAGATTAGTATTGCTTCAGGAAATCCTTGTCTAAGGTGAAATGACAATTTGTAAAATAGTTTACAAATTTCATTAATAGGATCACTATTAATGATGGAGAACTAATATGATTGGACTTGAATGTAATCGATATTAATTCCATGCCCTATCATGTCATATAAAAAAATGCATGTCGTGTTGTATATCAAGTTCATAACTATTTCTTATTCATGGTATATCATCAATTAACTTAGCCATATGGATCATAAAAATAAACAATAATGGTTAGATATACTTATATGCATATTAACATAACTTGAAGGGAAAATATAGTCTATTTGGGTTTTAGCTCAAGCATTTAATATTAATTTTACTATAATGAGTTAAAAACATATTATGAATTTAGGTTTGTGTTTAATAGGCTTGGCAATTAAACTTGGTCTGATCTAATTTGACCAAGCTTTGGACTAAGCTCAAGGTCTTTTTATTTTGAAAATTTTTGGCTCACTAAAGCCTAAAAGTTTAAGAAAAAATGATGTCCTTTATGTAAAATAATGCCATTTTTCAAATTTTAAATTAAAAAAATAATTGGACTGCACCTAAGCTTGATTAGGCTTTGAATTATTCAAGCCTAATCGGGCTCAGGCTTGGGTGGTTTGCCTCAAGCCTGATGGAGCTTCAGGTCAAGCCCTAGTTTGGGAATTAATTTTTAAGTTAGGTTTAGGTTTAGGCAAGCCCAAACCTGACCGACTTGATATCATCCTTATTGTTTAAGCATACAAAACTAAACATGATTCTTGTAAGTTTGAATTTTTTTTTGGGTCTAGTTTAGATTTAAGCATTCGAAATTAAGCTTAGTATAATGAATTATAAATAATCTGTCTGCAATTGAGCTCAAGCATTTGATATTAAACTTGCTGTGATGAGTTGGAGATATGACATAAGGATTTGAACTCAAGTGTTCAAAATTGGATTTACTATGATGAATTGAAGGTAAATTTAAATATATACAATATTATCCAAGACTAGGCTTGATTCCTATAAGCTTGATTTCTTCGAGTTCAAATCTAGGCTCAACCATCGGAGGCTAGACCTAATTCATATGGTCACAAATTCTTTAAGTCTAAGTCTAGGCTCAAATGTCTGAGACTAAACCTAATTTTTATTGATTTGAATTCTTTGAATTTGTGGACTTAAGCATCTGAGACTAGATATATTATGATGAGTTGGAGATATAGCCTAAGTTTATATCTAGACTCAAGAATCTAAGATTAAGCCTAATTTTTGTAGGCTTGAATTCTTCAATTGTAGGTTTGTACTCAAGTTTCTAAGAATGTTTATGATTCATATATCCTTGGAGTCCAAGTTTGAATCCAAATATTCAATACTATATCTATTATAATAAATTAGAGATATAGCATAAGTCTAATATATAGGCTTCCTTTTGAAGACTTAAAGAATCAGATATCAAAGTGTTTTTCAGTATTTAAACATTGACAACAAATTTAACAATTTTTTTTAAGAAATTGAAAAGAATATTAAATTGTAAGACCAAAGCCATAAGTAATAAATAGAAAGCATCTATTAGTTCTAGCCTTAAGATACTAGTTGTTAACAAAGTTTAGACATTTTTACAATAGTAGACAATTGAAATTTAAGTACCAAACTGAAAGGATATGTTAAAGTCATAAAATTAGAAAGAAGAAATACAATGTTTTTGTTTGAGAGAAAAAAATTCTCCTCGCACTTAGGAATCATGAATATTTATGTAGTAGTTTAAAAATGTACGAGATTGCATCATATGTCCTCATCCTGCCTTTTTTTTTAGTGCATGAATCTTTCCTTCATTCAAAACTTAAGAAGAGATATTATTCAATATCATAAAATATATTTACAAGTGATATGGTAGCATATCAATGACAAAGTCAATTTCTAAAAGTTACATATGTTAGGTCACTAGGATTAGATAGATATTTATGCATTAATTATATATTTTCCAAGGGAATATCCATTAATTACATTACTCATAATGAAAGTAATTTTTGTCATGTTTATCTATATAATGCATAATGACATTGGTTATTATGTAATAAACATTATGACATATACAAAGATTTACTTATAATGAACACTTTCATTTTAAGGTGTACTTTCTTTGTATGAACTATTTGAATGTGAAGTAAAGAGTATATCAAACAGATAAAAGACACATTAACAATCATCTCTATTATTTGTAAATAAATATAAATGAGACAAGTTTAAAATTTATTATCCAGTTAATAATCGAGAATAATAACTTTAAATCATAAATGTGGCTTTAATAAGAAAAGAAATATATTGTGGCTTAGATTGATTAAATTGTCAATTTGTTTATCTTAAAGTTGTCATATGCAAGTTCTAAAAATGCATAGTAGATTAATGAACTTAAGCTAGACATTATAAATATTCGAACTAGTATTTGTGTGATATATTATGAATTGAAAACATAAGTTTTAAATATAAAGAAATTAATATTATAATTTATGATTCCTATGTATGTGAAACCAACCAATAAGGAACCAATATAAGTTAAAATATCTTAATTTATATTTTTTAAGACCTTGGGAATTATATGGTCTCATAATATATCCTAATAAATTTTATCCAATACTTTAAAATTATGATTAATAATTGCTACTTTAGAGTGCAACAACAATAACAACAACAACAACAATACCCAGTTGAAATCCGACTGATATGCAGGGTCTAGGGAGGTCTAGTAGTACATAACTTTATCCCTAACTATTAGAGAGGCTATTTCCAATTGCTAGTTTAGGGTGTCACCAAAAAAACATGTAAATGATAAAAATAAGGAAATAATATATGAATTAAGGTATAAGATATAAAAAAATTTACTTAACGATGAATTCATAATCAAGCTACATATTCATAATAGATGAACAATAATAAACTCTCAAAGATGATGATTACATATATTATTTAATAAGTTTGAAGATTATAGAATTTTGATAATTTTATTTTATTGCAAGTGAGTGAGAAATAGAAAGAATTGATATATGGTCATATTGTAATCTATATTGAAAAATTTTTAAACTTAAAATAGTACTTGTTATTGATAGTTTCACTTAAAAATAATGACTTTGACAATTTATTTCTTATATAATAAAAAAATAAGTTGAAAAGATATAAAAGATGAGAAAACAAAATAGATCTTGTGAGGAGGATTTACTAGAATTTGAAAACGAAGAAAAATTTAAAATTATATTATGATAAATGAAGTATCTTTGTCCTGGTCAATCTATTTAAAGGCCATGTACATGTTTCTATGTTCTAACATTAGTACTGTTTTACTATTCATGAAACTTCAACATAGTAAAATTACATGTATCACATTAAATATATTATGGAATCCTTGTGGTTTATATTTCTTTCGAAAAGAATATCAACTACAATATGAATTTAGTTTTGATAACTCTTTTAGTGTAGAATCATATTATACTTGAATAAATTTATTGAATAATAAAATTATTGAAATTATTACTTATTTAATTCATCTCTATTTAATCTTTAATCAAATCTATAAGTAAGGTGTATCATTGGAAACTTCTAATAAGAATAAGGAGAAAAGCCCAAATTGGTCCTCCAACTTAGGTGTGAGGTGCACAAACGTTCCACATCTTTTTTTTTTTGTCAAATCATCCTTAACTTTCCAAAACTTTGTCTTTTAACTCTAACTTCACTGGGAGATTTAGTTTGTGCAACACGCTCTGCCTTAGTGGTGTTGGATTTGTTAGAATGAATAAAAAGAAGGGTAATTTTGTTATTTTGCTACCAAAAAGAACAATATGTTAATAACTCAACATACCCTCACTTCTCTAACACTAGTTAACTTTTGCTCTACCAATCTCCAGCATCTACATCTCTCTAGTAAATATCAAGCTTTCATTTCTCTCTAGCAGCTTTATTTGATTAAGTTACCTCAATCTCTTACATTGCATAGACAATATGAGTTTTATTACTTCCAGTGGGTTCATTTGGGTTTTGTTTCTTTATGTGGGTTTATCCACTGTTTCCTACTAATTTAACCCTTACTTGCAGCTAACCCCAACTCACCATTGCTTGGTTGATGCTATTCTTTATCTATGATGAAGATTAATCATATTTTTATTATGGGGTTAAATCTATTCTTTGGCATGGGAGGTTGCACTTCAACTGAATGCTTGATTAAATGGCATCTTGCTTAAGAATTATACAATACAATTATGGAAATTAACATACATTAAGATATGTAGATTACGCCAAGGAAAAACGCCCAAATTGTATACTATGCAAAATATATTAGGATATATTATGATGTATAGATTATTGAGAACCAAATTATGTTAATAGGTCTTTTGTATGATACTTAAATTTATTTTGTGCTTATAGCAGAAAAATAAATTGAAGTATAACACAATTTAATAGGTGTTTTGTTTCGTACTTCAAATTATTTTGAACTTATAGAAGCAAACCTAATTCAAGTTATAGACTATTAGTACACATTTAGTACACTAATTTCATGTTGATATTTTTGGTATGTTAAGTTATATTGGATTTTTAACATCCTAAACCTTGTTATCATTTTTAATTTGTTAGGATTTTGGTAAATGTAATGGATGGTGAATCTTCAAACTTAATAGGAAGACGTAATAGTGACAAACAATATGGTAAGGAGGTTTTCTGCCGATGTGGAAGTCGGAAGTCATTTGATTACTTCTTGGAACAATGACAATCCTAGAAGAAGATTTTATGGATGCCCTAACTATGAGGTATTTTCCTTAATAATAATCAATTTATTGGTATTTAGCAGGATAAATGTTATTGGTAATTAATAATATTTATTGCAATACTATTGTAGGAAGGGGGATGTAATTTTTTCAGATAGGTGGATAAAGATTTCAATGAAAGGGCAAAATGCATTATAAATAAATGGAGACTTGAGAATAAAAGGTTAAAGGTTAAGAATAAGAAGTTGAAAGATTGTATGTGTATGCATAATATGCATGAGCTACAAGGTGAAGTCGCTGAAGTGAAAGTGGCACTAAAATATATAATATTTGAAATAATAAGATTGCAAAAGGTAAGATATAATTACAGAGTATTTGCTATAATATTTGTAGTTATTTTTGTAAATATAATTGTTGAAAAGTTGAAGAGTATAAACTTCATAAACTTTGATGTTGTGCCATGGTAATTTATTAGGATTGTCTTGCTGGGTTAAGAATTTATTGTTTTTATAAGGATAAATATATTATTAGCTTTTATAATGCTATATGTAGTTCATCTTGTATACCATTGTTGGTAAATTAAATGATTATGATAACTCCAAAATGGCAATTTCAAACTTAACCAACTCCCAAATGGCATAAGTACCATAATAACTCCAACAGTCATTTAACTAACTTTCATTTCACTAACTTCCAATTTGTCTCAGTAACAAGCAATTTCATAACTTTAATTTCCAACTTGAAATTCCAAGTAATTTCAAATTTCATTATAACTTCAATTTCTAAATAGGTCTCAAAAAGATCAAGTTCAGAAAGATTAATTCACTATAAGTTCAAAATTCAAGTTGAATCTCAAAGCTTTCTTCTCTTTGAATCCCTCTTATTACATAAGGCAAACAAAGTTTTATTGCAATCCTCTTGGCTTAAAGTCATTTTCAGTTTGGATATTAGAATCTGCAGTAATGGATCTTTGTGAGCTACTTGGCCTCATGATATGAACATTATCTCCATACTATTTAAACATGCAAATGAATTTGATTATTTAAAAAAATAAAACTAATATTAACATATTTCAAATTTTAATTAACTTATATGATACTCAGTTGAATCAGTTGACTCGTTGAATTGTGCTTCATACTTACTTATCCTTCTCCCTCTGCTTCTGTCCTTGATCCTGACCTCTTCTTCTCACTCTACCTCTCCCTCTTCCTTTAATCATTATTTGTATGTTGTCTTGATCTTTAAGGGTCTCTTCAGCATATATAACATTTCTTAATGCAGTACGCACTAAATTTGTTTATTGAATTCCTTGTTTTCTCCTTATATTGGTACTAAATGATCTTGGTACCTTTATATATTTCATAAACATTGATCAATAGTAACAAAATGGCTAATAAGTTCCGTCCTCGATGAGAAATTTCTTACATTTATTGGAATTTTACATGATATTTGGTTATTGCCTTGTTGTCCATATTTTGTATAAGTCATTCTTCTCCCATATCTAGTTGCTTTTCCTATTTTAGGTTGTTCAAATTTCTCTTTCTTCCTTTTATTTTTTAGGTTGACCAGACATTCTCTTTGTTACAGGTGGCTCAATAACTTCATATTAGGGGGGGCACAAAATATTTGTCCATCAAGTGGCTCGAGGGAGTACTTGTATGATTTCATTTACCTTTTCTTAATATACCATTTGTCAATGTAGTCATTGGGATTTTAATGGCTATGGAAAATGAAAGCCATAGTATGAGGGCATGGAATCCCTGTTAAATCCCAATATTTATAAGTATGACTAATAATTCTCACACATAACTTGTCAAATCCATGCTCAACTTCATATCCATCAGCTCTATTACAATTAACAAATCAACTAAATCTCTCTTTCTTATTCTCCTCTAACACGATTTGAACTCTTAGTGATATGTTTCTATCCCATTTCTCCATAAAACTCCTTTTTGTATGCATCCTCTTCCTCACCATCTTCTTGATATGCTCCAACATGCTAACTATAGGTTTCACCCTAGCCTTTAAGATCAAACCATTAAAGGTCTCACTCATGTTATTATCCACACAATCACATTTACGATTAAAACTAAAATATGATGTACACCATGTCTCCTTAGGATAGTCTAATAGAGCTTCAATATAACTTGGTCTTAAATCATTTAACATATGCAATTGATCATTACAATCAAGAACTAATGTTGCCTTAGTTGTCCTCCAAAACTGAAACTTTAGATCATATTTATTACAACTGTCTCCAATTAGCATAAATGCGCCTTGCACACATTCTACACTTAACATTTGGTAAGACTCTTTTTATTGCATATGGAGGACCTAAAAAATAATATAAACAAATAAAAATAAAATATTTATTAAGTGCATATATATAAACATATATATTTAATTTAGTATAGACACACCTTTGGTATATTAGATATGATTGTGAAGCCACAATCATCTCTAAGCTGTAGATCTGAAACAAGAAGCTTTAAAAGCCACTTCCATATTTCAGTACACTTAACTTCAACCGTACCCCACGTAATAGAAAACATTTGATTGTTTCCATTCCTTCTAATAACAGTCATCACTATCCTTTACATATTCCCTTCAAGCAACATCCATCTAGCCTTACTATTGGTCTACAACCTTCAATCCAACCCTTTGTACAAACACTGAAACAAACAACACCTTGTAAAGATTCTTTTTCCTTCATCATTAGTGCTTGTTCTAATTGCTCATGTCATACCTAGGTTCTTGATCTTCGTCCTTTATCTATACCCCAAGGGTTTAGCAAATTCCTCCACATGACATCCATGCACTTAATCACACTTGCTCTTGTTCTCTTACAAGTGTTAAAGCTTACATCCACCTTTAGCTCCTTCCTTCATAAAGCCTTTAACTGAACTACCCTGATAATTGTTTGTAACTCAATCCTGTCCTTGTAGTGACTTGCGATCCATTTTGATGTGGTAAGCTTATTCATGTTTGCCATCGTACAACTACACTTAGATTAATTTCTCTTCTTGATAAAACTATTGTCATTTCTCTCCAAACTTGAAAAAAGTAATGAAGGGCGTTATGATCTACATATCACTTTTACTCGAGACTTTCATTTTTTATGTATTTCAAACCTACACTCTTTGTAATGGAGTATTTAATCACAACCTCCTTAAATTCTTTTGCATCTTTAAACTTTAAACATATATCCCAAGTAGGAATATTAGATGTTGGATCATAATATAGGTTTTAGAAATTACCTATTCTCTATGCACTGCCAGCATCTTCTTTTGAACTTATATAATATTGATATGGGTGATCACTTTCAAGATGCTCATTGTCATTTTTAGAAACAAAATCCTTTTAGTCATCTTTATGCCCTTTTTCACTTTCATGATTTTCAACATCATTATTCACAGCCTCAACTTCTTTTCTTAGACTTCCTCTCTTTATATTTTGATATGACGGATTAGAGCCCACCATTATCTCTTTCACTTTCTCATTCCAAATCAATAAAAAGATCACTATCACTATCATCATTTTCAGTAAAAGCATTATACACATCCTTATTAGGCTTATTATCATCAATAGAAGCATTAGGTACATTACCAGCATCAGAAGCATTAGGCACATTATCATCAACAAAAACATTAGGCACATCATTAGCATAAGCATTAAGCACATCATCGTCAGTAGAAGCATTAGGCACATCATGCTCAATATTCACACCACCATGCACAGTATTAACACCATGAGGCTCACTGTCATACACATTATTCAAAACTTTATGCTCAACATGTATATCTTTAATAGGCACACCGCTATCATCATTGTCATTGAATAATACAATTTTTTCTTTAATGTTTGCTCTATCAGCTATTTTACTGACTCCTAGGGCAAGTTGTTCATCCTTTATGTAATGATTATCTTCTTCTTCAGCATTTGTTGGATCTATGTTATATTCACCATCATCCACATTACTTGCTTTTCTTACTTTCTCTTCATTATACTCACTTTTAAAATAAACGTCCACTATTCCATGGTTTTAAACAATATAAATAAAATCACATATTTTTTAATCATCTAGAATCTCAATCTACCCACCTTCTTTATATTTATTTGACACCTGTAATACACTTTATCCATTCTATCATACAAATTATGCTTAGTAGTCCTCACAATGTTAAACCAACATAATTTATGTAGGTTAATACCTTCAACTAATAATTTACTACCACCAATGTAAATGAATTAAGTCTATCAATTGCTCCCTCATATTGAAACATAATTCCTTTTTTTAAATAAAATTTTGCATCTAAATAAAATAATAATTAAATGAGCAATAAATTATTTTACCCCAATTATGTAGCAATTCCCTAAATTAATAAGAAAATCTTTCATTCAAATTGAAATTTGCAATTTCTGTAGGAATTGTAACCCTGGAAATTAAGGTTATATATATACATATACTTACCTCACTCACTATTGAAATTTTATATTAACTTGTAAATGATTTATTAATTAAAATATATATGCTTAACATACTTATAGATTTTCATAATCTCTTAGTTAGAAGAACAAAATTTTCTAGTCCTAGTTTATGGATATTGACTCCTTACTATTGTAAGTTTATCAATAGAAAGGAAGCAATTGTTATAGATTATGAATCAATTATTTCTTCTATATTATATATGCCAAAATGTCAATCTTGTGACTTAAAGTAGTCACCATTAAATAGAAAATAGGTACAAATGATAGTACCTAAAGACAAAATTATTGGGGACATAGTTGTTGTTTATTTAGTATATAACCTTACCTTAATTTGCATATTAAGAGTCAATGAAAAGGATTGTGGTTGCAATTTCTCAATCTTTTCCATCAAGTAGAAGATTAAATTTCCTAATACTTTATTATTATAAAATTATCTATTTCGAAGCACCTAATAACTTTCAAAAAGCACTTGATGTTTTAACTATTTTTCTAGATTTAGCATTTCACCTAATAGATTTTTTTTTCTTTTCTCTTAGTTTTAGAAAATCCTTTATCAAGTGCAAACAAATGATTGGCAATGATTTGTCTCCAAGAAAAATTACATGTTCTACTTCAGAATAGTAAATAGCAACAATAATAAATCTGGTTCTTGTGACAATTTATGGTATAATTATTTTTTAAAAATGCCTAATATTGCAATTTATAAAGGAAGGATAACCCTAGAAATTAGGAGAAATCGCTAACTTACCTCACTGTGGACCAATTGGTGGCCATTGCCATGAGGGTCTTCCTCTTATGCCTCTATCACGAATATCTTGTCTTCCTTGACTCCTCAGTCGCCAACGTCTTCATGAATACCTATTTATGAATTAAATTATTAATTGAATAGTGAAATCCCCATTTTAAGCAAAATTCGAAACCTTAAAAATTAAGAAAACTACAAATTTACCTCACCGTGGACCAATTAGCTAGACAATGCCAATGACAATCTCTTCCTTACTCCTCTGGCATGAAGATATCTTTTGTAATCTCTTCCTCCACCCTTAGTTCAAATGTTCTCTTCCATTCTCTGCCATTTTTTTCTTTTTATTACTATCAAACCGATAAGTTCATACTTAAGAGTAAAAAAGCCTTCTTACAAAATGCAAGTGTATGGTACCAATTTCCATCTTCAAAAAGTCTTACAAAATGCAAGCATATGGTACCAGTTGCTACGTTGAGTTTAAACACTCCCTAAGTTGAAGATATTAGTTGTAATTATAAGACAATAATGTAAATACACATTAACAAGTAACCACAATTTGAAACATTGTCGTAAAGGCAAAGCATGTTGCACAAACTAAATCTCCTATTGAAGTCAGGGTTAAAAGAGAAAATTTTGAAAAGTTTAAAGTTAATTTGACAAAAAAAAATTCGTGAAACTTTTGTGCACCTTGCACCTAAGTTCGAGGACGAATTTGAGCTTTTTTCCTAAGAAAAACTATTGAAAGTTACATTTGTCTTTCAACCATTGAAACTTTTAGTACAAAAGACTATTAAAATTTTCATTTGTCTTTCAATTTTTATTTTATAACAGTTAAATCCTTAGTTATTATTCTTTGTATGTATATTTGATAATTTTTTTAGTACATAAGATAATTCAAAAATTATATATATTAAATAAATAATTATTTAATAAATTAATAATTTATAATTAAAGAACTAGTTCAATTTAATTTATATTTTCACTATGGATCAGTTATCTTTTTTCAAAATATTATGTGAGTTGCACCTTCCTACCGCAACTCGAAGTCCTACTCCGTTTACTCAAGTCCTCCCCTTTGCTAACAACTATTCTCCACAAAGTTTACAATAAACAAATGAGAAAAAGAAAATTTGTGAATGAGAATTATTAGCACTGGATAGGAATTGAGAAACAGGAACAGAAGTTCTGTTACCTAACAGCAAAAACACATGTTTTCTTTTAGATAAGCTAATATTACAGAAGATGCCTAGATGACCCTACAATAGAAAAAGAAACGACTTAAAAACATTTATTCGCCAGAAAAGGAGTAGGTAGAATGTAATCAATGTGTGGAAGATGAAAAAGGTTGGTCATAGTCAAGAGTTTGTCAGGAAATTTACCGATGAATTGGCAGAGGCAGTACAATTAAATAACTGAAGAAGTCGTTCTAAAGTTGCTGTACTTTCCCTTTCTTTTATCTCAACTTGCAATTTCCAATATCAAGGCGAGAAGAAGGTTCTCCACAATTCTCTACTTGTCTTCTTGTTTCCGTCATTCTCAAGCCAGAGGTCACCATTGTTATGGGTCCAAAACGGGACTAAAACTAGCCAGCGTCTGTCTAAGTGAAGTTAAATGGTAGAAAAATGCCATGCAAGTTTCCATTTAAATTAGTATTCTTTTGCATTAGCAACCCTCTTCTTTATCATAGTCCAGGAGGTCTAGAAAAATTCACCAAGCTTTTAAGTTGGCTCAACAAGGGAAGAAGTGGTCCCTAGGTCTTCAGCCGTTCACATCACTTAATGGTACCATAAGTTATTAAATAAAGCTGAGAAACATGGGGCCATGTCGGTTCCTTCACTTAACAAACAGCGAAGCAAAATGAGGTTTATGCAGAATGAAACTGCAAGTGTATCGCTGTTACTATGCGAATGATAAAGAAAAGTCATCTGCGTCGCAGAGTGGTGTATCCATTCTTATTAATCAACATATATCATCACTCTTCTTTTAGAAATAATTCAACAATGACAAAGTAGTTAGTAGTACAGAATCATAAACACTTTTACCAGCCCTGCATTAAATTCTTCTCTGGTACTCCCATTCCCATTCTCCTTAATCATAATGGACCACCAAAGCTATATATATATATATATGTACATAATATGGACCACTGCACCGGTTCCTCCTTTGACCGTCTCTTGATACTATATTTTCCTGTTTGTATGTGTTAAGGTTCGTAAAATTTTTTGGGCCGGAGAAAAGGGTAAATTACTGTAACTTCTAGTTCTGGATAGACATTTAATGCTTCGAACTACTCAAAACGTGAAAGAAAAGGATAAGGAGTGGCGCTTTGAGGTGGTCCTCTTGCCCTTCACCCATTACTTATCGATAGACGTATGCAGTATAAGAAGCTAAGTCCTGTTTCAGACGACAATGGGCTGACACGAAGGTTTTCACAACATTAACATTGTACAAGACAATATATTTAGTTGGAGAGACAAAACCTTAATCAACATATATATGGATAGCATAAGATAATATATTATGTTCATCGTAATCATCGGATTAGTTCCAATGGATATTCAGTATATTATGTTGCTCCTGGCTATAACAGTCCTGAAGTAAAAATTGGTGCATCTTTTCCCATTCTTTAGCCAAGTTATTCTTGATCTTTGCTTGATTATAGAGTAATTAATCTTCACCACTTGAGTATAGGACTGTATAGCTTTGGTTTCCTGGGATTTGAGATCTCTATCACCTGCGTTCAGGTAGAGCATATCCCGTATTCTTGAAAGTTTCTCCTTGGCTTCTTTAACGTCTTTTTATGTTCCATTATCTACCTCACGTTCAACTTCTAAATCACTTCCTTAATATGTTGCATCCTTCTATGGTAAATGCACATTTTGCGGCTCCAACATTCTTCTTCAAGACTTTTCCTGATTATTTGTTCAAATCCTTCACAATCCAACAAGTGGTTGTTGAATATGAAGGGTAGGTGTTTTCTCTTTTTCTTTCCTTTAGCTTGCATTAGCGAGATGCAGATAAGGCAATGAACTGAAATTAAGGGATTTTAAAAACTTGCTAAGCTATCTCGAAAGATGGATGGTGTAAGTTAACAATTGCTTTATCCAGTTTTTTTCGAATTAGCCCAATTCCTTCTTGCTTATTTGACCATGTGTAACCATACTTTTGTCTTTGACTCACCCCTCCTTCAGCCTCCCCAAAGTAAAGAGTGGTATTGTAGTCTCCTAGAGCTATCCATGGAGAAGATATATTGTTTCCCAATCTTTTCATGTGATTCCCAAGCATATGCCTCTTAAATGTAATGTTGGAAGCTTAGATGACAGTGATATGCATAATCACCCTCACCTAAATTAGGTTGATCTTTAGGTGTATATGTTCATGTGAACTACTAGAATCCATAATCTCCACTTTATCTAGGTCATGTAGTACTACTATCCTATCATAGTAGTGATCCCTATGGTTGGTAGCGATTTTCTACAAAAATAAGGGATTTTTGCGTTTATTCTGTTTGTTGGGATTATTAAGTCCTCTGGTATTCTAAACTAGAAAAGATGTTACTTGAAGGATGGGAAAGTTTTTTTCTTCCTCCCAAGATTTCTCCTAAAAACTATCATAGATTCCACAATTTCCTCAATCTCTTGGTCGCTCTTGATTAATGAAATGTTGGTTCCTCCATCAATGACTTCCTATTCAACCCTAGAGTTCTTCTCATGTGACCTTGTAATTTCTTCTTCATCTATCTCACTATTATTATGGGTTTCAACTTCATTTGGAAGTACTGTTTCAATGTCGGGGCTATCGTCATTCACGTTATTCTTACTGTCATCCCCCTTTGCTTCAATTTATGTTTCCTTAGAAGCATCCAACTCTTATTGTCTAACATTATCCCATTTTCCCTCATCCCTTCTTTCCTTGGCCTCATTCATTAGTATCAATTCTTCATATAAACCTATTTCAAAGCTCTTGCCTATACTTTTCCAAATTTGTTTCTTGATGGAGCTACCATATGGTCTTCGAGTGTATGAGACCTCAACCTAATCCTCAAAAATCCTATCCTCTTCATTTAGCCTTATTATAGGTATTATTTTTGGGAGCTTCCCACTAGTATGCAAACCCTAGCATATTGAATTCTTGACATTGTAGCAATGGCTTGATCAAGGCTTAGAGGTTTTCTTACATAGCTAGATAAATGAATTAACACCTTTATAGTCCAGTATTCTAGTAATATGTTGTGTATATTAATCCACAATGATATTTTTTCTGTTTGAGATTTTCTAATTGTTACCCATGTTTCTACTTTTGTAAGAGAATAGGTCTTAAAAAGTAATTTTAGTGACCTATTTCCAATAGAATTTAATCTTGGTTAGGGGACTCAAATCGAAATACAAAGATGTTTTCCTTAGTCATCAAGACTTCTTAAAGGCCATAACCTTTTCATTATGATTTAGACCAGGCACTGGTTGTAGGAAAGGTAGGTCTCCTACCAATGAAGAATCCTACTAGTGCTGCTTTTCATCTCATCGCACCCTCCTTTAGCACTTATAAAGGTGAGGAAATTATCATTCTTCCATTATCCACACTAGGGAGGTCGGACTAGAGGCTTGAGATTGAACGCAAGTCACCAAGAACTTAGACATTTCATTGCACCCTCCTTCAGCACTTGTGGAGGTAGGGCTACTATCATTCTTCTTTAATCCACAACTGGAGGAGCAAAACTGGAAGCTTGAGATTGAACAAGAGTCACCAAGAACTAGTGATCAAGTTTTCTTAGATCATGATGTCTGTAAAGAGCCTCTTCCTCTTAATCCTTGTAGGCTTACCTACTCATTGTTATTGGGAGTAATGCTTGTAGTGGTTCTCTGAACATAGTCAGAAGGGCTAGGACTGCTAGGATTAAAGGAGTGGGAGTTTCTAAAGGGAGAGTTGAGAAGGTATAAAGCTAGTTTTTGAGTGAGAGAGCAAATTGGGGGAAGTTTCCGGAGCTAGGTTTAGAAAGGTTAGACTTTTCATAACTAGAAACAAGAGTGTTTTGTATTAAAAATGGTTTACTCAGTGAGTTCAGTTCAGGAAAAGCCTTGTGGAAGGAAGAGTTTATATCTAGTTGGAGTAAGTTGTTTAAATGTAAGTAAATTGTTTCTTGAAGGGGTGAGAGTTGGCTGGTTGAAGAGTCCAAGGAAAGAATGAGGACTGACTATAAAAGGAAATCTAAAAGTTAGAAAGGGGGAGGAAGATTGGAAGCTGGAGAGGGGGTGTAATTCAAAAACACCTCTAGGTTTTACTTTGCAAATGACCAACCAATTTGACTTATCTCGTCTTAAGC
>JAOQMM010000005.1:12533206-12543752 GCA_027563515.1 Erythroxylum platyclados
ATTAATGCTAAACATAATTAGTGAATTGAGGGATAAGGGTGATATATAGTCTAATTAGTTGCAATTGCAAACTATTATAAAAAAAATTTTCCTCATAGTTGGAAGCATATGAATATACACCTAACCCATAATAAGATTATTAAGATGATAAATGATGCTATAAGGTACCTATTATTAGAAAATGAACGTCTTGAGGCTTTTAAGCAACATACTGAAGCGTATATGACTAACTCATTCTCATATGAAGCTAAAAGAAAGAAGATAAAGGAACATAGATTGTCCCCCAACATGCCAGGGATCTTGTTCCAAGATCTCATTAAAGCAAGTCTTGCTGTTGAAATTGAATATGAAAGTGTCATCCTCGATAAGCATTGTTCTCTTAGTCCCTTCTTACTCTATTTATCCGTAGTCCCTGTTTGCACCAGTGGAAAGGTATAGTCTTTTATTTTAGAAGAAACTAATTAACGCAAAGGACCATATTAATACACATGTTTTAAGCAGATCTGTAGGTAGGGTTAGAACTCCATCCACCATAACTCCCTCATAATATTTGATTTTGCACTTAGTATGATGAGTAGCTATTTTATCCTTCCATGGACTTGTGAAATGACCATAGATGGAGGATGTAACATTACCAGTCTTTGAAGCTAATGTATCGCCAGTGTTCAATGCTTAAGAGTCTCGAACTAGTTCAGGAAACTCCTCCAAGTTAAGATTTTTTCCTCTTTCCCTGGAGTGCTCAAGTCCTTCAGTTTAAGGTGGTTGCAGAGTTATGTCTTAGCTATCCTTGGAGCTGAGACCCTCGCCCAAGGTCACCTCTACACAGTTGTACCAGGATGGCAAGGTACATGTTATAGACAATAACTTGCCAAAAAAAGGAAAGAACTAAGGGTAGTTTTATAAAAATCCCAATAGGAACTAGAGCCCTTCTCTCTAATGAATTGGTCAGGAATTTTACAGATTGTAATCATAATTCTGGTAATAAATCTATACATGAATGATCCAACAGGCCTTGTCAAATGAATCATACGTAAATCATAAACATTAAATGCAGAATAACATAATCAATTTCAAAAGAGAGATAGGAAAAATGTTATTAGGATTGATCAATCCATAAACATGTTATAGGGGCTTGATATCCCCTTTTAAATTGGAAGGAAAAAGATTAGTTGCTCATGGTTCTTCAAATCACATCAAAAAGGAAGAATAGGCATCTCTTGGTGCCCCTTCTATATATCCGCTTTAATTTGCCTCCTAATTGCCTTTATACTTCATAATTAGGGTTTCTAAAGTGTACATGGCCAGCCAAATAACCGTGTAGGTGACTATATACCTTAACCTTGCATTAATCTTTAAAAATCACAAACATGCACGTTCCTAGAGAGTCATACTGGTAACATACACAAGGGATTGTGTAAGTCACTATAAAAATATATGACCTTGAATACATTGTTTCGTCTATGTGGAAACTTATACAAGTGTGTTTATATAGGCATGTATGTTTCCACACAGTCAAAACAACATCTTCGAGATCGAATAAGTTTATAGTGAGCTACATTGTCCTTCACACAACTGTATAGATCATTTATAAGGGTATATATTTCCCATGGGTGAGCTCCAAAATGACTCAAATTCTTTTATTCTTTGTCTCGATTTCACCCTAACTCATCTCCTTTTTCTTTATGAAGACAAATAAGACTGCACATCATTAAAATTGCCCCAAAGATGTGAGTTTAGCTTGTTTTGGTTCTTTTGCTTCCATCATATAGCTAAACCAAAATAATTATCTTAGACACACAATAAAGGTTAATCACTCAGCATTAGGGAAGACATAAATAATCAATTAAGCATTTATTATTAACCTAGAATTAGTTGTTAATAATCTTGAGAAAGATATTAACATAATTAAGGAATTTTCATGATCCGATAAGCTTTAGGTTAAATTAATGTGTGAAGTCTTATTTACATGATATGTCCTAGAGGGATTCACAATCTAAATACTGCTAACTTTATTAATTATTTTTGATTTAATCTATATTCTAGTTAATTAATTATTTTGATTTGTTTTAGATTATTACTTTAAATTTGAATTTGATCAATATCCATTTCCATATATTTTTAGACTAAATAATAGAAAGACGGTTACTACCAGGAATTCTAGTCCTTATGGGCTTGACTCTTACTCATTAGTACTGATAATGGCTACACTGTGCACTTGTAGTAAAATAATCAATTAGTTAGTAATTTTGGAAATTATGAATATAAAGATTTTATTGATCTCTTTTAGCATTCTTCTTCCCTTAAAAAAATTTCATAACTGCTTTAGTAACTAATTCTTTGATAAGACGCCGAGATTTCTATGAAAAAAGAGCATTTAGCCATCTGGTCAAGGAGACTTACTAGGGTTAAGCTCAAAGAGAGATTTCTTAACACCATCTACATTAAAAGCATTATCAAGGGAATCCACAACATCTAATGGAATTTTATCAAAGATAAAGGATTTAACCAAAGTTATTGAGGAGCAACCATTGGTCTAAGAGTTAAAAGAGTTAGAGAAAAACTCAGAAGTTTCCTTCTTAATCTTTATTTGTGATTATGCAAGTTCACCATTTTGTTTAAGAAGAGAAGAGATCTTATTTATGCTTCCTCTCATAGAGATAGTTCTATGGAAAAAACTTTGTATTTTTATCCCCCCTTTTAAGGCGTTAGATTTTAAAATTATGTCTAAGTACGAAGTTATGCATATCTAAAGATTTTATATAAGCTAATATTGTTATGCTTTCTTTTATTTTCTTAATGACATCATCAAGATTGCCATAACATTTTTTCTAAATCTATGTGAGTTTGAGTCTAGTATCTATTATAACCAACTATCATATACACTACTTTGATATAGCTTTTTAAACTTCATATGGAGCTTTCTTAAGCATATAAAGGATCTATATCCATGAAAATTTGAGTAAAGTGTTTCTTTAAAGTTGTTAAAATGAAAGGAAGTTTTTCTAGGCTAACCAGATGATAGATTTTGAATGTTAATGGAGATTGATATAAGAATAAATGACTACTAAAAGTAGCTTTGCTCTTTGGGAATTTGGTTAACCAGTCTTTATTAGCTAATGTTCTATCTAATTTCTTCCTTATGTGCCAATTGTCATTTTGTTTATTGCTTTATGTGAAGAAATTACCTTTAAATTTCAAGTCTTTAGCTTTAATAGAATTGAAACAAATTCTAAAATATTCACTAAAATTCCTCAAACTAATATTCCCTTCAGCCTCAAACAATTATATTATACTATTGAAATCACCTAAGATTAACCAAGGATAGTCAAAAGAATAGTGGATTCCTTTAATTTCATTCCATAAGACATTCGTTTGGAAAGCATGATTGGATTCATAAACAAAAGTTACAAGGAATTTGATCCTTTTTTGAGTTAAGGTTATTAAGAATTGAAAAAATTGGTAAAAATTTTCTAGGATAGAAGCTTTAATTATATTGATTTTAAAAGCCAAAACTATATGACCATTATGTTAGGGGGAGGCTATTAACATTTCATGAAAAAGTAAAAGGAAGGAGAGGATAAAGTAAGATACCAAAAAAGTAAGGCTTAGAGGGCAGGAAAGGTTGAAGGTTGGAAAGTATCCCAGAATTACCCGAAGAGAGAAAGGAATGGAGCAAGGAATAAAAGAATGCAAATGCTAAGGAACAACAAGGGATGAACACTTAAGATCAAAATAAGGCTAGGGAATAAAAAGGAGGAGGTTAAAGTGAATGAAGTAGATGGTTAGAAGAGAAACTGAGAGACATATGGAGAAAAAAAAGAGAAGATTACAAATAGTGACACAATAAGACAAAGAATGGAGAATGGAATGAACTACTAAAAGGAGAAAATGGATTAGAGGATGGATCAAAATAATAAGAAGCTAGGAAGCTGGTTCAACAAAAGTGTTGAGCTCATACACTTTATGCAGATGTAGAGAGAAGTAAGAGCTTCTATCTCAACCTTAACAAGTTGTCTACTATATCCATAAAATATATTTTTTTTCAGTTTTTTATTAGAAGTTTCATTTTTGGTGGAATCTAGTCTATGTAATACCTTTTTCTGAAGGTAAACAACATTTTAAGCAAGACTAGGTAATGTATAGGATTACTAGCCCCACCCTTTAGAGGGCATATTTGACCATTTTTTAAAATAATTTTTAGGTTTATATTTTCAATTTTATTTCATTTTTCATTACCTGTTAGTTTTCCCTTCCTTTTTATGCCTAAAAGTTGTTCCTCTAACCAAAATGTATTATAGTTTAACCTAGAGAGAGATAAAAAAACTTTGCACATGTCAAAAAGTGAAAGTAAAAGAATTTCAACTTAATTGGCTTTCCATCTTGAGTTAGCTTCTAATGATTCAAAGATTGAGAAAGAAGTCATGGACAATAAAAAAACTCTAAAAGAGTTGGCTTCTCTAGATTTGAACCAATAACCTCTTTCCATTACTTTCCATAATTTAGTGGAAAATAATGTCTTTGAGTTTAAATTTGCACTAATTCATCTATTGCCTTCTTTTTTATTGTCTTGCAGGTGAGGATCCTTATAAGCACCTTAAAAAGTTTGTTTTAGTTTGTTTAAGCATGAAAATTCTAAGGGTTGTAATAAAGTAAATCACATTGTGGGGTTTTTCCATTCTTATTAAAAGATGTAACTAAAGATTGGCTCTTTGATTTACCCTCAGGATCCATTTCCACATGGGTTTTTTTTGGAAAACTTCTTCCCCACCTTATGAACAACCTATATAAGAAAGAACATTTGTAGTGAGAGGTAACATCAAAGAGAGTCTCTTTATAAGTATCAAGAACACTTCAGAAACTTTAGGCTATCTTCATTCACTATTAAATAAATGTTCAAATCTTAATATAATATTTCTATGAAGGTCTGTCATTAATGGATAAGAGTATGATTGATATTTTGAGTGATGGTGCATTAAAGACCCTTGAGGCCACAACAAATTGAATAACTAATATGATGACAAATTCCCATTAGATTAGCATTAGATATTATATGCTCATTCAAAGGGTGAATGAGGTAAATGTTTCTTTTATTAAGCAACAATTATCCAAAATTACCTCTTTTGTTAGACAGTTGACTATAGGGAATATACAACAAGTCAAGGCCTACTAGATATATTCCAAAACAGCAGATTCTCTAGCTACGTTACAATATCTTACTCCTTATACAAGAGCAAAACTAGTTGAATATTTTATGTACCGTGAAGGACTATAATTACTTATAATGATCTTTTTAAACAAGCATAGGCTTATTAGCAAATGTCTTGTCTATTACAAAGAGCACATGATCACGAGGCTTATCTAGGAGATGTTTTTTATTTGCATTCACACCTTTTGGAAAGAGCCGCTAAATTAAGTTTTAGTTTAGGTGAAGGCAGTATGACTACTTTACCAACAGTCGAGACCTAATCAGGGGACGTTTTGGTTTATGTTCCAACTAATGTAATTTCTATTACAAATGGACAAATATTCTTATCCGTTAATTTATTTAATGTTAGAATAACGCCTATTATTGATGTGGGTATTTTTGTCTTCAGAGTGGGCTCTGCAACTTAAATTAAAGCTATAAAACAAATAGTTGGAAAATTATAATTAGAATTGCCCCAATTCGTATTATTAAAAGTCTTTGACCAATTCACTTATGATCTCGATAAAGCTACTCATAATCAGTTTGCACATTGAGTCATTTAATAAACATATACCTAATATTGCAAGATGGAAGCACCTAGTATATAAGTTCTCCTAAGAATGATCCTCCACAAAATAAGTCATCTGATTCTTTTTATAACACCTATAGCCCAAGTTGGAGGGATCATTCTAACCTTGGTTATAGAGGGAAGCAACAAAATTTCTTTCAAAATAGGTAGTAAGGTCCCTAACAACAATTCCAAGCCAAGCCATAATCTTCCTTGAGGTATGCCTTTAGAGGATATTGTTGTCTCTTATTACTAACACCTTATAATTTCAATAAGAGACTAAGAAATTTTAATATAAGGTAAGGTCTAGCATTCAAAATTTAAAAGAATTAGATGTGCCAAATGATAGTTACTATAAACCACTTAGAGACTCAAAGTGGAGGGAGATTGCCATCTTAACCTAAGGTGAACCCTAAGAATATGAATGCAATGAATTTGAGGTGTGGTGATAAGGTCAAAGAGACTAAAAGGGCCATTCTTAGTTGCCAGTGAGTAGGAGATTAAGAAGAAACTTGAAAAAAGGGAACTTTACATCATATTCAAAGATAAATTTTGACCCTTGAATTAAGATTAAGTTTAACCTTCCATATTTTCCTAACAGGTTAGCAAAATCAAAGAAGGAAGAAAAGAAAAATGAGAACCTTAAAAATTTCTGTAAGGTTAAGGTAAACATACTCTTGCTTGATGCAATCAAGCAAATTGCAAGGTTTGCAAATTTCCTTAAAGATTTATACACTAATAAGCTAAAGTTGAAAGGTAATGAGAAGATCATAATGGATGATAATGTTTTGTAGTCTTTCAAAGGAAAATTTCACCCAAATGCAAGGATCTAGGTATCTTTACCATTCCTTATAAGATTGGTAGTACTAGGAATGAGTGAGAAATGCTAGATTTAGGACCATCTATTTATGCTTTCTTAAATCTAAGACCTTTGAAAGAAAACTAATGTTGTCATACAATTGACTAACTAAACTATTGCTTACCCAAATGGGGTAATTGAGGATATTCTTGTGTAAGTGAATAAGTTAGTTTTTCCAACTGATTTCTATGTTCTTGATATGGATGATGATTCTTCCTTTAAATTAACACCTATATTATCAGGGAGACCATTTATTAACATGTCCCAAACTAAGATAGATGTTTGTGAGGGTAGCCTCACAATAGATTTTGATGGTGAAACAATTTGTTTTAATATTTTTGATGCTAAGAAACATCTTAGTGATGCATATTTTATGTTTGCTATTAGTGCGATAAACCCCTTAGTACATAAGAAGTTTAAAATGAATAGCCATCGACTTAAACCCCTTATTAATATTTTTAAGTGAACAATGATGAGGAAATGGAGTTAAAGAACCTAACATATGCTGATTAATGGTTGGAGTTTATATGAAGCCAATGAGATCAAACAAAGTTGCTACTTGAGTGGAAACCGAATGGGAGTTTATTCCTTTTTTCTCTTAATTGTGCATTCTTTTTCCTTCCCTTTGCATTTGGCTTTCCATTGGAATAATGAAAGTTTTAAGTGTTGGAATATGGGATTTATATATGTATTATTATTTTCAAAAACAATTGTGTGTGTTTATCCAAATTCTTTTAAAATTGTATTTTAGTACTTTTCAATGTGTTTTTAGTTGCACGCCATAAATGAAGAGTTAATTAAGCTTAAGAGATTGATAACATGATTGAATAAGCGGTCTTGCAACTTGTAATTAATTACAACAACAACAACAACAACACTTAGTATAAATCCCACTGAGGCGCAGGGTCTGAGGAGGTTTAATAGTACGCAGCCTTACTCCTAACTAGTAAAGAGGTTGTAATTAATTAGTGTAGTAATTTTTCTTGAAAGTGGTAGTGACTAGATTCGGTAGATAAAAGTTGATAAGATTTTGGGCTCATAAACTGACATATCTATATTAGTCTCACTATTTTCCTTTCATAGATGATATTCTTCCATTGATGTTGCTTCTGTGGAACTTGATTTGATTCTTTTTAAGGTCATATTAACATATGCATGCATGAATATGATTAAAGCCTCTTTGTTTATAAGTTACATTAGTCGAATAACATATCCTTATGATTTATTTCACCTTAATGAGTGCATTTGATCTTAATTAGCCATATTCATTTGTTTTTAACCTATATTATAAGCGTTTGATAGGAAAAATAATGACTTCTACCCAAGCTTTAGATCTAGTGTAGCATTGTTCATCCTTATTTTCGAGTGGGTGCACAATAAGTGTGGGGGTGCTTATTATTTAATTGTGTAGATTAGCTATAGTTAGTGCATTGGAGTGTGATTTAATTATTAAGCATATGGACTCTATTATTTCTTAAATAAAAAACAAAAGAGAAGTTAATGAAAAAGGCAAAGTTGTGAGCTCCTCATATGATCTATAAGAAAAGGCTTAATTGTGCAATTGTTTTTGGTTTGAATGTTTGAAAGATATTAAAGAAGCTATGTGATAAAGTTTTTTGCATTCTTCATATCTAATGGTAACAAATTTGATTGAGTGTTTGTTTTCCATTTAATGTTTAATTGAACATTGACCTGTTCCAATAGTTTATTGGCTTTTTGATTAATATACCCAAAAGTGTTTTCCACCTTGATCCCTCTGTTATAACCTTTGGAAAAATTATTTATGATTTATGACATGTATATGAACCTAATGATGAAGAATGACAAAATACGCAAGCCTATAATAGGGCACTTCCATTAGAATGAATTTTGAGTGAAACAGATACCCTTCAAATATATGATAGTTAAGTGTTTATATTTGTGAGGGTTTACCTATTTAGTACACTCCAATTTTGAGTGAAAGTGTTTGTTAATGAATTGTGAGTTATTGAGAATATTTTTTCATAAAGCATTGTTAGTTTTAAATGGTTGGTTGTTCTTTATTGATGGAGTTGTAATGTTGATATTTTAGGAATAATAAGTTTAAGTTATAGATTTTACTTAAGAACGTGTAAAAGTTAAATGTGGGAGAATTTGATAAGTGTTTAATTAATTTCATAGTTTTTGACAATTTAACTCATGTTTGGTTTTCTAGCCTTAACTTTCTCATTCAAGATCCAATTGAGGAGCTTCAAGATGATATGGAAATATTAAAAAGAGAACTACAACTTTTATATTTTGAGTTTTCCAAAATAAAAAATTATCAAAGTTTAAATGTTGCTTGAAACTATTACTGTCACAAGTTTTCATATTTAGTTGTTCGAAGTATATGGAAGGAATTTATTTTGGAAGCTTTAGAGCCCCATGTATGGAATATGGAGCTGAATATTCACTTTACTTTATTATGATAAAATATAAGTCTTATTTTACTTTATTTACTTCTTTAATTTGTAAATTTTGTTAAGATTATTTTAGGATTCTTATTTTTACTTAACTTCTTAAAAAATCCTAAGTTATTTAAACACTTTATTTTCTTGTTAAGGGGATATCACAAAATCTAATTTTTCACATTCTTTATACTCTTTTGGACGTGTGTTTTCAAGAACTATCCAAGTCTAGATCTATTTGTTTTTCCAATTCAAGGAGATGTTGAAGCCTAAAACCTCATTTATGCATTAATTGATTATGTTGATTCTATTCTCCACTTTTCTATAGAATTGATTTGATGCTAGTATTTATGATTTGTGTTGCTTAATTTAGTTTAGGTTTATAGATCATTCATATACATATTTATTATACAAATCAAGAATTCAATTCATAATTATTATTGTTCTTGATTTATAAGTAGCGAACTACTGGTTGTGCACCATTAAGGGTAACACAACTTAAGTTAAACAATTCGAGTTTATGTGATTGTTACCTAGACTAACCCATTTTTCTAGTTCTTAATGTTGTTGTTACACTAAATGTAAAGATATTGTTCTAGGTTGACTAACAATTAGATATAATTGAAGAGCTTGTTTAGGTTAGATATGATATAAGAGAAAATTGAGGTTAATAGAGCTTGTTATTGCCGACAGTTAGTTATTTTTGAAGAGGGTAAAGATAATGTTGCAACTGATTATGCTATTCAAGTGATATAAAATGTCATGCAAAATTTTAAACCCCTAATTATATTAAAATGAGAAAGATAAAAACTTACAAAAAAACTTCACACTTCACTTAATATGTTTTACCTCTGCTTTGATAATGAGATTCATATTTTATCTTGTGAGTTTGTTTGTTCTTCACTTAATTGTTTTTTTTAATTTAACAATCTCCTCAATTTTACCGGATCAATTAATGCTTAATGCTTAAAGAGATTAATCGGCTCATTTATATCACCTATTTTTTATTATACTTAATCTTGAGATTAATCGGTTCATTTATATCACTTACTTTTTTGTTATACTTAATCTTTTATATATTATTAGATTCTTCAATAAATTAAATCACTAATAAAAATAAAGATATAATCATTAGTAGCAAGATGTTAATAACCATTCCCTATGAATTCGACCTTTACTCACCACTAACATAAATCATTATTAGTATCTAAGATAAGAAAATTATTTTTGGTACACTTAACACACATTAGTTGAGTTAAATTAAAAAAATGGCTAAGTCAATCTAACGATGCCTAAAAACCAAATGTCGTTTAATGACCTAACCTCAATATAAGTTAATTTAATGTACCAAATCATCTTTTCTAAATATTTCAAAAAATTTTAAAATAAACAACCTATCTCTTTTGACAATTTGACTAAAAATAATTGAATATTATATTATATTATATACATATACATAACATACATACATACATACATACATACATATATATATATATAACAAGAGT
>JAOQMM010000005.1:12587934-12602750 GCA_027563515.1 Erythroxylum platyclados
TTCGCGATAGGTACTCTTGCCTTTGTGTCTGTGTTCTATTGAGCGGAATAGGTGATAATTTGAGTTAATTATTTAACTTGATCTTTCACATCAGAAACGACAGCTGAATTGAGGAGCAGGGAATAGACGAACAACCTCCACTTGGCCAGCCTTGAGACCTAC
Source organism: Erythroxylum platyclados (assembly GCA_027563515.1). Classification (NCBI taxonomy): domain Eukaryota; kingdom Viridiplantae; phylum Streptophyta; class Magnoliopsida; order Malpighiales; family Erythroxylaceae; genus Erythroxylum; species Erythroxylum platyclados. Next base: position 12,588,097 of record JAOQMM010000005.1, read on the forward strand.
GACAACTGTACCAGTCAACATAGCTAGTCGTGGTTTCAAAGGGACTATGCTAGCAAGTAGCAGCGTGGGAAGTGCAGCTGCACCTATTAAACGCTTGTTGCGAGCTAAATTTGCATAAAGGAGGTCTAAGGGCCTTTGTTTCATTTGTGATGAGTTATTCTCTCCAGAACACCGTTGCAAGCATCTTTTTTGGTTGGAGGCTGAGGAGTCAGATGTGGATGGGGAACCTGATGAAGCGACTAAACCAGAAATCTCCTTAAATGCTATTATAGGAATAATAAACTCACAGACGATGCAGCTTCAGGCATCAGTAGATGGAATTTACAATCTTATCCTTCATGGTCTGAAAATCGATGTGAGTTCCTTTCCTTCCAACAACAGTAAATGGTAGAGGTAAAGACGCCCTTATAAAGGTTAGCATTAAGAGTGCCTTTCTGAGAGTTATTAATAGCCTAGCAAAGAGCTTGATTCCAATTATAAGGGGACCCATTCCTAGAAAACAGATGAGATAACCTACAGCACACTACCTTAGAGTATGGACAAGAGAAGAAGAGGTGGTCCCTATCCTCAACATACAGTTTGCATAGTAAACAGGTAGTATAAACATTACCTTTCCATTGGCTTTTCGTCCTTAGTCTATTTTTGATCGCCAGTCAAGTGATAAAGGAGGCCTTTGGGTGGATAGGGTTATGCCATAATAGAGAGTGCCAAGAAACCACAGAGAGATCTCTATAGAGGTGTTGATGGCAGGAGATATTGGAGAACCATCCATTTGGAGCCAGAGTCCAAGTGATGGTATCCTCCAAATGAAAATTACCCAGAGGGGGTAAGAATAGAGACAGGTTTTCAAAACCTCTGAAGTTGCCTCACCAGGCCCCATTACTAATCAAAGAGGAGACCCTACTGTGAAGTGGGATTCTATTTCTCAAGTGGTTTACCTGAGGGTTGAGAATAAGGGGGCTTGCATCCAACCAATTATCGTACCATAGCCAAGTGCTTTCACCATTACCCGTTTTGTGTTTAATACACGGGTACACCAATTTACGCAATCTCATCATTTGGATCAAGATCCATAAGAACTCTTTACTATAAGAAACTTGTCAAAAATTCAGATTCTTTAAGTGATACTCATATATCCATTTAACCCACAACCCGTTATGATCAGTATATAGGCGTCAAAGTCTTTTACACATCATTACTTTCTGCATGTGAGATATAGACTTGATCCTAAGTCCTCCTAACTTCTTCGGAGTGGTCACCTTACTCCACTTAACCTTAGCATTCGTAGAGCTGTTCATTCTACCAGACCATAGGAAAGTTTTAAGGATTCTGTCTATCTCCTTAAGGACCTTCTTTGGCAGGGCTATGTTTACAGCCCAATAGAGGTGTAGACTGCTTAGTATAGAGATAATAAGAGTAAGGCGGCCAACATATGAGAGGAATCTATTCTGCCAAGCGTTAACCCGAGCTTTAATCCTTTCCAATAGAGGAAGACAGTCCTATAACTTAGGTTTATTAAGGAAAATGGGAACCCCTAGATAGCAGAAAGGCCAATATGTATGTTCAATCCAATCAAATTCTACATCTGACCAACGTTTCTTACATCCTTCGAGACCAAGCAGCAGCTTTTCCTAGGATTCAGCCTTAACCTAAACCAATTCCCAAATAGATTCAAGGCGTGCTTCATTATAGAGATGGAATGAGCCTCAACTCCACAAAGCAGCAGGAGGTCATCCGCATATATAAGGTGAGTCGCATATATAAGGTGAGTAAGTTGAAGGGCTTGGCATTTATAATGGAATTGGTAGCTCCTGTTAGCCGAGAGTAGCTTACCAAGTAGCCTCGAGAAGCCTTCCATTACCAATGCAAACAGATAAGGAGATAGCGGATCTCCTTGCCGAATGTCTCTAGCAATCTTGACCGATTTAGTGGGAACCCCATTAATAGGTATACTCAAGGTAGGAGTTTGGATACATGCCATAATCCAGTTAATAAAACGAGTACGCAACTACAAGGCTTCCAGACAGATTTGGATAAACCCCTAGCTTATGGTATCGAAGGCCTTGAAAAAATCAACTCTAATCACACAGCTTTTGACTTGCTTACCAGAGTGATATTCTTTCAACAGTTCTTGAAGCAGGAGTATATTGTCACCGATATGTCTATCTGGTATGAAGGCTCCTTGGCCTAGGTTGATGATGCTTGATATGGCCACAATAAGTCTTTCCGTTAAGATTTTTTAAATGACTTTATACACAACGTTGCAACAAGAGATAGGTCTGAAATCACTCATACATTGAGGGTTATGATTTTTCAGGACCAAGGTGATGTAGGTGTGATTTAGCTCCTTGAGCATTTTACCGGAAGAGAAGAATTCCATCACCACATCCAAAAGTAATTTACCAATGAGATCCCATGTTTTCTGGAAGAATAGGGAGGTAAATCCATCCGGGCCAGGGGCTTTGGATGGTTTCATACTGAAAAGGACCCTTTTGATATCCATCTGAGAGATAGGTCGTATCAAGAGGTCATTTAAGTTATGATTTACCTCAACTTCAAATAGTCTGATAAAATGTGGGCTAAGAACCGAAGAGGGGCCTTCACCCATTAGCTCCAAGAAGTGGGATCTGGCAATTTCCTGAAGGTGCACTAGCTCAGTTTGTGGCTGCCTGGAATTATCCTTAGCTTATATGAAAAGATTGATAATTAATTTGTAACTAGGCTTAGCATGTAAGCCTATGCCCAACCCATCTCAGACCGAAGCTAAGTCTTTTTTAAGAAGTGTAAAATGACATCGTTTTACCTATTGTAATGTAACGACATTTTACACTAATTATATTCTCCTTCAGAAACAACTGTCTTAGAGTCATTTCCTCCTCCCTTCTACTCCTAGTTGTCGCGCCTCTAGTCCTACCTCCTACTCCTAGCCATCGTTCCTCCTCCTCCCTCTTGCTCCTAGTCCTTGTTCCTTCTCCTTCCTGCTCCTAGTCCTCGTGCTTCTAAGTGGTATTGCATTATTTGCAATTTATTCGCTTTAGGATAAATTTTCAGGGGTTAACGATGTCTCTTAGGGAAATTAGCTGTTGAGTTTTCTACAATTAACCCATTAATTAACTCAACTAAACTGAAATTAAAATATTCCTTGTTCACTTGTATATATTATATTAGATTAGATTTAGGAGTTGGTTATATAATATCTATCTTAATTTAATTCAATGCAAAAATAATATTTACACCCCTCCTCCTTTTATGTGTATAAGCATAAATTATCATAGTTTTTTTTTTTGTAATCTCAATTTTTCATATGTGCTTCATTTTCATATTAGTAGACTAAAATTCGTACATATAAATAAGTTTGAATATGTCTATTATAAGGTAAATTGAGTTGTTCCTAGTGTTTGTTACATGTTTTTACTAAGTATGGAGCATCAAATGAAGAGGAAAACCAAGTTAGCCATTTTCAATAATTCATTTTTCTTCTACAATTATAGTAACTGTCCAGCTAGAATTTGATTTCATACATTAATCTAAAATTTATTTTTCTACACTTTCTTGATTTAAGACCAAAAATCAACCTCTACTTAACTTGATTAACCTCTACTTAACTTGAATAATAGCATAGACTACTAATTTCATTAAGATTTAAGACCAAAAATTGAGTTTTACATCGAGAAAATAGTCATGAAATAGTTAGGTTAACTAGTTGTCTAAATTTCAGTTTAGAAACACTCTAAGTTAGTTTTACAAGCTAAACCGGAATCTGTCAAATTTTAAATCAGTATAGGATTACCTTTAATTTTGCCTATGATTTAAATTGTCATTAAAATTGCTTATGATGTGAACTATCTAATGAAATTGGATTGAGTTTAGAAATAATTTAGAAGCTGAAATTCCTGCTCCATTGGAGTGTTCAATATAAAAGCTGAAAATTTTCAGTTTTCATGTTCTTTTCTTAATATGCTAGCATTTGGATGATGAAATGATAAAGTTGAGTTTTTGGTTAAATTAGATAATAGTTTCATGTTCAAATACATGTGAGAAGTGGGTACGAAAGTGGGCTAAATATGTTTTGTTCGTTGCTTAAATTTTGATTTGTGCTTTAACTTAATTAACATCTACTCACAATCTGACAATTTAACTTTAAGTTTGATAGATAATAAAAGCTAGAAGTGCACTCAAAAGGATGATTTGATAATAGTTGAAAGTGCACTCAAAAAGATGATTTGATAATAGTTGCAAAATTGTTTTCCAAAAAATTCAGATTTGTGAAAGTAACCTATTTTGTTTTTATTGGATCTTTTAAAATTACAAAACCACTTGATTTATGCCTGAAATTATGAAGGTGCATAATCTGATTACATAATCAAAATTCCAGCAGGTCATGTATTTTTTATTATCGTGACTTAAATGTTGAAGTCAATAAATTTCCAACTTTTGAATGCTAATTGTTAGGTTCAAAAGATGGGTTACAAGCTGATAGTGTTAAGTTTTAATGCTACAAGGTATTTTTTTTTTGGCTGAGAGGGTAGAATGCATTAGTGCATCAATCATTTTTCATCATTTAGGATAATTTTTTTTTCATATAGCAGAATTATTAGGAAATATACATTAAGCTCAAGGATCAACTAAGAAATTAATTTGTGGTGAAATTAAGCTTAAGATTTTGGTTTATAAATATGAATTTAAAATTAAAGAGATAAATTATTTGTATATATTTTTATGCATTTCTTGTATTCTAAATTATTTATTTTATATTGTTTCTTTCTTGTTTAAAGGCTAATCCTAAAGAATATCATAATTGGAGTTCTCAATTAGATTGATCACTAAATAAATTTATTTAGTAAATGGAACTTTCTTTAGAGAATTGACCCTTATTTACTTTGTACTAATTTGATTAATAACTTTAATAATTAAATAAGGTTTTAATTTATATGCGTCGAACGATACATATCAAATTTTTAGCACTATTGTAAGGGAAAGTTTTATTTTCCTAGTTTATTTTTTAATGACAATTGCTTCTTCTTTTATATTTGAAAATAGGTTCAAGCGAAGAAAGAAGAAGTAAGTGAATTGTATGAAATTAAGAGATAGAAAAGTGACTAGAGTGAAACCCGATCCGGATTAAAAAAAAAGTGCAGAGAAAGAGCACCTTCAACCTATTGAGTTTGAAAGATCTTCAATTTCATGCTTTCAATCATATTTGGACAAACAGGTGGAGATGACCGCAGCTACTTTGAAAAAACTTTCTAAACTGAACCTCTACCAAGGATGACAACGGGTTGGGTTGGGTCAGGCTTGCACTTAGCCCGGCCCAGCTCGTTCAAGGGCTGGTCGGTCCACCGGCCGATGACTACCCGCCTGTGGCTCGTCGGGACAAAACAATGTCATTTTATTAAATTTTTTTTTAAAAAAAGATTGACGGGTCGAAAAACGACGCCGTTTTATACATTGAAGGTGGGCCACAGGTCGGCCCGCCCTTGGCCCATGACCCAAACGGGCCAACAAGTCTTGGCTCATGGCCCGACCCGCGGCCCGGCCAACCTGGGCCAAACTTGGACCGGGCGGGTCAGACCACAAATGTCATTCCTAACCTCTATTTATTCTAAAGCGTAACTTAAGTTTCTTAAATTTATTGCCTAAATTTTCTGGTCGTGAAGACCCTCACAGGTATATAAAATTATAATGAAAATTTTAATTTGTTATTATTTTAGAATAATTAATAATATATTAATAATTAATAAAATTTATATTACATATTTCATAGTATTATATTTTAATACAATAGTTTGGAAGTATGATAAATTGATCTTTTTAACTAATACTCAATCACATGATTATTCGAAGTAATGTCTTTTATCTTATAATTTTATATTATTATAGCTCAGCAAAGGCCCTTATTTCTCAATGGCCCAAGTTAAGAACAAAAAAAGGGCCTTTATTAAATGAGCGCTTATTTGGTAATTCTTTTGTGGAAATTCTAAAATCCTTTGTTTCAACTTTCATCCCAGTAATTACTGTGTATTTCAAATTACCAGAGTCTCTTATTAGATACAATTGGTCAGAGAAATACGGGTGTGAAATTGTCAACTGAGGCAAGAGGAAGAAGGGAGTTGGGTGATCTCTGGTTTCGTGAATTGAATCTCAATGAAATGATGTGGAGAAACTCCGAATCTCTATGGAGGAGTTTCTCATCTAAATCTATTAATCGCTCGCCTTATTCTCATTATTACCATGTTAGCAATTACTCCACCACCAATGCAATTCCACCACTCTCCTCCTCCTTATCCTCTCCTCCTCCTTCCGCCGCCGTCGGCCTACCGTCCATCTTGGCTTCTGCTGTCCACTACGGTCGCTGCTATTGGGAGCTTTCCAAAGCCCGCCTTAGGTCCTTGATCTTTCTTCTTCTTCTTCTTCTCCATCTTCTCTTATCTGATTCCTGAATTGAAATATGTGTTCTGTTTCTGTTTCAGTATGCTAGTGGTTGCAACATCTGGAACAGGGTATGTTCTTGGGAGTGGAAATGGGGTTGTTGATATAGCAGGGCTTTGTTATACTTGTGCTGGTACTATGTTGGTTGCTGCTTCTGCTAACTCCTTCAATCAGGTACCCCACCCTCTCACCCCTTTTCTTTTGCAATTACTCCAATTTCATATCCATTTCGATATATTTCGATACGCTGGACTTCAAAACCCAAGGTATATTTTTGGTTAATGACTTTTGAATGATTAGAGCAAGTGAGACTTTAATCCCTTGAAGCAAGGTTTAAGGATCATAGGAGCAATCTTTTATGCAGACGATGTTCGCTTAGTGTCATGATCCATAGCAATTTTCTTAGTCATTTTGAGATTCAAGGACTTGCTGCTGGAGACTGTCTGGAAAATGCTTTTAACCTCTCATCACACGACTTCCTTTCTTCTTGCTGTACTTAAAGGAAGCATGAGAAAACAAAAATCTAAACTAAAGACATTTGGACATCTGGATTTATTGTCACTGCTGTATAGATGAAGAGATGCGTTTTTCTAATTCTAGTGCTTATTTTTTAGAATGTCTAGCTTGCTCTTTCAAGTAGTTGGTGCAGATTAATACATCGGTTTTCCTTGAAACCATGGATTTGTAGATTTGACTTATCAACTCATCCATGGCTTGTTTCATGTTATTAGGTGTTTGAGATCAAGAATGATGCCAAAATGAAACGTACGAGAAACAGACCACTGCCTTCAGGGCGACTTACAGTACCTCATGCAGTTTCCTGGGCATCATTTGCTGGTTTGACTGGCACCACTATACTTGCTAGCAAGGTGATGATAACTATTGTCCAATTATGCTTAATCAGATTCGAGCATAATGATTTATGTTGGTCTCACAGATTAGATTGTTGCAGGCTAATATGTTGGCAGCTGGGCTTGGTGCTTCTAATCTTATTCTCTATGCCTTTGTCTATACACCATTGAAGCAGATCCATCCAATCAACACATGGGTTGGGGCTGTGGTTGGTGCAGTTCCACCCTTGCTTGGGTAATTTGGTCCACTAGTTTTAATTTCACTCAGTATTCTCTCAATTTTCTTAGATAGATAATTATAAAACTGGTTTCTATCTAGATGTCTTCCTAAGTCCCTCGTTTAAGTATTTTCATCCCAATGTTTCATTCCAAGAGAGTGTTCACATAGACTGCTATTATGAATATGTTATCTTTACGAAACAATTTAATTGTCACAACCTCTATGTCAAAGGCTTAGCGAAGTCTTTAAAGAGAGCCCGGGGCCTAATTGATCTACTACCACTGTAATATTACCAGTCTTGTCATTTATTACATTATGATCTTTCTTGCCTAAAGATTGAATCTGGTCATTTGTGAGTTTAGAGATATAAGAAGTGATATGAGCATGCTTTCCTCTTAAAAAAGGATTATAACTTTCATTGAGTGGAAAGATGTTGATGTTATATTTAGTCACTGGTCCAATTATTTGTCAAATATGCTTTCTTGACGTACAATTACTCATCTTGAACTACTAGTTTAAATAAAGAGTTTACATACTGTTCTATTGTATTGGTTCAATGGTTCATAATTTGTGTTCTTGATTTTCAGATGGGCTGCAGCTTCTGGCCAGGTTTCACTCAATGCAATGCTTCTTCCTGCTGCTCTCTACTTTTGGCAAATACCCCATTTTATGGCCCTTGCATATATTTGTCGCAATGATTATGCCGCTGGAGGGTATGTGGATATGCTGCTAATGAATGGAATCATGTCTGAAATTAATTACTGTTTTTTTTTCTATTTTTCATTTAGTTTTCATCAAGTTGTCTCACTTAATAGACAAAATTAACATTGCTAGAATGTTGGAACAAACTTTCCTAATTAAATAAATGAAAACAAAAGTGTATAATGATGGTGATATGAGGATCAAGGCAATTTGATGTTGAAAATTTGCGGGGAAGTGGGATATTTGTGTGCATGAATGATTATCCAAGATCCCCAAAGTCATTTCCTCAGCGTTTCTTCTTATTTACAACGTTTCTATTATTTGTTATAAGTTCAGGTTTAAGATGTTCTCTCTTGCTGATGCTTCTGGTCAGAGGACTGCTGCTGTGGCTTTGAGGAACTGTTTGTATCTGGTTCCATTAGGTTTTTTAGCTTATGACTGTAAGTATTTTTCTGGAAAAGCCCCCTCTTTCTTATCTCTGTAAATCGTTTCTTTACTTGGCCTTCTTCTGTTAGTTTTTCATGTTCTCATAACTTATAAACATTCATTTTATTACACAGTTGCATTGATTTTAAAAACTTCATGCACGAACATATATAATTCACTGATATGGTAACTGTCGTTTCTACTTAAGTTATCTAGTTTGCTCCATATTCTGATTGAATGAATACTTCATTTTATGGTACTGTTTGGCTTAATTTCTGAGCTCATTAACTAGTAAATATGATATTATTTCATCGAACTGATATTTTCAAAATAATATTAAATATTTTATGATGCTATTTCTTATCAAATTTTATATTAAAATATATTGCAAAGAAAATATTAAAAAAATATATTCAGTTTAAAATATCAGAATATTATTAAAATATTTTCAACTAAACTTTAATATACAAAAGGAAAGATTAACTAAATAGAAGTAAATATTTTATGATAAAAGAGATGTAAACAGAAATTAATAGCAAAATTCTTAAGAGAGATATGTACTATAAAAAATAAAAGAAATTTTACAATAGAAAACACAAATTAATAACGTTAACAAACACGTAACTAGAAGAAAAGCATTGTATTAAGTAATATACAATAATTAGAAGATAAATAAGATTGTGCAGCTATCTCAATATCTCAAGTCTGGATTATAGGGATCTCATTCAGAAATTTGCTAATTAGTTGTTGCTTAGCTAGTATATATATGTAGCTGTACTTTATATAGAAACACATCAATAAAAGCACCTTTTCTTTTTTTATTACAATATGTTACATACATACATATATATTTGTGTGTGCATATATATTAGAATATAAATATGTACCAAACAGAAACTAAGAGGATAAATTGTTCGTTGATATTATATCTTGTATTGATATGCATTGCATCCTCCATCTTTATATTTATGAAATTAATGGAGTATGCAAATATAGAAGTGAATGCAATTAAAAGGGGAAAGGGAAAGTAGAATGGTAAAGGAAAAAAAACTAGAAAAAATATAGGAGAATTTGATGACATATAATGATGAAAGGTTCATCTTCTTACTATATACATATAAAAGAAAGGAATATGAAAAGATAACTTTAATATTATAGGATTTTAATAATGATAATTACCTACTAATTTAGAAGAGCAATTAATGATTAAAACTTTCCAATAAGTAATTGATAATGGTAAATTAAACAATTGATCGGCAAAGTATGAAGAGGCTTGAAGTATAAGAATAAAGAATTTCAAGAGTTGGTATAAATAATTAATTTAGCAGCTAATTCTTTTAAATTTAATTGAATTTAAGAATTTATGCCAACATGAGTTAGTTAACATGGAATAGGAAAAAGTAGCAACTCGGAGGAGGGGTCTTTCTCTGTGTTCAACTTTGATACATATATGAATACAGGTGTGTGTTTGTGATGAACGTAAGTACAACTTGTAGGGCATTAGATGTCAAGATAATTACAAAGGATCAATATCCAATATACATATATATGACGGCACTGGATGCTCCCTGTATTCTGACCTATGTCATTTTAGGGGGTGTGGCGTCTGGGTGGTTTTGTTTTGAATCATCGCTGCTGACCCTGGCAATAAGTGCTTCAGCATTTTCATTTTATCGAGAGCGAACAATGCGGAGGGCAAAGAGGATGTTCCATGCAAGCCTTCTGTATCTTCCTGTCTTCATGTCTGGGCTACTATTTCACCGGAAGTTGGATGATGAGCAATTGCCGGCAGAAGAGCAATTAAAAATGGAGGTATCATCTTCTTGGGAAGAATCTAAAATCCAAGACAGCAGAAGTGACAACCAGATGTCGAAGAAAGGGTCATGTACTGCTGTCAAACAAGCACGACCACGACCACCTGTTGCATATGCTTCTGTTGCACCATTTCCTTTTCTGCCTGCTCCTTCATATGGTGGACACTAAAATCATACCTTGTTTTATGCATTTTTGGCAAAATCATACCTTGTTTTATGCATTTTTGGTAAAATCATACCTTGTTTTATGCATTTTTGGTGTTTCTTTTATCTCCTTTTATATTTGAAGTTCCAGATAAAAATAAAGATGTACGTTTAAGCATACTCAGTTTTAATGTTTGAGGTTTATCTTTTACATTTTCAGAAATTTTGAATGGAAACGAATTAGCTCGTGGTTTTTACTCATAGAGACGCTAACTAATATATACTTGTTACTCATCATCATAATCCAATAACATATATGTTGAGCGCTTAACGGCATTGTTTATTGAGTCTCCAATATATACACGAGGATTGTTTATTGAGTATCCAATATATACAGGAGGAAGATTTTACACAAAACCAATCTTATGATAATAAGTTTGAGACAGAATTGTTCTGTTTCTGTAATAAAGAGACAATGACGGTGATATCGTCAAGCTTGCCACCGGTATACCCCACATAACCAGCTGCCCGGGCTATATCTGCAAATGGAGTCCTTGCAGTAGCAGACTTCCCAATTTCTTGTGCTCTTGTGGCCAGCAATTCTGCAACTTCCTAATACATAATAACAAATAACTTTAGCTTTCAAAATCAAGACAATTTAGACAATTAGTTAAACAGATAATTAAAATAAAGCAAGTTTGAGTTTGACAGCCAATCTTAGGCGTTATTCTCGGGAACATGATATTGAGAGTTCATACCTGCAATCTCAAACCAGCTTGCAGTGACAAGGAGACTATTGAACATATTTCTTGTTCATAAAGATTGTCAAAAAGACCCTTAGTAGCGGTGATGATGATGTCGCCCTCATCCAGATCAATTTTGTATCTCTGGAACATAAATATTAAGCACAATTATACAGAATCATCCCCAGATTAGGGCACTACGGCCTGTCAGCAAAAAATTTGTACGACATCATGCACAACCCATCCCTCAGCTCCCCTTCTTTCTACCTAAGGATAAACATTCTAAACTTGCAAATTTAGTCTCGTGTATCGCTACTGTATGGAAGATGGGTTCTAGCAAATCTACCTATCAATATTCAATTCGTACTGAAGGAGCCAACTTATGTTTCCTGAAAGACAATGTATGCAAAATACTTAAATAAATTGGCAATGAGTGCATAATTGTAAGCAAGTATATATAGGACTCATTCCTTATGAATCCAAGGCAATGATCAAGAGCAAGATTTTAAGTTAAAAGTACTGCTTTACTTGGAAGAGAGATAATGGTTTGCAATGAAGAGCAGGGTAAGGAGTAACGAAATCAAGTGGAAGAACAGAAATTTTGTGAAACGCGGAGAAAGATGAAAAGTTTGCCGGAAATTTTGCTTACAATGACTAATCATATCCTAAAACTCAAGGGTATAGTGTGATTTTGCAACATAAAACAAACTCCCAAGAAAGGAACAAATTTAAATTTATAATCTCCTAATTCCTACACCAATGCCCCACATAAGTGAACCTAAAATCTTGAATCATTTGGAAATAAAATCAAGACTTGAACTAAAATATAGCAAGGGTTACGTTCATAAAAAGTCCAAGATGCAATGAAGAGCAGCGCTTGATGGCTACAGTAGATTCACTGCACAAGCTACTTATGAGAGAACGTCTGTACATGCACAGAAGTTTTGATCTATTCACATCACGCCTTGTTTTGAATGGTTGAATCAACAAAGATGGAGAAGTTAAAACTTGGATAATATTCCGTAGATCTTGTCTTGTGAGAAAATTAAAACTTTACATTCTGGTTAAGATTTAAGAGAGAAAAAGCAAAATGTTAACTTGGACAATTAAGGAGCATACTACCTCTGAGAGTTGACAGGGATCATCTCCCCTCTCAATTCGCAATGGAAAGTTAAATTCATGGACCATGGGAGAAGACCTCTTGTAGACAGTGCTGTTTCGTATTATCAGAAAGCCCGAGTCTCCAATATTATCCACACGGAGAGCCTGATGACAACAGATGACAAAAGAGGTTATAAATTGCCTTGCAACCAAAAAGTAAGAATATTAAATTGACCTCTGAATCCTACCATTAATATTGATGTACCCAATTAATTCTAAATCAGCATATTTGTACTGAATGGACAGAAGGTCAAAAGGGGTTTGCAATTCAAGCTAGAGTGCCATCTCTTGTGAGCTCTCTGATGAGATCCCTATACATGGAACTTTAAGACTGTGTCAAGCTAGCCAGCAGCTTCTACTGGGCATTCAACTGCTCCTGACACCAAGATTCTCAACCTAGTCTTCCTCTCTTCCCTTCGCCCGGATAAGAATCCCATCTCTCAGACTCAAACTCAATCTCTCTAGAATATTCTTAAACAAAACACCATAATAGTGATCCAATCTCCTAGAATTATTTGTATACTCATGCCAAAGGATTTCCAATTTTGTTTAACACCCCCAACTTCTCTAATAAGAGCTATTGCATCTTTCTTCATAATCTTTAGATTTAATCACTTGTCTCATGATAGAATGAGAAACTAAAAGGATAAAAGAGAGGGGGGAAGGATGTAGATAAGGTTTAATGTGGTTCAGTTATCGGTCAACATCCTAGAATACAAAGATCGTGATACTTAGGAATGTTATTAATGAGGTTTGACTCATTTTTTTATGATAATAGAAAATATAATCATAAACCAAAATAGAATAAATTGAATATTTCACTGCAAGAGTAATATTTTTATACAAGATACACAATACTTAGGATACACAATATTGATAGTAAACACTGAATAATTAAGATAATTCTCTAACCCTCCTTTCAAGTTACTTGGTCAATACTACTCATTCAATTTGCAATTTCAATTCCTACACCAAGTCATCATGGAAATAAAAGACAATCCAATCAAAAATTAGTATTAAGGATTTGCAGTATCTGTCTATCTCTCCATCTACATATACATACACACACACACACACACACACACACACACACACACATATAAATCCCTATTTTCCAGATTATTTTGTTGTTATAATGCCAGCGATGGAACCTAGTAATAGAGAATATTGGTTAAAGGGCCAACGTTAGAAGAGAGGAAAACATACACAAGCTAGATTCTAGCAATGGTGGGCATCAACAATAAATTTCAAAAATGGTGGGAGGTATAATAGAGGCACATGTGGTAGATTCCAAAAGCATTGGGAGGTAGAACAAAGGCATCAACAGTAGATTCCCACTGCAGTAATGAGAAAGAAGAAGGAAGATGAAACATCAATTACAGACTCCGATAGCAGTGGTAAGATAGAAGACGAAGGAAGATGAGACAACCACAGTGATTCCAACACCAATGCTAGCATGCATTAGATGCCAACAGCTATTGTGAAACATAGAGATAGCAAGGCTTCAGCACTGCTTGCACCAGCAGTGTGGTCATTTGGCAGTAGATTCAAACAATGGTGGTGGTTCCTTAGGTAAAAAGTAAACTAGGGTTGCATATTGCAGCAATAATTAACGTTGTTTTAGGTTCGTTAGGATTTTCCAGACAGAATCTATCTATATCATGTGAAAATAAGTTTTCATACATGTGAAAGAAAAAGTAAAGGAGAGAGAGGAATAATGTACACATTCAATTGAAAACAATATTTTTGCCCCTTAGGGGTGGTTCAGGTGGTGTGTGGGCCTCCCCAAATGTCTTCAAGTATTAAACGTCTTGAGTTGGAGGCTTTTCAACTATTTTTCAAGTGTCCAAGGTGGGCTGGATTTGCATTATGTGAGAGGCCCTAATGACCACTTGGATTAAGCTCATCGCTTGACTTTGAATCACCAACTTGTCAAGTGATTTATCACATCATATGCTTAGCGGGACTGTCATGTGCACCCGTGAATTTATCCAGTGCACCTTCAAAGATAGTAATTGCCGGTTTCCACATTACAAAAGAAATGTTTATGGTCACTCAACCATAAGACCTACACCTAGATCTAGATACAAAAACCAGAACATTAGCTGCAACTGTAAATGGACCCTACCCGCTTTTGTTATGGTTACGGAGAGATGAGATCCAA
>JAOQMM010000005.1:12603903-12618632 GCA_027563515.1 Erythroxylum platyclados
AGCAATCAGAGTTGTACAAGAACCAGGACATTGTGTAAGTGCAACAGCTTTATCAAGAACTTCAACTGGGTCAGGTACACATTTGTTATCCAGTAAAATATCCATACACCATTTGATGAGGTTGTGGGCATATAAGCCAGTATTTGTACCTAAAAAAGGACATAAAAAATATTTATCCAGATACATATGTATTAAGCAATGATATTTTGACCATACTTTTTTAAGTTTTAAGCCCATTCAAAGAAATGAATATGAGATTAAGCAAAACCAGAAATACAGTAGAGGGAGAGAGAGTAGTAGCAGTTTCAACAGTATATCAAGAAACAACCACAGAAATTTACCTTGAGGATTAATGAATTCTACGTGAGTTCTAGCATATCTAGATAGTTGGCTAGTCTTGGCTCCCATAGGACACTGATTATGACAATAACTCCCTAATATCTACCACAACCTCTTATAGGATAAACCCTTGTACCATCCTCCAAACATTATATTATATCATATTATCCTATACAAGGAAAAAAAAACAAAGAAAAAAAGAACAAGTAATCTAATACTGGCTGGTAAGGCCTAATATAAGGGGCCACAAAAGAAATGCCTACAATCCAAATTCATAATCATGCCATCATTTTCAATATTTGTCACTTCTTGTATCAAAGTTGTCGTAGTACCCTATAATCTACAGAATCTAAACAAACTAATACACTATTTAGTTCCAATTCAATCAACTCATTTATAAGACATATAAATATATTACTCAAAAATGTTGACCAACCACATGACCGCAAATAATAATCAACTATAATAAGTACGTAAAATCAAACTAATCATGTAAAATGGGTGATTAAAAGAAATAATGAATATAATGATTTAAATATTATGTGTAACTTAAAGATAGTCATGAAAATGGATGGTTATTTAGAACATGAAAGTGGATGGTTATTTAGAAACTATCCAACTCAAAATTTTAGGTTACTTGTGAAGCTCAAGGGTAGATCAAATGCTATCAAATACGCACCATCACATTAGTATAGGAAGTTCATATCAAGTCACAAAGTCACCATGATGACAGCAGCATGAATTGAACATGGGACTTCCCACGCATAAAAATTCAGATATATCACACCAAGAAACCATTCAATTAAAATGTTAAAAGTTGGGTGAGACTCAAATATGGATCAAATATAAATCTAGAACTATAACTCTGCAATATCTTAGAAATTTAGTATTAAAATATAGGGATTTACTGTAATATGTAACTCTCGTAAAACCATGATAAAGATGCACTCTAATTACTTTTATATCCTTCGACCCTTATAGATTTTTTTTTAGAGGCCTTATAGTTGAATCACGTAAGACATTATGTAAATTTAGTGCTATTTTCCTTCTCTTTACTTTCACTTTTCACATAATATCAATGCAATTATCTATCCTTTATTCATCCATTAGCTGCCAATTTCTCCTTCTAGGGAAGTTCTTCCAAAGAGCTCAACCTCTATTTATCCCCGTTCTTCCCCGTCAGCTTTCTTCAAGGAAAAACTTAAATCTTAGTTGCAAATACCATCCAGTTTAAACTTTTTTTAAGGCGTGTAATCCTCTCCAACCACCTTTTTACTTTGTTGTTAGTAGATTTTTCCAAACACATCTTCAATTTTTTTGCTTTATTAGAATGTCATCTTCCTTGGCCAACTCCTTTTGTTATTCCCAATGAGTCCTCCGTATTCAGGACAATGTTTAGATGACCAGCACCGCTGTTCAATTTCAGATGACTTCTAGCATTGTCTCTTCCTCAGCTACCTGTCACAAGAGTTTCCAACCATTGTTGTTTCCCATTTTTTATGTGTTCCTTCTATTTTAGGTGCTGTCTTCCCTGATACATGGGCACTTCTTGCTGTTTTTGAGCTCCATCTTCAGCTCTTATTTCTGACGGAGTTAAAAGCACGAATCCACCCTTAAGATTTTCACAAAAATTTAAATAAATATGGCATTTATAAGTTAACTCTTTATGATAACATCCATAAACATAACAACCATTATTTGGATGGTACTTAATAACAGCTTTAGAATTAATTTTCAATGAGTACAATTATAACTTATTTATACTGCAGGAAAAGCCTTAGGAAGTGCATTACAAAGTTCTAATATATTAAGTGTCAACTTTATAAATATTGAACAGCTATTAGAGCCAATATGTCAAGCTCAGAATGTTAAGGACTTGTAAGTTAAAAATTGTAAACATTAGGAACATATCTATACCCTGTCACCTTCCTACCAACTATGCTTCCTCCTTCCAGTGATGTTCCCCTTTCGGCAAAAATGTCAGGGATATCTAGTAATCTTTTAGTTTAGATGAATTTATTATCAGCTTGGGGAGGAGTAGTAACTATTTTATAGATATAGTATTTAATATAAGACTATTATATGTATGCCCCTAATTAAGAAGATTGTTATGATGAGATATGCATCTCGCTCTATAAATAGGGACTTAAAGTATAAATAACTTTGTTGAGTATGTGATTGAATTGTAATCAATTAGGCCAGAATTAGGGTGATTTAGTTTCCTAGAATAGCCTTTTGTAGTTGTCAATTAACCTTTATTTTCTAGGATTTTTTCCTTATTTAAATGGTTATATAGTTATAGATATAGACATCTTGTACTCTTACAAAAATATAAAAATAGAGAATCCTTACAATTCATGTTCATGTGGTACTAGAGCAAAAATCTGTTTCTGGAAACCCTTGCCGTGAATAAACTTGCAGAATAACCTAAACACTAGAATCCTACCCGAACTAGTCCATTTTTCCTACCTATCCTATCTCTCTATCATCATGTCTGATGTTCTAAGTTAATTAGCATTCTTGAACAGCTTATAAAAACCCCTACAGGCCTGTAATTAGCATTCTTGAACAGCTTATAAAAACCCCTACAGGCCTGCATACATTCATTGCTATTGCTCAGGCTCCTACCTCGAATTCCCACTCCATTCAGATCACCACGATCAAATTGACTGGAGAGAATTATTTGCATTAGTCTCATCTATGCACATGTATATTAGTAGTAGGGGAAAATTGCCTACTTGACCAGAAACGAGAAGGAACCTAAAGAGAGTAATCCAACTAATCCAACATGGGATGCAAAGCACTCAATAGTGATGACATGGCTGGTGAACTTGATGGAGAAGGACATAACTCCAACTACTTGTCCTATCACATTGCAAAGGAGCTTACAGAAAATATCAACTAACTGTACTCGAAGTTGGGAAATAAATCTCAGGTATATGAATAACCTTGAAGCTTGATGAAATCTATCAAGGTGAGGATAGTATCACTAAGTATTTTAACTCTTTGAAACATCTTTGGCAAGATTTAGATCTTTTCAATGATTATGAGTAGAAATCCTCAAAAAGATTGTAATCAATAAAAAATCGTAGAGATAAATGTATTTTTAAATTAATTATTGGAGTAAATATGGAGTTTGATGGAGTTAGAGCCAGGATTGTGGGTCGACAGCCCTTCCAACACTTGGAGAAGTCTTCTTTGAGGTCCGTCATGAGGAGAGTCGCCATTGTCTTGCTCAAAAAAAGAAGCTTTGGCAACCTTGGTTGTCGGGCTGAGTGTTGGCCAAAACACTATCAAAAAAACTTATGACAGGCCTCGTGTTTGCTGTAATTGTTGTGATAAGCCACGTCACACATGTGAAACTTGCTTTAAGCTTCACAAAAAACCAACAAATTAGAAGGGATCTCATGAAAGTCAGTTCAATCATCCTGCACATAAGGCAAGCCTGGTCCCCCTCAACAAGGAGCATATTGATCAACTCCTGAAGCTGTTGAATTCCAGCTCAAGGTTGGTGAATACTCCTAATGAATTCATTGCTCGAGCAGGTAGTGTTTCAACGGCACTATCTTGTCATTCACCTAATTATTCTACTCCTTAGACCAGAGATTCGAGAGCCTATGATCACAAGCTCTTCTAATTTATTCCATACTTATTAACGTGTTCTAGTCATGATGAAATTCATATACTAGGTGGCTCTTATTCCCCTATAGCTAGAAAAGGCTTGATAAACCTCTCAAAAATTAATGTGTTTCATATTTATTAATCGTGATGTGAAGTTTATGAGTTATTTCTGGAAAACTCTATAGAAAACTTTGAACACTAAGCTTCAGTTTCAAGTTCTTTCCATCCACAAACCAATGGACAAACGGAGGTGGTGAATAGAAGTTTGGAAGACTTGTTATAAGATGCTTGGTTGAAGATAATATAAATAATTGGGATTAATTTTTCCTATAGCAGAATTTGCATACAACAATTCTATAAATAAGTTAACTGATATGAGTCCTTTTAAGATAGTTTCAAGAGTTCAACCAAGGAATCTAGTTCCTTTACCACAAATAATACGAGTTAGCACTAAAGCAAAAGGTTTTGGACAACATATGAGAGACATCTTTGATGAAGTATGACGAAAGATATCAACCAGTAACTTATTAAAAAAATGCTAATCAATATTGTCAATTGGTGGAATTCAATGAAGGGGATATAATGATGGTAAGGATTCGTCCAAAGTGTTTTTCAAAAGGGAAGTATATGAAATTTCATTCACAGAGTGTTGGTCCTTATAACTTATAAGATCCTCAAGAAGATAAGAGCTAATGCGTATACTTTGAAATTACCAAGTGATATAGGAATTAGTCCTATCTTTAATATTGCAGACTTAATTATTTATCATGGACATGATGATACACATCTCTAACTGTAGCCGTAAGAATTCCAGTCACTCCTCATCTTAAAGAGGAGATAGAGGATGTTCTTGATGAACAAATTGTAGCCACAAGAGTTAAAGAATATCGACAATTTGTTGTCAAGCAGAAAGGAAGGCCTATTTCTAACAATTCTTGAATAGAATCTGAATTTCAAACGTTGAATCCAAACTTATGTGATCAATATTTATCACATTCTACATCAAGGACGATTTTGAGACAAGCTAAAAAGAATTATGAAAAAGAGTTTAAAGTCTATAGAAGAAATAAAAGAGAAAAAATTAGTTAATCACATGCTTCAATTTGGTGGAATGAAGGTTGAGAATTGAGTTGACAGCAAAAATAAGGGTTAAAACTTAGATTATGCTGCGATTCCTTATTAAATAGTAAGTAGTAGTAGTTAAATATATTATTTTATATTGTTCTAATTGTTTAAAACTTGTATAATTTTTATTAGAATATGATTTAAATTTGTTAGAAACCCTTTCCTATTAGAATCCTAAATTTTTGTCTACAAATTTGAATTTTCAATTAGAATGTGACACTTTCTTCTACGAGTGATTCTCAAACCCTAGGAGTAATTCTGAGTTTCCTACCCTCCATTGTTTGGGTTCCTCACTAAATTACCGCAATTCTAACATAAAGTTCCAACAACCAAAACCCTAAATTTTAGCCATATCAAACCTAAATTCCAACCATATCAAATCCTAAAATTCTAAGCCTAAATTTCCAACAATCAAGTCGTAAAAACCAGCCATACCAAATCTGAAATTTCAACATTCCACACCTGAACTGGATATTCTAGCACCCTAATATCAGTCTTATTTCCTATTTTGTGAATTTTAGCTACCAATTAATATTTCTTGTGTATGTCCTAAATCAGATTTATTTACTGTTATGTTATTAAGAGTCCAAGTAGGTGAGTGCAAGTGGTGTAACCTTACCTATCTTCTAAAGATCGCATTTTGAGTTATTTTTCCCAATCTTATTAGTTGTTAAGCTACAAACCTAGCCCTTCAAATTAGCCCTTGAACTCCTAAGCTCAATTTTTGAAATACAAATGAAGAGAACCACCATTGCATGTGTATGACATCATTATGTTGCATCTTTTCTAGTTCACATATAAACCTATCATTTTCATCAGCTTTGCTATAAGAACTCACACATTGTCCCATTAAGTTTTCTAGAAAACTTATGCTATGTCACTTTTGTATCTGGAATCCACTGCCTATTTCACAAATGCAGGTCACTACAAGCAAGTTCAGAATATTAGTTGAATAAAGCCAGGTTAATGACAGCTTAAAAGTGTCAGACACTACAGTTACTCCTGATTTTGTTAGGACATGACAAACATATGTTTACACTATATGAATGGTATTTGATAAAACTAGACCTAGATAGCCCTCAAAAAGCCTCTTATGGGAGGAGGACTTATTTTCTCTAGTTCCTAGTCAATGTGAGATATCTTAAATGCAATATCAATTACAAGCAATGATCCATACAATTAATTCTCATTCAAATGCAAAAATGCAAATAATATTTTTTCTTTTCCAGCATGGATAAAAGATCACAAGCAAGAACCGAGAGCTTTAAACAAGTTATACAAGCGAAATCAGAAGGCTAGAAACACGACAAAATGTTAACTTATTAACATTGAGGCATGATCTTTTCCCCCCACCTTTAATAGGCAGAAAAAGAGGATTGGCATAAGGAAGAAATATTATAGCTACATATATTGTCTATTTTGGGAAAGGGATGAAGAATGTACGAGCACTACAAATAAGGCATACCTTCAAATGACCACTCTCCAACTCCATCAGCAATGCCAAGCCAATTCTGATGGACAAAGTAAGTGTCTTCTACACCTGTCAATGCCTGGAAAGAATAAATTCCAGAATTACTTCCCTGATTAGTGGCCTCATGTGGGACAAATGTACAATTTATCCAAGGTTTCCTAATGTGTTGTTTATACTGTCAGCAATTTCACAATCAAAAAGTTAACTATTATTGGGGAATCTTGCATAAACTCATTTCCAATCTTATATCTAATTATTATTTTGATACGCATAATCCAAAAATTGTGTACATCAGAAAAACTAGCAATACAAAAGATGGAAAAACTTCCGATAATATAATATCCAATTGTTTTATAGACTGTTTTCCACATCTTATGTCACTGTTTCATGTGTATCTTTTTTCCTGCATGCTTCTGTGCAAACAAAAAGAATGTCTGATGGATTAATGGCTGAACTGTACCTTTGAGGGATGTGGTATTACAACAGCACCAGAAGTCAAGAAAAGTCCTGTAGTCAAGATTACGTCCCTGTCACTAAACATAGTAAAAAATATGAGAGATAGAAGGATGAGCTTCAACAAAAAAATAATTGAAAGTAACTATCTCACAAAAGGGGGCATTTTTCAGTACTACAATGGAGCTTCCAGGCTTTATAACATAATGGTGCAGGATAGAGCTTTGAAAGCTTTCGAAAACGTTACTGAAAAAGAAATCCTCTAATCTCATTAATGTTTATTTTAAGTTTTAGTGTTTCTAAAGAGCTTACACACAAGCACCTTTGACATTCCTTTTCCACCAAAAGTTAAACGGTTCATTTTAAACTTTGATGGAAAAGGACAGAATCCAAGGAACTGCTAAATCCAGATCACTGTGACCATTCAGGAGATTAATGGCAACATCTCTGCATTTGAAGCCATTTAAAGGCTTGTCACGTATGTAAATGTTAATGGATGTTTCAGCCATGTGTAGGATTCATGGTTAGAAAAAAGGGTGGAAGTCTTGACCATATTAAGTACCATAGACAGGAAAGCAGAATAATTTCAATAAAGTATTAGCCACATCATCCTCATTCACTACAAGTGTTGTTTTCTAAAATTGGAATTTACAAAATCTAGTTCTTGTCAAATTTCAAAAAATTGGGAGCATGAAACGCTTTAAGGGATGATCTGATACAGTAGGGATCATTGGTTACCCATTCAAAGCAGATCCTTCTGTTTGACATGACAAATCCATGTTACTGCTGTAGTGCAGCTCACCTTCAGACATTTCTTCTTCCAAGTTTAAGGAAGACAGGCAGTTATCTAACTGCAAAGAATGGAAAATCTAAATGTTGAGGTCCCTTAATGTGATCAAATGGTCCCATCAAAGTAACCCTTTGAAGAATCAGGACACGTGGTTTGCCAATTGATGCAACAGAAAATAGGGATAACTATCTTGCCTATAAAGTAGCTATTCAGAAGTAGCAGATATAGATTATAGCCATGAAATGGACCTTTCTATATATCTGCAGCCCATAAAGATATTTAATGGACTATTTCAAAAACTTTTTTTTTCCAAAAATAACAATCTACATAAGATTGAAATTGGCACTTAAAATGATGATTATACAATGTATCTATGTTTAGAATGCAGAAACATAAAAATCTTTATGTTATGACAGCATGTTAAAGAAACCATATATAAGTCAAACAAATGAAAAGAAAATTAAGAATCAACAAAATGTTTGCCACAAACCTATTTAATTTCAAGAGTATTATTTGGTCCACACGAGAAATATCAGTAACTTCACGTTTCCTACAAAACTATGAAATTTCAAACGTATTACTTGGTGCATTACAATAGCAATCTCATACACTTAAATAAAAAAAATTGATAAAATACGACACAATGACTGTAATGCACAAAGTAGCCACTTGCAATTCCAGAATGAAGAAGAGCATTCTCTTTCAAAGTGATGCATCACATCGAAGCAAATATGTAAAGGAATGATCCCTCCTAATCCAATAATAATGACATAACTAATGAAAGTATAGAGTTGACTAGTTAAGAGAGAATAAGAAGAAACCATTTTCGAGTTATCTATCCCATTATTGTCAACTGAAGCATTCACTGCCGTGCAGTTTGGATGCTCATCAATAATGCCTTCATCCATTACAGAAGGACCAACATCTCCAACCTTTTGAGTTCCATCTGTTGGAATATTAGACTCTTCTTCTCTACTTTGATAGAGATGTGTTACTTGGGCATTGGTACTCTCCTTGTAAGTAGCATTTCGCGATGCAAAACTATCATCAGAGAGTCCAGAATCAGTGGCAATCAATTGACTTGCCTGTGGAGCAACCTCGTCCTCAGAGAAAACAACGTCAAACCCAGAATCACCATCAGAAGAAGCAACAACAATGTGATTATCACCACAAGTTGCCTGTGTTTGTACAATATCACAATCAATCCCAGATTGAGGAGGAAGAGTCAAAATCTTATAGCTAATCACCTCAGAAGTAGCAAAGGCAGGTGGGTTATCCAAAAATTCGGTTTCCTCTGCCGAAGATGTTTCATTCATCACATCATTAGACGAAGAGATGATTTGTTGAGAAGCATCGCTATGCGTCACCGATGATTTATCTAAATGATGAACTTCAGCCTCATGTTCGACCTCACCCAATTCACCAAAGCGAAAGACAAAACTACCATCTGGCTGCTCTGCAACAGCCATTCACGAGCAGACTACATACGATTAGATAAACATAATATCCATGTATATATATACATCAGATGGTAAGGCGAGATAAAGCGAAGGCGTACCAGTGGTAGAAAGGAGATGATATTGAGTAGTACTGGTAGTAGTAGCAGCAGCATCATTGTGAGAAGAACAGAAAGTAATAGAAGCAGAACGTCCAAGAGAAGAAACAAGTGGAAGGAAAGAAGAGAACAGAAGGGACTGTCGTTGCTTAGGAGGAAAGAAGGAAAAGGTGTGAAAGTAAGAAGACGAAGAAGAAGAAGAAGAGAAGTTTAAAGGCCTGTGTCTGTGTCTAGCGGCAATCACGGAGTTGAGGGAAAGACCGTCCATTTTTAGCGGGTTATGGCAGACATATAGCAAATCAAACTGTGGCGCCGGTGGCGGTGACGGTGGAGGGAAACAGAACAGTAGGACTGATTTTCTTTTTATCTTTTACAGAATTGCTAACTGTCTGTTTGTTTGTTTGTTTGTTTACCTGATAGGCTGCGCAAGGATACGATAGCCAATGTGCGTCAAATACACGAGTACAGTTTGGCAAGCGAGACATCAAATATCTCATATTTTACAAACCATCATTTAATTATCAGATATTCTTATTTATGTAGTTTTTTTTTAATTAGTTCCTTACAACTTCTTAAAAGTTATTTCATTATAACTTATTAATCAATCCCTTCCACTAGTTTTTCGTAAGTTAATCTTTTATGAGTTTTAAATATATTATTAAACTTCTATAAATTGTAACCATGTCCTTGTAGAATTGTAAGTGAACAAAAAACTCTTTTTCCATGGTCCAAGTTAATTCAATCTTTTCATAAATTATATTTTATATGAACAAATAGTACAAATTTAATTAATCTATATTCCTTGTTTATGTAATTTCATTAACATGATTTGTTATAAAATTGGACTTCAAAAACTTTAAATAAAATCTTTTGTATACATAATATGATAAGTGTTAGTATATACCTGTAACTAATTGTTTAGTTGTAATTTTCGTAGTATAATTATTTAAACACATTATGTATTTTATAATATTCGTTTTATTAATTGTTGTATAAGATAAAAGTTTATGAAATAAATATATATTATAAATAAAATTATAATAAGGTCATAATTATAAAATTCATATTGTATTTATGTGTAATCTCTAAGTTTTTCTAAATCATTATGCTATTAAAATTATAAATCAATAAAGTATATGTTATATTTCTTTCTATTTGAAGAAATTGTTGACATTATAGACTAAAATATAGTAATACTAAAACAAACGTATGAGTACTTATTAAAGAACAAATTCAACAAAATGGCCTAATTTGAGAATTTTATTTAGAACCTTCCTTGTATGTTTATTTAAATTTTCATTATAATGATTGTATAAGTAATTATTTAACTTAGATTTTTTGAAGTATCTCATATGGGGAATAATATGTTTTAGTACTACTTATGATCTATCTTTATCGATGGTTGCTCAATCAATAGTAATTGGATATACATGAACTATATATAGATAGTTAAATGATTGATATAGTATTCATCACCCCAAAGTGGTCAAGAAAAATGTTTTGTTGTTTTTTATTGATATTGATTCGGGAAATCCTTGACTAAAGTGAAATGACACTTTGAAGAATAGTTTTCAAAGGTCATTAATATAATAAACTACTTATAGTAGATAACTAATATGATTAGACTCAAATAAAATAGACAATTTCATACTCTATATCTAATTAGAATATTGTACGAAAAAATTTTAATTATACACAAAAGGTTAGTTAAAATTACTTTAACATTCATAATATTTAAGTTGTCATGATACATTGCTAGACATCAATCTTGATCTATAGATATAAACTATTTAATTAGAAAATTAAAAATAAACTAAAGGAGATGAAAAGATTGAATTATATAAAAAAATATGAAACTATTTTGATGTTCCTAATATTTGAATAATCATGACACATTACTAGAAAAACTAAATATAAATTAAAGCAAATCCTTCATATGAGTTAGAGTTAAAATTTATATCTATTGATAACATATTTAAGAACATAATAGATTACATATAAAGAACAATTGAGAAGAGAAAAAGTAATTTTAATGTTATAAATTTGAGAAATTTTATAATTAAATATAAGATACTTCATAAATAAGGATCAATATAAGATATTGGATCTTATTTGACTACAATTACTATTTAATTATAATAACTATAATATCAAATAAATTTTAAGTGAAATTAGAATTACATCTAAACTAAATTTCTAATTGGGCCAAATTATATTATAAATAGGTGTATATTCTAAATGAGCTAACATTCCTTGCTTACTAATCTCTACACCACTTGTTGAATTCTCTCCCCTTATTCACATAGATGCTTGACATATGTGTGACTATAGTGGTTGCGATTAATCAAACTGAGAAATCGGTTCGAGGAGAGCTACAAAAAAAGCATCAAACTTTATAATAAAGTTGTCATCATCATCATCAACATCTAGTTAAATCTCACACCAATGCAGAGTCTGGAGAGGTCTAATAGTACGCAATCTTATCCTTACATAGTAAAGAGACTGTTTCTGATAGACTCACATACAAATGTAATATGAAGATTTTTAAAAAAATTATGTTATAAAGCTTCACAATAAAGTATGATTCATTAATTATGTTATAAAACTTAACAGTAATCTTGACTTTTGACCAAACGAAAAAATTTTGTTCTTATTTTGTGTGTACAAGATTGGATCCCGCCCAAATTTTTCAATAATAAGTACATAATAAAAAATGCTATATTTTGAGTGAAATTTTATTTTAAAAATTAACTAAATATTAATATATGTAAAGACATCAAGATTATATAATTGACAGATAAATAAATATCAATCCTTAAACCAAAGAACTAATTGGAAGTTGAAAGAGAATAGGGTGCTTCCTTAAGGTCGCTACCTAAATTTTCAAACCAATCATTCTAGAGTTTTATAAAAGCATAACAAGTATAGACTTTTTCAATTAACGCACCCAATCACAAAATCTTTAACAATTTATATAGTTTATAAGGATTTGAAAAATTATTATTCTCTATCTATTTAGTTTATTAAACAAAAGATATAATGTTCCTACAATGTTGCCAAAAAAAAAAAACTTACGTGCATATTTGATATTAAATTAGTATGAATACCCAAAAGTTATATATATAATCATCTTTAAATTAGTAACCAATTATATTCTAAATAAATAAATCAACATTAATTACAAAGGCATACTATGCTAATGATCATTGTTTTTAAATGTTTTTCAATTACCTTTTTGAATAATGATTTATTGAATGAATCAACTGTATTTTCTACTATAATTATCTTAAAAATAATGATAATATCACAAATCAATTGAAAATGTGCGTCCAATATGCATTGTCTTTCATTGTTTTCCAAAAAAAAGCATTGTCTTTCAACGAGCTAGCAGTTCAACTACATTTACAATGACTTTATCATTGTCACAATAAATTGTAGTGAAAAATTTAATGAAAAGAATAATACCGAAATCCATACAATTGTCCTTTTTCATGTTCACTTACATACATACTTTGCCTATGTAATAAATTATGTATCAGTATCTTATTTACAACTTCTCTAATATATTGCGCTTTTATCAAGAATAAATGTGTAACATGAAGCATTATCATTAACATTTGATTGAAATTCAACAAATGTATTTTCAATGTTAAACACTAAATACAAATGTTTAGTTCTATTCAAATAGTTGAAAATATGCTTGCTGTGGATCCACAAGAAAGGGTCCTTAATTATTGTCAACACTTGCATGATTCCGAACCTAAAATTCTAATAATTACCCTATAAAATTTA
The DNA here is from genome assembly GCA_027563515.1 of Erythroxylum platyclados. Taxonomy (NCBI): domain Eukaryota; kingdom Viridiplantae; phylum Streptophyta; class Magnoliopsida; order Malpighiales; family Erythroxylaceae; genus Erythroxylum; species Erythroxylum platyclados. Next base: position 12,617,050 of record JAOQMM010000005.1, read on the forward strand.
GAAAACAATTATATGAATTTACAAACTATATTAATATATATTATAATTTTTTAATATGAATAGAGTGTAAAGCCTATTAACAAGAATTAGGTTTGGGTAAATGATTATCAAAATAATTATAACTAGTTATTTGGATAGTTTATCCTTACCATTTATAAACCCTTTAATATTTTCATATTTAGTCAATATGAGATATTCTAACACAAAATAATAATCACGTTACCCGTGGATCTTATTTTTTTTAAGTTCGCAAGTTTATAGTAGTTTGAGGAAAAGAAAATTTATTTTTGAAATTTATTTCTTCCCCTGATAAATTATGTGAGCACCAAATTTTAAAAACTCTATGAACAAATGTCTTTTCTCAACAACAAAACAATTTGTTTTTGTTCTATGTGAATGGAAACTTTATATTCTCCATGATACAAAGACCACAAAGGAAAAATAAAAATAAGAAGCAAGTCTAGGTAGAATGAATAAGGACCGCAATCTTATTAAGAGTTCAACATTATAATGTGACGAAAGTAGGGACAGACAAATGTCATATAGCCAACGTGGAGATGTGGATGGACTCCAAGTCCCTATTGGTCCGAAATCTATCCACGAAACCCACCTAGATTTCGTCTTTAGATTTCATTATCCGACATGGCTCCTTACGACGACACTCTTTCAGATTTCTTAGCAACTCCCTCGGCGTTAAGACCATCCAAGTGTCCATTTTCCACACAACACAAGTCCAAGCACCACTAGGAATATCTTTACAATTGAAGCAAATATACTAGCCTATTAACTCTAGCCATGGCTGCTACATCTGGGGCTCTTCTCAATGGATTGGGATCGTCATTCTTGTGCGGAGGGCAGAAAAGCAGCAAAACCCTTCTGGGAGTTGGAGCAAATAAGGTTGAAACTAGTGTAGCGGGTACACGGAAGTTGGTGGTGGTTGCTGCAGCTAAACCTAAGAAATCTTGGATTCCTGGTGTCAGGGGCGGAGGCAACTTCATTGACCCCGAGTGGCTCGATGGCTCGTAAGTTACATTAACACCCTCTGTAGTACTTGGTAAACAAATCTGTTTGAACGAATCCGACTAATATCTAGTATTAACGTCACACACATCGTTTGGTTCAATATCTAGGCTTCCAGGTGACTACGGTTTCGACCCACTAGGCCTAGGAAGAGACCCGGCATTCCTGAAATGGTACAGAGAAGCTGAGCTCATCCATGGCAGATGGGCAATGGCTGCGGTGGTCGGAATCTTCGTGGGACAAGCATGGAGTGGCATACCATGGTTCGAGGCTGGAGCAGACCCAGGTGCCATTGCACCATTCTCATTCGGCACTCTCTTGGGGACACAGTTGATTCTCATGGGATGGGTTGAGAGCAAGAGGTGGGTTGATTTTTTCAACCCAGATTCGCAGTCGGTGGAATGGGCCACACCATGGTCTAGGACAGCTGAGAACTTCGCTAACGCCACTGGTGAACAGGGTTATCCTGGAGGCAAATTCTTTGACCCCTTGGGATTTGCTGGCACTCTCAAGGATGGTGTTTACATTCCTGATGTGGAGAAGCTTGAAAGACTTAAACTTGC
>JAOQMM010000005.1:12621444-12634942 GCA_027563515.1 Erythroxylum platyclados
ATTGAGCAATTCTTATAGACAAATTAATCAATAAAGAGGTCATTTCACAAAGTAGAATATCTCCGACGTACTAATAAAGATGCTGATATTACAAAAAAATTAAAACATAATCGGAATGACTATCTAGTATTGTCCAAGTTCAAGAACTTGTAATTATCCAAAAAAGTTGGTTAAGATAAACTAAAAACATTGTGAGAGTATTGATATACTAAGTATTTAGTTCTAATTAAAGTAAACACCACAAAATTTTATCATTCATAATATAATCACTCATCAGTTGCATCCTCATCTATTCTGTAATCCGAGACAAGACTAAAATTAAATTATAGTACATATAGGAAGTGATAGAATAAGTATAGGAGATAAAATTAATATCCCTTGCTTTTCTCTTCATTTCCATCATAATCCAGGCCAAGTAATCTTTTGAATAACATATCATGTTTTGCTAATTTAGCTCGAGTTTCTTATTCGCTAATTACTTCAGCTTGTAATGCAGCCCTAAGCTTGATGTTTTGCTTTTGGAGGTGTTAAATGATTATTTTATATATTAAGATTGAAATATTTGGCTTATGGTCGTAGCTAAGACCTTTCATACAGCTGAAACGAGTACTAATTAATGTATCACAAATGTCTTTGACAGTGAGCTCATTCCTCTCAGACATAGACTTCTCTAATAACTATCACGTATTATTATAAAATAATAAAAAGAAAATCAATATTCAATCCATATATTAATACTTACTACTACATTAACAAATAAACAAAAATATTGAACAAACTTTTATAATTACATAGTTATTTTCTACTTATTCTGACACTCATCCTTTAACTTTCTTATAGTGAGTGACTTTATATAGCATAATCTTATCAAACTCTTGCCGATGTAGTTCTTTCTGATTCTATTTTATGAAAAAGAAGGCATAATAAATAATAGAGTGTAATTTTAGTATTGTAAACATAGATCTTACATATTCATTTAAGAAAACTACAAATGACTTTGACTGAGATTGTGAGATATTTTCATTTTTGATCTACTACGCTTGCTTTCTCACAATTTTTCTAAATTAAGCAAAAAAGCATAACTTAGTCATTAAATCATCTAACAAGATTAATGCAAGTAAATGTGAAGGCAAAAAAAAAGCAAACTTGAACTTTCGGATCAGACCAATAGTCACATAAACTATTCCAGTTTTTTTTTTCAGATATTCATTTGCTAAAATGACATTATACCTCTGCATCAGAAAGAAAAGATTTATAATACTTATGCAACTTAAAACGAAAATCCATAATCCTTTGTTTCAATAATGAAGTGGCACAATTTTAAATATTTAGATAAAATGTAATTAATTTCAAAATCCTAGAAACAATATTGCATAAAATTAAAGATTTTGTATAACTACTGCAGCTTTTTTCAAAGCATTGTCAATAAGTTGTCTTCTTTCAACTCTTTAACATGTTTAAGAGAATGTAGTTATGTTCTTACAATAATTCCCAACTCACTTAAATAATTTCACAAAGACAACCTTGTTAAGTATCAATCTGTATTTATAACTAACAATTCATTGCAACATTCACTAGTCTGATTCAAATATGCTATCCCTAAGATCTCATTCATTATGTGGCTAGTTATTAAAGAGAAATTATTCACCAAGGACAAAATTCATGGTTTTTCACTCACCTCAATCACTTATCTTCTTTGTCAAAGAATTCCTAAATCCGTAAAACACTTATTTTTGTCATTGTGACTTTTATTGATTTTTTTTTGACAAAGGATACAAATATTTTGTAATCTATCTTGCCCGACCTTTAACTGGTCAAACATTATAGATTGGATATGTCGCAAACGGTGCAAGACTAAGAAGAATTCAGTTAATTTCGAGATTTCTTTTGGAGCAATAATTTATGTTATATGAAGGATTTTTCAAAGAAAAAGAAAAAAACAACTCCTCTTAGTGAAATTGATGAGTTTAATAAGAAAGCAGAGCTTAGCATCTTCCCTGCTGGGATAACACATAATTCACATCTCCTCCACTTCTTCGATTCCTAATGTAAACCTTCAACGATTGTTCATCGTTAAAAGTCACACAACCTCTCCGCCATAATATTTAAAAGAATGCATGATCGAGTAAAGAACCAAACGGAATAACAAGTTCTTGATTGGGGCCTTCTACTTCAATTACAGCAATTCGTATGATATGTTTCTTACCGAAACAATGAACACCTTTCACTGATCCAGACAATCGAAATAAGCCAAACCATGCATAAATCCAACATCAAGTTTGCACAAAAACAAAGTTACCCAAAATCACAGGACTTCAGATAACAAATATGACGGGGGTTCGAAAGTTTGGGGTGGAGGGTTGCAATAGATGCACTACTAGCTCTAAACAAAATAACATACAGCTTACTAACTGCCAGTAGCCATCATGAACTCGCCATCACAAACCACTTCACCTCCAACATAAGCTTTCCCTTCCATCTTAGCGATTCCAAACCGCTTCTGCAACTTGACGAGTGTCATTCGCATAACTAAGGTGTCTCCTGCAATCACTGGTTTTCGGAATCTTACTTTATCAATTCCTGCAAAAAAGAAATTATCCCGAGAGCCTCCAACTTCCGGTTGCAGCATTACCAACCCACCAACTTGTGCCATTGCCTTGATTTAAAATAAAATCAATGCAAGTTATTAACTGAACATGAATGCATTTGTGAAATCCATAAAAATGAGAGAGTGACTTCATTTTTTAAAACAGAAAGGAAAATTGACAACCTACAGCAACAGTCTGCATATAGAGAATCAAATATCAGTCGTCAAACTTGTATTCATCAACCCAGTAGTTGGCCAGGCAGAAAATAACAGAAGTCAAGTCAATTAATACTCATGTCACCTAGAATCTGTTTATCAAGTTAATAAGAGGAGCTTGATCACAACACGTGCCACTTTCAGCCGTTATAATAAAAAGAAAATCTCAAGTTTGTTGAGGATGTCTCGAGTAATCTTTAATGCTATTTTAATGAGTTCAGACTCTGGTGAGAAAAATGAGGTACAATGTTGGTTTGTCTTTTGACATTTCCGCTTTTTAAGTCTAAGTAGGCAAATCTCATTTCTGATCTTTGTGAAACTAATTTGAAACTTGTTCTAATTTCCAAACGAAAAGTTGAAACTTGTTCTCTCAAGAGCATTGAATGCTATAATCGAACAGCCAACCTGAAGACCCTACAAGCTAATGGTTGATGAAATATCCAAGTGAGACAACCGGGCACCAGCAGAGGGAATGACTTCCGGAAAATTTGTTTTTCTCTAATGGAATGTCACTCCAGTTGACAGATTGATCTTCTGATTCCTAATAAAGGCAACTTTTCTTCGTTGTACACAAATGGATAATATACTGCATTTAAAGCTGATTATAGGTGGAAACAAAAAATGCTCTCTCTTAGAAGATTAGATGCAAAGGAAAATTAAGAAAAGAACATCTAAGAACTTTCATAACACATTGATAACTTCTCATATGAATGGACTAAATAGAGCTCATCCTTTTCATAACATGCAGGCTTTCCCAAATTTGGCACTAAAATAAAATCCTAAGACAAACAAAATGAAACATCATCAAATTCAGCAAGAAAAAGTAACTACACAAAATTTTGGTTCAGATAACTATTAAATGCATATCAAAAGACCCTTGTGATTTCAAAAGATGTCATCATTCTCCTATCTTTCTGCACATTCAACAGATCCATCGCTATTGCTAACTAAATATACCCAATAAATGAGATAAAAAACAGATGCCGCTCTGAAGAGTTCAGATAAAATTATGAACTCAGGAAACAAAATTAGACATGTAGAAATTATTCTTTAGTACATGATTCATATTACTTGAAAATAAATAAGCATATAGCTTTTTAGAAACTTCAACTTCAAATGCAAGAACTTATTAATATTCCGATTTACCAAGGCTTCATGGAGGTTACAGCTAAGTTGAGGTAGAGTTAAAAGCATACTTGCTAGGCTCTTTCCCCCATTTCCAAAATGAACCAGGTAAATCAAAGTTCTCACGGTCACTAATTCTATTTAGTGGCAGTCATCTAATAGTTTCAAACAAGTGGATATGCCAGTAGACTAAGAATACAAAATGCAAGTTCAACCATATTAATCAGTTTGGCACTACTTGGCTTAGTGTTATTATTCCACAGATTATCTTTCCATGGTGAAGACAATTAAGCATCTAGTTTTAAGGGGTAACTTTACATACTAAAAACTTAATTTCATTACTTAATTGAATGACTTTAAACAAACGTAAGCCCAGTACCAACTTTTTGAAAACTGTAAAACTCTGGCAAAATCGTAACATTTGCATTTAATATGTTATTGGAAGTTGTAAAGAACTCTAGTCATTAGAAGCTAGATAGCAAAATTACTGAAAATTCAATTTCACATGATTTACTTGCATTAGTTATCTGAAAAACAATTAAAAGAATACTTCACTTTATGCATCAGTTTATTTTATGTATGACATTACATCTACACAACTTCATATCATATTTTTAGAGGTATCATCTCTAAAAGACCATAATAATCCAACTTTTGATTGAATGCTCGTATGCATTGCTGTTTGTTCCCGGAGTGTTTAGTTCAATTATCTTGGTCTGTTGCATGCATCATTAACTTAATATACCCATCATTGCACAAGACCAAACACAGTGTTGAGTTTCAATATTACCCATACTAAATTGAATTTTTGAGAATTGGCAATCTTCTTGACAGATCCAATGTACCTAAAACAGAGAAGAATATTTTTGACAAAAGGAAAAAGTAGATAATATTCAAATTAATCATGCTAATATAAGGCACGTGAAAAAGTACAAGTCTAGAGAATAGGAATAACTCGTAGGTTCTCATTCGTTACTCGTAGGCTCTCATTCGTTATTTCTAAAGGTACATATAAAACTATAGGTATCATTTCAAGGGATCCTTTTCCATTATTATATTCATAATGAAATATTTTACTTCCAAAAATATTGAAATATAGAACCCCATAACATACTGATTTCAGATTATTTGGTGAATAGATGTCTATCATTCCCAGCTTGCCATCAATGATTCAAATTCCGGTTTCAGCACTTGCCTTAGTGAACACATCTGCTTCTTGACTTGTTATAGGCAAATATGTTAGCTTTATTCTTCCATCTTCAATCTTCCCACTTTGGTCAATCCTTACATATTTCACGCAATCAAGTTGTATTGGATTATTAGTAATGCTTATAGCTAACTTGCTATCACTATACAACACTGTTGGATAGGTAAGTGGCACTTGGAGATCCTCCATCAACCTGTCCAACCAGATTAGCTCACATATTCCTCGAGTGATTACCCTGACTTCTGCTTCAGTAATTCTACGTGCAACTTCAGACTGCTTACTTCTTCATGTAATCAAATTGCCCCATAACTTAGTGCAATATCCACATGTTGACTTGCTGTCCATCAAACTAGCCCAATCCGAATCAGAAAAACATTCTGCTCCTCTAAAATCAATTTTCCAAAATATTAATCCCTTCTCTATCATCCCCTTTAAATACTTCAAGATGTGAAACGCTTCATCCAACTGTTACTTGGTAGGTGAACACATTAATTGACTCACAACAATAATGACATAAGCAATAACCAGACAAGTGACACGTGGATAAGTCTCCCTACCAGCCTCTAGTATCTTCCTTTCAACAGGCATATTGTTTTCGATTTTCGTAATTTCCCAATTCTTTCTAAGGATGCCCCAATGGGACTACAACCAAGCATCCAGCTCCTTCTAACATATCTAGGTCACACTTTCTTTGAGAGATTAGAATGCCTTCTTTAATTGTCACAATTTCCATACCCAAAAAAATGTTTCAAACTGCCCAGATCTTTAACTTCAAATGCAGATCTCAACAAATGTTTAGGACTCTCAATTTCTTGAGTATCATCACCTAATTATAATGTTATCCACATACACAATCAATATGGAACTTTTTTCATTTGATGCATGCTTTGTAAATAGAATATGATTAGTTCGTCCCTGTTTGCATCCAAACTGAAAAAGAACATAGCTGAATGAAACTAGGGGGAAACTTCATATAGACCTCTTACTCCAGTTCACCATTAAGAAATCTATTCTTAACATCTAATTGAAAAGGTTCCTATTCCAAGTTAACTCAAGAGATAGCAGTACCCTTATGGAATTCAATTTAGCCACTGGAGCAAATCTTTCTTCATAATATATCCAATAATTTGTTTCAAACCTGGTGCAACCAGCCTTACCCCGTACTTGTCAATACTTCCATATGACTTACACTTAACAGTAAATACCATTTGCATCCTACCATCATTTCTTCCATAGCAGCCACCTTCCAACTTGGATCCTTCAGTACACCCTCTATTTGGAATTTGCATATTGTCAATTTTGGTGGTGAAGACCCTGAATTGTGGTGACAATCTAGAGCATGTCAAATAATTTGAAATAGGATGTTTTGTATGAGATCTTACCCCTTTTCAAATTGCAATTAGGACATCTAGATCATTGTCAACATTTATTTCCTCTCATAGTGGACTAGTCTCTGATTCCAGTGATTGGTTTTGATGAGGCGTAAGAACTTCTGGCGTTCTAGAATAATCTAGAATTCATTTTTCATGATATGATTCTACTTGAATATTCACCTCAGGTTCACCCAACTTGGTTAGTGATTTCACTAGGTAAGGACTAGGCAAATATATTGGACGAGCAATAGTAGGATCCCAATTATACTCTTCCCTTGATATCTACCCCCGAAGAGAGGCATTGGGATGAAATGGTTGATTCTCAGGAATGGTCACATTACAAAAGACAGAATTTCCTTTGAATAGGAAAATAACACTTACATCCTTGTTGTGTGGGAGGGTATCCAACGAAGATGCATTTTAGGGCTTTTGGTTTAAGTATGTTGGAGGGATTTTTTTTGTGAACATAGATTATGCACCCATACACTAATGGTTCTTGACTTCCGTAATCCTTTAAGCATATTTCTTGACACATATCCCCACATCTGACTCTTGACTTCACTCGCCCATTAGTGATCAACAACCATGGATGGGATGTGATTTATAAGGTAAAAAATTGTCAAGAACCCAATATTGATAAGGAAGAACTATTGAACGTAATGGATCAAGCTATCTTAAGGATATGGCAAATTTTCTTTTGGCCACGCCATTTTACTGAGAGTGTTGGTACAAGTATTTTGGTGAACAATATTATTCTTGGTGAGGTACTGAGTTAGGTCACATAAAAAATATTCACAACCATTATTAGCTTGGAGGATATGAATAGATAATTGAAACACATTTAAGATGAATCTCTAAAAATTTTGAAAGATAATGGTTAAATTTAAAAATATTTTCTTCCATTGATAGAAGATTCTTTGTATAACTAGGAATTCCAATATATAGCTTATGATTTTCATTCTTCTTTAGGATAGAATAAATATCTCCTAATTTTTCAGGAGATAACATATTTCATGAGATTGATAGAATTCAAATCTCATTGTATAAATTATGTACAGACTAGGGTCAAAGAATAACTTGAGACGATTATATCTTTTGTTCATGGTATCAGAGTTGTTGCTCCTGGGACCTTCTTTTGCCAACCTTCATTGCTGATCTTTTCCTATCTTAGGCCCTAATTGCCAACATTCTGTGTAATTGTTGCAACCTTCAACATGTCAAAAATTTCAAAAACACTCCCCCTTACCATCGAATCAGAGAAAACACCAACTACTCAACACATGGGGGATATGCAGAATATACAAGCAGCCTATAGACTCAAATAGAAAAAATTATTTGAAGTGGTCACAATTTGTTCAAACATTTCTCAAAGGAAAAGGGCAAGATCAGTCACTTGGTTGGAACTGGACCCAAAAAGGGAGACCCAAAATTTGTTGCTTATGATGAACAGGATTCCATGGTCATGTCATGGTTGTGGAATGCCATGCTATCTGAAATAATTGACACTTGCATGTTCTTTCCAATAGCTAAAGACATATGAGATACTCTTCGACATACCTATTCAAAGGCAGGAGATGCTGCTTTAATCTATGGAATCAAAACGAATATTTCAACCACTAAACAAGGTAATCTTTCTGTTACAGAGTATGCCAACCTTCTAAAAAATCTATGGCAAGAAATGAACCAATATCGATGTGTTCAAATGTAGTGTAGTGAAGATGCAGCCACCTTGAATAGCTTTAATGAAAAGGATAGAATTTATGATTTCCTTGCCAGCCTTAATGTGGAATTCGATCAAGTAAGAGTTCAAATTTTGGGAAAGAAAAAGTTAACATCTTTGAATGAGACAATGTCATTGATCGGGGCCAAAGAGAATAGAAGAGAGGTTATGTTGGAGCCAAAAACAATAAGAAAGCTCAGCAATGGTATCTGCAAAGATGAATAATGAGAGCTTCGCAAAAAACATAGACTCAATTTTGTGTACATACTGTAAAAAACCGTGCGATACGCGAGAAGTATGCTTCAAACTCTATGAGACGGAACAAGTCCTTAACTGAAAGGGAGGATTCAAAGGAGATAAAACCCACTTCACAAATGGGGAAGACCAACCTCAAGAAAAATCCAACGATGCTGATATTGGAGAATTCAAGAAAGAAGAAATAGACAAGCTAAGAAACCTTCTCAATTCTCTTGAAAAATCCTCTAGTATGTGTTCATTGGCTCAATCAAGTAAGTGCCTTAATTCTTATGCTTTAAGTGTCTCAAGTTTGTCCTCCCCAGGCTCTTGGGTAATAGACTCACGAGCCATTGACCATATGACTCACAACCCAACCAAATTTAAAACATACAACCTATGTCCTGGAAGTCAAAAAATTACTGTTGCTGATGGATTTCCTATAACTATTGCAAGTCAAAGAACAATAAATTTATCTGATTCCTTGTCTCTGCATAATGTATTACATGTCCCGAAGTTGTTCTACAATCTTTAATCTATTCATCAAATAACCAAAGATCTAAATTGCAAATTGACTTTCTATTCTACACATTGTGTTTTTCAGGATCTGGTTACGGGGAGAAAGATTGGGCGTGCTAAGGTGAATAATGGACTCTATTAACTGGAGGACATGAGTGGCAAGAATCAGCTATCTCTCAATTGCTCATCAAGTAACATTTCTTCCAATAAATCTGAAATTTGGCTTCATCATTACCGCCTTGGTCAGCCACCATTTGCTTTGCTTAAAACTATGTTTCCTTCACTTTTTAAGAATGAAAAAGTCAATAGTTTCCATTGCAATACATGTGAATTTGCCAAACATCATCGAGTGTCATTTCCATTAAGTAATACAAGATCTACTAGACCTTTCTCTTTGATACATGTTGATATATGGGGGCCATCCAGGATATCTAATATTTCTGGTACTAAATGGTTTGTAACATTCATTGATGATTGTACAAGAACTACATAGTTATTTCTTATGAAAGAAAAATCAGAAGTGAGTGGTATTTTTCCAATGTTCCATAAAATGATTTGTACATAATTTGGAAGTTTAATCAAAAGAGTAAGGTTAGCCAATGCAAGAGACTATTTTAATCAAATTCTGTCACATTATTTGCAAAAGGAGGGTATAATTCATGATTCACCTTGTGTAGACAGACCCCAACAAAATGGGATTGCCGAACGAAAAAATAGACACTTAATATCACTCTAGCACTTATGTTTCAAAATAAAGGTCCAAAAACCTTCTGAGGGGAGGCTGTTTTAATTGCTGCATATTTGATAAATAGAGTGCCAAAATCTTTAAATAATTGAAGTCCCATAGCTACAGTTTCTAATTTTTACCCTGATTTTGATGTCTCTTGCTAGTTGTCACCAAAAGTTTTTGGTTGTGTTGCTGTTGTACATTTTCTTTTGTTGCTAGAAATCATAGTTTCTTGTATACATTAATCAATGAATATCACAAGCTTTATTGTCTCAAGAAAACAAAAGTCCACAAACATAAACATATATCAGAATGGTCTCACCAGTAATTAGAATTCAGTTAAAGCAAATGATATGTCAGTAAGCAAAAAGAAGCCCTCCTTTTACAATATTTCAAGAAACAATAAATTTATCAGCTGTGGGTTAGTATGAAAGTCATCTCTACTCAATTGACAATATTACATTGAATTAAAACAAAAATCAGATTTGCAAGCCTAAGTAGCAACTGTACTGAGAAATTCAATTGAAAGGTATCTCTGAAATGCAGCACAGAACCATGTTATGCTACAAATCACTTGAGCAGTCTTCACATGCCTCATTCGGAGAAAGCAGCAATTCAACAACTATAAATGAAAGTAAAAGAACAGGACACGGAAGTATGCGGAACCGAATATGGAATTACCTCAGCCATGAGAAAGAAAGCAGCACAATTCAATTCAACAATTATAAATGAAAGTAAAAGAATAGGACACGGAAGTATACGGAACTGTATATGGAATTACCTCAACCATGAGAACACCAGGCATGATTGGTCTCTCAGGAAAATGACCAGGAAAGAAATTGTCATTTATAGTCACATTCTTGATGGCAACAGCTGAAACTCCAGGGTTATATTCGATCACTCTATCTACTAAGAGAAATGGAAACCTAAACAACAAAATAGCAAGTAAATGAATTCAACACAGGAAGGCTACTGTCAGTCTTAGGACTTCAAGAAAGATGAAAACAATAAAGATTAAGCATTAACCCCGATAAGAAGACTTCAAACAGTTCACTTAGACTTACCTATGAGGTAAAATCTCACGAATCTGGTTGATATCCATCACAGTAGGATAAGCCTCATATCCTGAAAAAAGAAAAGACGCAAAACCCACAAATGAAATAAGAAAGGAAACAGATAAGGTAGAAACTCAAGAAGGAAATAGACGGATAGGCATGCAAATTGATTACTGAGTTCAATGGGTATCTTTTCTTGAACTGGGTCTTTAGCAGAAGCAGGATCAAGAGAACAATGGGTGGTGAAAAAGCTGAACTTTTTCTTCGACTTCAAATGGGTAGAAGCCAAACGGGACGTGGGATTAGGAAGTGAAATGCGAGAAGGAAGAAAAGCATCGGTTCCGCGTCCATGAGAGAGCGAAGTTGAATGGGAGCTAAGAGACGAAGAAGAAGAAGAAGATAAAGTATTAGCAAAGGCTGCGGTTGCCATTAGTAACGGTGAGATCCTGACAAGCTCTGGTATGTGCAATGAAGTATGAAAGCTTGCTTAAGGTGGTGATGGCGATGGTGATGTGTATTTACTATGGACAACCGGGCGAGGGTAACGAGATAAAATCAGTCTGGGTGTTGAGTGGTCTGTTGGTTACGAATTTAACGATTATGACGGAGACTTCAATGTGGCTGTTCTGTTCTGTTCTGTTTAAATTCAAATAGTCGCTCGTTTGCAAAGACCCCAATAAAGAAAAAGGATATAGTTGTCTTAAGCATATGTTAATCATAGCCGTCGCACTTGTAAGCTTGATTCGTTTTGTTTTCTCTGGGAAAAGTTCTGTTGAGTATTTCCGAGGATTTAAAATTTTAATAATAACGAACTTATATTTCAAAAATAAATATTATGATATCAAATTTAGTTTTTTAATGATATAGCATTGATAACGACTAATATGAGTACCATTATAGAATAATTTTTTATAATTTTTTCCTTTATTTCAATCATATTTATCAAATATTGTTTATTTTTAATAATATTATTTTCACGTATTTCTTATAAATTAAGATAAAAAATGTATGGTGTTCTTCCACTCATTGTTATTCTAGACGGTGAAGATGTTATTGATTATGAACCAATATTAAGTTATTTACACAGAAGAATGAAAAAAATTATGAAAAACCGAACAAATATACAATATTTACCTTATGTAACACTTTGGGATTATTTAGCTACTATGTTTACATAAGCAATAATAATAAACGGACCAGAACTCTTAGAAAATATTCAAGTACCGAAAAGAGCTAGTTATATGAGCATATGCGTTTTTTTTTACTTTTGATATATAATGTCTGGATTATATTTGTGAATAATTACATTAATTTCAAACATTATCTTTTTACATATTTTTAAAATTAGTATAATAATTTTCACACATATGCATTAAAAAGTATATAGTAAATATATAAATTTCAAAAATATTTATTAAAAAAATTTAAATTATGTTAAATTCATTTATTTAGTTACGTAATATATAATCACTCTGTATAAGCCTAATTACATAAAAGTATTATTTAATACAATTTTATTTATATATTTACTATTTATTAAATAAATTATAAACAATTTTATCATATTATTCTTATGTATAGGTAATTATTATTTTATATAGGAGAAATTTTAATTTTTCAATTTAATCCTAATTTTTTTAAATTACAATTCTGACTAATACTAAGATTCTCGGTAAGAAACTATTTTTGACTAGTACAGTCAGCGGATGCCATATTCACATTACTGCTAAAAATGCAATATATGGATTGAAGAGCTTACCCTATTCAGCTTTAAACTCCTGTGGCTTTTCTCTCGTATGAATAGCGATGAATAGTGTTCACTTCTTCTTCTTCAACATCAGCCCTCATGGGTTCTGCTTCCTTAGCTGTCTGATTACCTCACCTTCTCTTTGTTAAACTGGTATGTCACTTTCTCTTCTCTTCTGCATTCTATCACCTTCTCTTCGGCTGCTTTAACACTTGCATCACACCTTCTTTACACTTCACCATTCTCCACTCACTGTATCAACTTCTACTCACCATATTAACCTCTCCTATTGCATATCCTACCTCATTCTTCTCGTTGCACCCATACACACTTCATAACCTGCTTGACTGGCTTTTACAAGACAGTCAATAACATGTACCTATGGACATCTCAGATTTCCTGCTTCCGCTTCTAAGAAATATTTTCTAATAAATTAAGAAATTAATCTCTAAATAAATAATATAAAAGAATTTACTAATTAAATTTAAAAGTGCTATATTTAATTTTGGAAGTAGTTTTAAGACTAGAAATAGTTTTCTAATTAAGAAAAGTTAATTTCTATTTAGATTAGAAATAGTTTTGTAACTAGATTAGAATGTCTTACTTTTAAAATTTTGAAAAATGAGTTTTTCTAAATTAAAATAAATAAGAAGTATAATTTATTAAAAACTTCAATTAAAATTTTTAAAGGCGACAAGATAACTGGAAATAGTTTCGAATTGAATTTAAAAATTGTTTTAAAATCAAACAAAATAGGAATTTAATTTATTTATGAATCAATGAGTTTAATCTAGTCTAATTATCTATAGAGTTGGAAATATTATTTTAAATTATGAAGATAAATAACTGGAATCAAACAAAACTTGATATTTTATGCATATAATTTGATTACATGTGCATAAATTGCATGCTGTCATTTTTTAAATTTTAAATTAAAAATAATGAGGCTGGATGGATTCAATTGGGCTTCGTCTGGTCTGAAACCCGA
>JAOQMM010000005.1:12674891-12697049 GCA_027563515.1 Erythroxylum platyclados
AAATAAGAAAAATATTTTTTCCCTTATATAATGTATATAACTCTAGATATAATTATATTATTAGACTTTTAATAAATATGAAATTTTATTATTTTATATTATTTTTATCAAGAAATCTCAAGTACAAAGAAATTTTATATTAATATGATTGAGAATATGAGCAAAGCACTAATTTCTTATTCTTTTTTTAGTATTCCTAAAAGAAGTTAAATATAAATGTGATATTTGATGAGAAATTCATAAAAGTTATATTGTTCAAAGCATATGCATAAGCAAACCAACAATATTTTTTCTTTCCTCTTACTGTTATAAAAAATTGCAATTTGACAATTTTTTAAATATAAATTTATATTAACAATTAAAGGAGTGTAAAGGGTGCAAGGACCAAAAAAAGAAAAGAATAGTGAAGATGTGTTTTGCCGGAGTGCCTTTAGCTTTAGGTTTTTGTTTTTCTTCAATTTAGTCGATAAATTTTTTAAAATTATAATTTAATTCTGATAAATTCTGATATTTTGGGTATCGGCTGGTACCAACTAGTATCTGTAACTAGTACAATATTTATGTTTTAGGTACCGTTCTTTATCGTATCGGTTGGTATCAGTCGATACGGAACAGTACCCATAACTATGATTGGTGATCAAAATGGCTTATAATGAATTTATTTGACCATGTTAAGAAATGAAATTTTATCTTGAAATTAAGCATCACTGAATGTATACTTCTCATCCTTAATGTCATGTAGTTTACCAACATTTTAAAAATTAAATCGAAAGTTAAGTTGGTACAACAAGAGATTTAAAGTTTAAAAGATCCAACGGATATTAGATTATCATAAAATCAAGTAATTATTAAATAAAATTAAAGAATTTAAAATATGATTGAAAGATATTACTTTTACCTATCAAAGAATTTAAAGTTTAATTAAAAAAGATATTGTTAAATGAAAATTAATTTATTTATTTTAGTTTATAAGAATTTATTAATTTACAAAAATTATTTTTAACAAGAAGAGTTATTAAAATAAATCCAGCTAGAAAGTTGAAAACAAAATTAAAAAATTGGACGGTTCAAATTTCTACAATTGAATCAGTTGAGTTTTTTAATTATTGGAATATCTATGTTTAAAATTATTTTATTTTTAGATTTTTAATTTAATATTAAAATTATTAATGTTTAAATAATTTTAAAATTAAATTAAAAATTTTAAAAATTAATAACTATTTAATTTGTTATTGAAAAGAAATACCCATACACACACCCAACATTTTCTTCTGTTTTCTCTTTCTTTTACTTAATGGGGATTACAACTTGAATCGTACACATTGGTGGGAGAGGGGTCATGCCATTTGGGTTAGCAGTTTAGCACCCATAGGCCCAGTTCTTTCTTTTAAAATAATATAGTTTCCTGTGGGGCCCTAATCAATTTAAGGGGGTGTTGAACCTTAGTGACCGTCCAAAGAATGTGGGTCAATTCAATTGATAGTTTCGTGCGATTGTATTTTATGTGATTGGCATTCGTGGTCAATATTTGAAAGGGATAATGCAATTGATATTAATATAAGAGTTGACATGTTGACCTTTAATGAAAAGTTTTTATGTTATTTTATATGCAAGTTGATTATTAAGAGAAATGTGCATTTAAAATACCCACTAAATACCGACCAATATCATAAATTTCATAAAGTTGAAAAATCATTTTGTAAAAAAAAAAAAATTTAACACCTTAAACCTAAAAACATAAAAATAAAGACAAGCTTCTTCCATACTTTCCCTTCATCATATTCTTTAAATTAGTTAAACAACTTTATTTCGACTCTCAGACTCAAACACCATCCTACTTCAACCATAATATATATAAACAAAGAATAATATTAACATAAACTTATTGAAACAAAAAGCTTAAGAACGTAGATGAAGTGGCTATTAGCAACAACTACCTTAGCATTTGCTTCCATAAGGAAACCTACATTATTGTCTTCAACTTTAGACACCAGATCTAGGAGAGGGCATCTTAGAATAAACAATTAAGGAACGTTGATCGTTCATTAACCGACAGTTTACTTACAAACTGAAGCATCTGACGCTTTATGAATTAAGTTTACTATATCCTTTACTTTTCAATTCAAGGTTAATGAATTTATTAATTACAAGGTTAGTAAACACAATATGACATTGAAACTTCTCTTTTATTTTTTTAAATAAGCTATATTAGAAATAAACATCACTGTTAATAAAAGGGATATAATTAGTTTAGGTCATTATATAACTTTTACTTAGTTAGAGTTTGGAATACTTTAATCGAATTAGATGTGTTCAACTTGTCACAAAAAAAAGTGATATTCATCATTCACTTTTAAGAAAACTACTTAATGCATGTAAACTTTGAAACATTACATCAACTTATAGTTTTTGAAAGTTTGAACTAAAATTATTGAATTTTTCAAATTTGATTCATTATATAATAATAAATGCAATTTGATACACCTTTTTTTAATATTATCATTGAATAGTGAGAAATTTTATTGTCAGAGGTATTATTATTATTATTATTAGTGAGAAATTATAGTCACCAATACTTTTATTAATAGTGTCAATAAATTTTTATCCTAAATTTAATTTTATATCGCACGAAAATTTTGTCACTACTATGTTCACTATTGTTACAAATAAAATTTTGAATATAACAATTGCTTTGAAACTTATAGTAATCCCATACAAGAAACAAAATTAAACACTAAAATTAAAATTTCTTTGTCCGCCAAACTTAAAACTTAAAGAAAATAATAAAACTAAAAACATTAGAGATTGTCCTTCAAAGGCCACTATATTGATGAAATAAATAAAGGCAATTATGGATTAGTATCCTACAAAACAAACAAAAAAATTAATAGAATAATAAATATTAATAGATTCATTAAATAATAAATTATTACAATACAATAATAAATTATTACAATACAGTAATAAATTATCAATTATACTTACATTATTAGTTGGAGTACTTGGTGAAGATAGATTAAGTAACATGCTAGGAATCGTTCTGGTATTTGCTAAATGTGTAAAAATTCCTTCAAGTTGTTTCAAGTCCATAGCTTGCTCGTCCAATATTGCATGTTGAGCTTGAATATCCTCTTCTTACTTTTTTGATGTTTGATTAAGCCTCGCAACTTTATCAACCAATTCACTTTTAAGTTTCTTTGCTACCTCATTTTCGACAAGAATCTTAATTTTTTCTTGATAGTTTGATGTCATCCCCTTAACACCTACACAATGTGAGTAGTTTGACCTTCTTCCTAACATATGAGCGAAATGCTCAACCAATGGTAAAGGCATTGATTGAATTGCCTCATGATTTACTTTACCCTCTTCTTGAAATTTTTTCTGCATATATAAATATAAAATAAAAATTTTGGTAAAAAAATTTAAATCCATTCGCATCCTCCTAGTAATTGCTACATTCTATGATTATGAGATTTGGCAATTGGATGTGAAAACAACTTTCCTTAACAGAAATCTAGAAGAGGATCTGTACATGACACAGCCTGAAGGTTTCACATCTCCTAAAAATGTTGGGATAATATACAAGCTTCAACGATTCATTTATAGATTAAAGTAGGCTTCTTGAAGTTGGAATCTTCGTTTTAATGAGACAGTCAAAGAGTTTGGTTTCCTCATAAATGAAGAAGAATCTTGTGTTTACAGAAGACTAGTAGGAGCACAATTATTTTCTTGGTCTTGTATGTAGATGACTTACTACTCATTGGAAATGACATTCCTATGCTTCAATCTGTGAAAGCTTGATTAGGAAGTTGTTTTTCAATGAAAGATTTATGCGAGGCAGCCTACATCTTGGGTAATAGGATCTATAGAGATAGATCGAGAAGACTTATTGGACTAAGTCAAAGCACTTATGTCAATATGGTTTTGCACAAATTCAATATGCAAGAATCTAAGAAAGACTTCTTAACCATGTCATATGGCATAGTTTTGAGTAAGATTCAGTGCCCTTCGATGCTAGATGAGGGAAACCGCATGAGTAGGATCCCATATGCATTTGCTATAGGATCCATCATGTATGCCATGTTGTGTACTCGAGTAGATGTTGCTTATGCTTTGAGCATGACGACTAGATATCAGTCAAGTTTAGGTGAAAGCCACTGGATAGTTGTTAAGAACATTCTTAAGTACTTAAGAAGAACTAAGGATATGTTCTTGATATATGGAGGTGAGGAAGAGCTCATTGTAAATGGTAGGCACAATTAAGGTTAAAGCAAGTCCCACCTTTGCTTCCAGAAGATGATGCAATACAATGTTTTCTACAGTCTAATAATCGATTGCTCATACTGGTATGGACAATTTAGGACTATGTGGTCTTGCACTTTTAGGCTTTGAATGAGAAATTACATTTTGATGCCTCGTTATTAAGATGTTTGTTTCTATCATACATGTAGTATCCTTTCTTGCATTGTTGAGTTTTGCAACCATTTGATTGCCTACTTATTCTGAACAAGCATTCTTCAGTCTCACTTTTGCTATATCCTAATCTAGTGTTTACCTGTATCTTATTGCATTGAGTAGAAATGTTGCTGGGGATGTGCATGGTCAACTTTCTCGATTAACGTCTTTGTTTTGTTTTGTATTTTTATCATCAAATATGTTGTAGAAAATATTAAAATAAAATGTCAATACTAATAAAGTCGTTTGTGGTTTCCTTTTTTTTCCTCGAAAACTCCTGCATGATTTAATTGAAAAGATCCATATTGTGTGATAATAAAAGAACATTTTCCTGGTATTTTTTTGGAATTTGTAAAATGAATATTATCCTGGAATTAATGCAATTCAT
This sequence comes from Erythroxylum platyclados, assembly GCA_027563515.1. NCBI lineage: Eukaryota > Viridiplantae > Streptophyta > Magnoliopsida > Malpighiales > Erythroxylaceae > Erythroxylum > Erythroxylum platyclados. The sequence continues at coordinate 12,679,735 of JAOQMM010000005.1, forward strand.
TTTCCTAGTACTGATGAATTCTATTTTCACATGATTAATCATTCTTTTACTTGAATTTATATTGAAAAAATGGCATATTTAATTAATTATCAAAGCAGAGGGATCTCTACAATTAAAGTCAAACAAAAGTGCCTTTTCTAAAATAACAATATCATATGGAGCCTTGAAATTAATTCATATTCTAAACATGTGCAACTTTTGATATCTATGGTGGCTGTTGGGCATGACATTTGAAAAAGTTGAAAAGAGGTTAGGAAACGGCATGTGTAGCATCTGAAGTTTCATGGATGTGATTTGTATTTCGTTCTCATTCCAATTATTTTGTTGTTTAAACCTCAGGGATTTAATGCAACATTGACCAAACCAGTGGGCACTCCTGGGAGAAGAGGTGATCAAATTAAAGAAATGGAGCTTAAGTTGCATCCTGAGCTGAGAGAAACATTAAAAACACTTTGCAGCGACTCAAAGACCACCATTGTTGTACTAAGTGGGAGTGACAGAAGTGTCTTGGATGATGTATCTTAACTAAATTCAATGAACAGATTCCTTCTTAACCTATTATACATGTATTGTAACTGAGTCTTCCACTTTTGCAGAACTTTGGCGATTATGACATGTGGTTGGCAGCAGAACATGGAATGTTTTTACGTAATACAAAGGGAACCTGGATGACGACAATGCCAGAACACTTGAATATGGATTGGGTTGATAGTATAAAGGTGCTGAAGCTGCTTGTGTTCAGGTTGAATTTGTAACCGCATATCTACTAAATAATTACATCATTCTTTGGCTTGTTATTTCAGCATGTTTTTGAGTACTTCACGGAGAGGACTCCCCGATCACATTTTGAGCAGCGTGAGACATCGCTCGTGTGGAATTACAAGTATGCAGGTGCTTGTTTTTTCTGGAGTTTAGGCAGGCTATCTTGCATCAACTGTTTGTCTTTCTGATGTTTTTCTGCAATAGATATTGAATTTGGAAGACTTCAAGCAAGGGATATGTTGCAGCATCTGTGGACAGGTCCAATTTCTACTGCATCTGTGGATGTGGTCCAAGGTAGCCGCTCGGTTGAAGTTCGAGCAGTTGGTGTTACAAAGGTAACGTACTGTTATCTATCTCTAGAGTCTGGCAAACTTGGAAATTTTAAATCATCTGCAACAGCTCCATGTTTATTCAGGGTGCTGCTATTGATAGAATACTGGGGGAGATAGTTCACAGTAAATCCATGACAACGCCAATTGATTATGTCCTATGTATAGGACATTTTCTTGGAAAGGTAATTTGAGACATTCTTTCCATCAATTTATCTACTGTAATTTTCTGGTGAAGTTACATGGAAAAAGGTTTGGAAGAATTTAGCTCTATTTGACTCTTTTTATAAAGTTAGGCACACCATGGACACTGGCTTTAATTAAGAAATTGATTCAGCTTAACTATTCTGTTAATGACATTCAAACATGAGGATATCTGAAGTAGTTATGAAGTCATTGTTGATATGTACACCATTTAGTTTTGAACATGCAAGAAGGGAAAAGGGGAAGTACGCAGAAATCTGGCATCCAATCACTTTAATTGTAGGCATCTCCTGTTGTCGAAGATTGTAATAGATTCTTTATAAGTGCTCCAGGATGAAGATTTATATACCTTCTTTGAGCCAGAGCTCCCTTCTGACGGCTTTGGGATACTAAGAACCAAGCAAACGGATGGACTGAAATTACCTGGGGAAAGGAGACCTTTGAAGCTTCCAGCTGGTAGAAGTGGGACTAAATCATCTCATGGCAAGGCACAACAACCTTCGTCAAATCCCGAGAAGAAGACGACTAATCATAGTCCTGAGAAGAAGACAACTAATTATAACTGTGGAAGCAGGAGGCAACCATCACCAGAAAAGACTTCGTGGAGTGTGCTTGATCTGAAGGGAGATAATTACTTCTCATGTGCTGTTGGACGAACCTGTACGAATGCTCGCTATTTGCTTGGATCATCAGATGATGTTGTGTCCTTTTTGAGGAGACTATCCAATGCATCTTTCTCAGGTGCATGCAAACGAAGTTGAGAAGTTATTTTCTTTTCAATTCCATAAACCAAAAGTGAAGAATGGTACAGCAACCTGTACTTAGCTATGTGCTTCTTGTATAGCTTCACTAATTTATCTAGAATACAATGGTGCTCGTAATTGGCAGGAAGTGAAACTGAGCAAAGAAGAACAGTATAAGACCACAGCAATGTTCTCTATTCCAACATTTCTTTATGAAGTCAACTAAATGGCTTGCTATAATTTTTACTATGTTCCAATTTGGAAGTTTTAATCACCGTTTTTATGTTTACGTCTAGCACGTTGTCGGGTTAACGCTTGGAACCTTATATTCCTTAATTTTAATTTGTGTGCTTATTTCAAGTAGACGGTACAATTTCATTAATATTTGCTGAACCACTAATAGTTCTCTTGGCGCGCTCTACGTCTGGAGGATTTGCGAATTCCTCAAGCTTATTCTAAAACTTTCCAACGCCCACCTTATGGTATGCAAGTTGAGAGAGATAAATTGAATAAGTATAGCCGCCCCTATTGGGTTGTACTATTAGACCTAAATTGAGGTTATCTGCTAAGAATTATGGTATAACAGTTTATGAATGTCTCTGCGGTGGGCTTGATTTTACTAAAGATGATGAGAACATGAATTCCAAACCATTTATGCATTGGAGAGACCGTTTTTTATTTTGTGCTGAAGCACCTTATAAAGCACAGGTGGAAATTGGTGAAATCAAAGTGCGTTATTTGAAACCGTTAAGCTTTGTTTTTTTTATAGAAAAGTTGGATTAAATAAATTAAACTATAAAAGACAATCAAAGAGAAATAATACCAGTACATGACAACTTGCAAATTACAAGAGAAAGAGAACAACTACAAGCATACAACTGAATCATAAATAAAACATAAGAGTTACAATTAGTTGAATGTATTTGCACTTTCCAGCTTGAATTGAGAAATTGTTGGTCCAATTCGTTATGCATATGGATGCTAATGTTCTTATCAGCTACATTACATATGTGATGAAATGCTCAGTGGAAAGGCATTTGTCATGAAAAATACAATTATTCCTTTCATCCCATACAACTGTAACTAGGAATGATAGAGAAATGCAAAAACACCATTTGACGGTTTTGTTTTGGAATCTTAGATCAGCAAACCAAACCTTGATTGGGCTCAAGTCCTCTAGAAATTCACTAAGAAGACATTTCTGCATCAATGCATTCCAAGTATCAATGACATAGTTACACTTAAAAAGAGATTATCTGAAGTCTCCTAAGCTCTTCTACAAAAAGTACACCAATTAGTAAGATGTATAAATTTTGCAATCTTACCAACAGTTGGTAGCTTATTTAACATAGCAAGCCAAAGCGTTGTAGATGCTCAAGGATTTTAATGATTGAACCAGACTATGTTTATCTAGGGGAGGATTGGCAAGTTGTTAGCAATCACTTGTTTACAGGACTAATTAGTGAAATTGCCATTGGAGGTGTGTTTCCATAAGATATTGTCATTATCCGAATTAATAGAAGCCTACATAATTTCAACCTTCAAAGGAGTTGGAATTGGAGCAAGTACAATTAATCCTTTTTTGTAAAAGATTGAGCCACTGTATCCTGTTGTTGTATAAGAGGTCTTATAGCAACAACTTCATCCAATTCATCCAAAGGTCCTACTGATAACTAGTTATCTAGCCACAAGTAGGTGGTTTCCTCATTTCCAATGAGGTGAGTGAAATGAGTTCTCATTTTCCCCCTAAGCTTAAGTATAGCTTTCAGGGTGGTAGAGGAAAGATTATCTGAATTAAAACTCCACAAGTTCCTTTTTTTAATAAATAAATGTGGATCCATCTACACTGTAGTACCTGCTTATCAGTAAGGAGCCTCTATAATCTGTTTGGTAGTTATTAACAGTGTTGAGTGATTTGAGAGAGATTATACTAAGCGCACCTTGGGTTTTGGGTATGCATACAACCTCCCCCCCCCCCTTCCCCCCAATTTCATCTTCACTATGCAAGGATTACCTTTACACCTAGTCCACAAAAACTTGTTAAAGATCTTGTCAATAGTTTTGATAACTTTCATAGGGACAACAATGTGATCTGCTCAGTAAACATGATAGAATTTAAGATAGAAACAATAAGTTGAGCTCTTCCAATAGTAGAGAGGTTTCTAGAACTCCAAGAAGCAATTCTGAGATTGATCTTATCAATAAAGCTGGCATAATCCTTAGAAATTAGTCTTGAATTTGCAATAGGAATGCCAAGATACATTAAAGGTAGCTACTGCTTATTGAATCCTGTAATAAACACCAGAGTAGATTCCAGATTAGAAGCTTTTTTAGATAGGAATATACCACTTTGGAGCAGTTATCTTGAAGGCTAAACATCCCGCTAAACATCTTAAGAGCTTTCATAAGGGCTATTACAGATGTAGAATCAACTTTAGACAGTAATATAAGAACATCAACAAAACATAGATGGGATAAATTGACCCTTTTACATTTGGAGTGGAATTTGAAGCCCTTTGTACTATCAACAACCTTATGGAGTAGTTTGCTAAATATCTCCATCACTAAACCAAATAGATAGGATGAAATGAGGTCACCTTGTTTAATTCCTTTGTAACTTCTGAAGGTGTATGTGGGATGACCATTAATAAAAATGGTGTAGTAAGGTGAAGAGATCCATTACATAAAACTCCTTAGGAAATTTATAGCAACTAGAATGTTAATGATGAAGTTCCAGTCCACACTATCATAAGCTTTTTTAGGATCAACCTTAATGCAGCAATTGGCTTTACCATGCTATTTTGAATAGGTTCTGATTAGATCCTGAAGAATTAGAATATTACCCCCAAAAGCTCTACCTGGGATAAAGGCACCTTGTGATCCTTCAATGTGATTAGGAAGCACCTTTCTTAACTTGTATGTTAGTTTTTTAGAAATCAATTTGTAAATGGAAATTTAACAAGAGATGGGCCCAAAATCAGAAAAATGTTTAAGTTCCCTACTCTTAGGAAGAAGAGCAATGAAAGTTTTACTAATCTCTGCAAACAGTGAGCCATTGTTGAAAATTTCCAAAACTGCATCTAGTACCTTATTCATTATAAGGGGCTAAGACTTGAAAAAATTCATATTGAAGCCATCAAGAATAGGGGCTTTATGAGGGTGCAGAGATTTCAATGTTTCCTCAATCTCTCGAATGGTAACAGGCTAAGATAGGAATTTAGCTTCCTGTGGTGATAGACAACCTTCCAAAATTTGTTTAAGTTGAAGCATAGATGAGTAAGCACCAGAAGGCTTATTTAACAGATCAGAAAAGTAGTTAAAAAACCCTTCATCCAATTCAGCTTGAGAATTCAACTTAAAGTTATTGAATTTAAGTGATACAATTCTATTAGTAGCTCTTATAGAAATGATAGCTCTATGGAAGACAGAGGTGTTTCTATCCCCATTTTTCATTTATTTTAGTCTAGATCTCTGCTTCATTAGGGAATAATCAAACAATAGGGCTTTGGAATAATTGTGCAAATCAACTTTCTCCATTTCCTACAGCTGATTGGATCCAGGATTATTGTGAATTTGTTGCTGAATATTATCCATGATGTTCTTAGCAGTGTTTAATAGAGGTGTGCGTTTGCCTCCCCTCAAAAGGCAACTTGTTGATTTTAAAGTATGAGGTTAGCTACATAAACAAATAATATGTAGAAGTTGGTCTTTTTTTGAATCATGAAGATGAGGTACATAATTTGATCCAATGTTAGGATAAGTGAGGCATTTAATCTGCTGAAATCATAAGCTATAATGATGTGCCTATTCTAGTGACCTTGATGATTTATAAGGATGGACCAATTGTTTTGCAAAAATAGCAGTTTTTTACTCTTCTCCTCCTTTAATTTAGTTTTCAAAAGACCTCTAAGAACATGCTTTATGTCATATAGAAAATCCTTAAGGATTAATTTTTTTTGGATAGTTGATGCCTTTAACATTTTAAATTAGACTAGACATTATATGGCTTTTGGCTCTTGAAGACTTTAGCCTTTTTTCTTTTAGATTTTTTTTCTCTAAGGTGAAGCCTTCATAAATAGTTGGATGATCCATATGGTCCTCTTTGTTGTTCCCTTTTAAGGATGAAGTAACTTGTAAATTGTTGGAGAGAGGATCATAATGCACCACTGAGTTTGGAGCTTTCTTGGGGTTGTTATCTACTACTAGACTAGGAGTGAATTGACTATCCTTTGATACATTATTCGTCTCAGTGTTCTCATCACATCGACTGGAAATATGGACTATATCTTTAGAGGGTTGAGCCTTTACAAGGTTAGTGGGGGAACATAAGGATCCTTCCTTTAGGAGTTAACTCCATTGTCTCTTCTGGTTGCTTTACGAACATTAATTCAATATACTCTCCCTTATAGACTTCTTTCTTGTTGGTCTCTATTGCTTCTTTTGTAATTTATTGAAACAAAAAATGAAACCAAAAAGAATCGAGAAAGAAATTTAATGAAACCAAATGAAAATGAACTCTTGCCCAAGTTATAATTTCAGTATCAGTTTTTTTATTTAATAATTGATGCAAAGATAAACCCTTCCATTACTTAATAATTTAGTTATAGTTGTTAACAAACTCTAATAGCCTATCTCTCTTTACTTCCTCGTTAACCAAAATAAGCTCTTTGATTAATTTTCTTATCAACAAATGACCTTAAACAAACTCTTATGGTTTAATCTATTACATTATTAAAAAATAGAGAGACCACCAATTCTAGCCAACGAAAACTCAACCTCAGTTTATTTAGAATAAATTATATATTTACACAACATAAGTAGAATATCCTATATTGAATCTTATTATTTAAACACTAAGTATTAAAACAATCAAACAACTACGAATTTAATCATTTTAATTAGTAATATATTATTTTGATAATTAAACAATTGGCCTTTTGTATCAATCAAACAAAATAATAATGTTAATAATCTCAAAAGATATATAAATACTAAAGAATAAAAGAGTGAAGAAGATCAAATAATTGTCAGAATTCTCGAAAATCAAACTTCATTTAACCTTTGGCTAGAAAAAAAGAGTTTAGTTTAAAATGGTTCTTAAAGATAACATTAAAAAATTAAAAATTATCTAAGAATGTTGAAAAACTATAATGAACCAATATGAGAGGGAGATGGGATAGTTGGCTCCTGCACCTCTTTCCTATAAACAATCCCAAAACCTTATATAATATTCTTAGAAATATATAAATAAATCTAAAGGATCCCACTTCCATTAGGATTATCTTACTAAAAAATTCCTACCTAACCAAAATGCCTATATAAAGTAAAAAATATGAAGAAATAACTAGGGCCTACTGAATTTAGAAGTGCCTTATCCATTTAATCATTTTTTAAGAGTAGTCATATTGACAAAGGTGTGGGCATGCCTTATGCTTAGACTCTTCCAGAAATTTTCTTCTATAACCCTTCATTCTTTTCCAAAATTTGCAATCTTTATTCCTTCTTTGCTAAATTTTCACTTTTAAGAACATTTTGATCTAAATATCCAATTTACTCAATAAAATAGAATGTATAATTATAATCCATAATTACAAGCATTTTATTAATCAAGACATAGTGAATTAATATGAGATATATGTACTTTATGCATTCTATTTGTTATCCTTCTCCCTTGCTTCTTCTTACATGACATATGTCTCCATTAGATCTTTTGTGATTGCTTCATGTGCATCATATGAAAATTTATTATCAATCACATCAAAATAGATACAAGTATCATGATTATTAATAGTAAGACTAGTGGTTTTGGATCTCTTATTATACTTCATCATCCCTAACCCTTAGGATCAACTTCCCATCATGAATATCAATCAAAGCCTTAGAAATAGCTACGAAAGGTCGTCCTAAGATCAATGACACATCTATATCTTCCTTTATGTCAAAAATCACAAAGTCTATAGGGAAAAATGAATTTATGAGCCTAACCAACACATCCTCGATTATAACTTTAGAATACTTAATTGATTTATCAACAAACAAGAGGTTTATCTAAGTTGGCTTAAGGTTATCAAATCTTAATTTCTTAATCAAATGATAAGGCATCAAATTAGCTCTAGCTTAAATATGTTATTATTTATCAATATATAAGCTACCAATATTACAAAAGATGGTAAAACTCTTTAGATCCTTTATCTTCTAAGATAGTTTTTTCTGTAGGATGGCAAAACACTCCCCACTTAGAGTAACTATCGATACGTCCTTAAGTTTGACTTTGTTCAAGAGGAGATCTTTTATAAATTTGGCATACTATGACATACGCAAAAGAACTTTAGTAAAAGTTAAATTAATATCTAATTGTTCTATTATATCTAGGAACTTACCAAATTGATATTCCTTTTGATCTTTCTCCAATTTGTTCAGGTATAGAAATGAAGGTTTACACTCTTCTATAGCTTTCTTCTTCATCTCTTGAACTCTTATCTCCATCTTTCCTTTATCTTTCCTCTCTTGTTTCTTTTCCACAACAGGCTTCTCCTCCTTTTCCTTACCCTTAACTATCAACTCCCTTTCACTCCTTAAGTTGATTGCATTCACTTGTTCTCTTGGATTAGACTCAATGTTTTTCAGGAAAAATACTTATTTACCTTTTAGAGATAAGCTTGGTGAGTTATCCAATCTTAGATTTTTTAAAGGAGTCTTAGAGGAAGTGATATATTATGACACAAGCTCCTCGAAACTTAGCTTTCTTTACTATTATTGTAAATTTTGAAATCCAAATGGAGACATTTTTCTCTATTTTCCTCCATAAGAAGTTTGGATGGTTTCTCCATCCTGGATTTTAAACGTTACTCTATAGTTATTTTTAGGCGGGATCCAAACAAAATTAGCTTTTTTAATTTAATGTCCTTAAGTGTAAGTTACTTGAAACTGGTGATTGGGATGTCCCCACCACAAATATCATAATTTATTACTTGCACTAGTTGACTTGCCACACTCATGTTTTCAATTTTCATGTTCAAAACCTCCATTTTTTCCTCAAATATTGCCACTATATCAAAATGACAAATACCTCCTATCTTTGGCTTTGCTCTTAGATCACCCCACTGATGGTTATTCATGGCAATGTTCTCTATAAGCTCTTGTAATTCCTTTAGAGTATTAAAGATGGTGGTTCCTTTTAAAGAAGCATTTATCAGCCACTTATTCAGGTAGCTTAATCTGTTATGGAATTTTTCCATTTGCATACCTAAGTTAAAGACTATGGTGTGCGCAATTCCAAAGTAACTCCTTTTATCCTTCCTAACAATCATATAAGGTTTAGCCTTTTAGCTATTAAAAGGAGAAAATATCATTTTGAGGCTTTACTGTATATGCGATTTGCCAAGAATTTCTTTGTTTGCCCATTCTAAGTAATGATGGATTTTAAGGGTATGACTTTTGCTATAGTTTAGTTTGATCCCTTAAAGTAAAATGGAAAAACCCCACTCTAATGGCATCATCTAGGACTCCATTTAGCTTAAATGTGTCAGATATTTCCAAAAGGTGAACAATACATTTGTTGGGATATTCATCTTGCAATCCATAAAATTGTACCAACTGCTATATTAATTAGATCATATTAGGTTTTATCTCAAAATTATTCACTTTAACCATTGACTGTGTAATGTTAGGCAGAGTCCCAGTTAAGAAGGTTTAGATAGTCCACCATTGGGCAATTTCCTTAACTTGCCATCATTTCTCCAATTGCATTTGAACTCTTATATTTCTCTCTCTTTCAACTTTTTAAGAAATGTTTGTTCCATCTCTAGATTTGGTTTAAGTGGAGTCCCTAGACTACTCCTAGTCATACACCAAAGAACTTAGACCTACAATGTAACCAAAATCTTAAGATTAAGAAAGATTATTTTTAAAATAAAAAGTTAAACATAAAAAAACAAAAAGGATTATTAATATAATAAAAATCAAGCTTTTCTAATATCACAATTTCTAACAATGTTGCCAAAAGCTTGATATGATATAAATTAAACACAAAAAGCAATACTAAATAAAGCACTAAGGTAAATGCACTAATTGTTTTCTGTAGTATAGTCTAGGTAAGTCAACTTTCGATCCCATAAAGATTATAACCACTAGTATTAATAATATTTCTATTATCTAATCTAAATATTGAGTGATTAATTTAAATAAGAATAATAAATAAAAGTCAACCGACGAGATAGATAATAACAAACAATCAGTTGATAGCTAACACTTAGATATAAAATCACCCTAAAACTTTACTATGTTTGAATTTATCTTAATTAAATAATTAATCCTAATAAATTGTACTGATAGGAATTCCAAAGTTACAATTGTATGCTCATGGTCAAGCTATATACAACCCCTATTCTTAAGTAGTTTTGACCAAAAATTTCTCTTGCATTTGAACTCCCTAAGAATGCATTAATTCAATTTATAAATTCCCTTAATAAGTTTCATTCTAACTCACAGAGATTGTGTATCTTAATACCTAGGAACTCATGCAACCTCATTATTCATTTTATGTCTTAGGTTATATAAGATCTTCTATGATTACTACTTCAATCTTATATATGAATTTGATTGTTGAATCTTCTATATTCGTTACTTCAATCCAATAAAATATTAAAAAAATGAATAATTCTCAAGAAATTAGATTTTTTTTCATTAAACCATATAAATCAGTTTAAAACATAAAGTGCATGGTTCATCATAACTAAATCTATATCCCTAAATTAGTTCATAATTAAAATAAAGAAAATTAATAATTAAAAATAAAGAAAACAAAAGATAAAAGATAAAGTTCTCATGGCTTAAATCTTGTTATTTCTTAATTGATGGAATCTTACTTTCTCCAAGATTGTCTCCTATTGATGTGCTTTTGAGTCTCATTTTCCTTTGGACAGATTTCTAATCCTCCCATATGTCTCTCCTCTTCTTCTCCTTTTTCTTGTCTTTTTATTATGAAATCTTACAAATTTAGTCATGAGTCAAACATAGGACTACATAGGTCCTTATATTGCTTTATACCCCTCTCGACTTCTTTTTCATAACAATTATACCAACACAAGCCTAACACGACCCCATATTGGTCCCATGTTGCTTTAGACCAAAAAATGGAAGAAACAAAATGATAAAACATAGAACATAAGCTGAACATAAGTCCTTGTAAGTCTCGTGTTGCTAAATATAGGTCTTTATTAGTGCCATGTATTGAGTCTTTCCTCTAAGATCATGCCAAAATCACTCCAAATAACCATAGACTTGCTCAAATTTGTTCCTTCTTCATTGGAGAGTTAAAATAAGGCTTGTAGAAAAAAATATGAGCTAAGTTACATACATGTCATATAAAAATCCTTAAATACATGCTAAATGCCTAAAAACATAATCTATTTAGCACCTATCATATATCCAAACCTTAAGTTTACCTTCATATTGGTCCCAAACTTCCTTATATATAAACAAAGTTTAGGAAATTAAATTATTTTGTAATGAATAAACTAATTGAAAGTAAAATTAACTGTAACAAATATTTAAGAAAATGTTATAGACAAAGAATAATTTGAAAATAAAAGTTAAAAATACAAAACATACAATTAAAAAATCATATAAATAAAAACACATTGTTAAAGAAGAACTTTGGGAAAATATGATCTAAAAAGTTAGGCAAAATCAAATATTAACAAAGCAATATGCTCTTTTAAGTACATTTTTTGAGTGTCTGGCAGATTGATGAGACTAACATGTTATTGCTGCCTTTATAGTTTAGTTTTGGATCCAAAAGACTACGTCATGCATGTTATATTTCACCTTATAAAGGCATGAAAAGTTAAATGACAAAATATGTTACAGGGTTTGATACATTAGAAACCATCATAAATTTTGTGCCCTTCACTTTGATCTTATATACTTTTAGTATCCTCTTACCTTCCTTGTCTCTCATATTTGCAATTAGCTCCTTTTTTCTTGCTTTCTTTGCTACAATTGGGACTAATTTTTTCTTTTTGGCTTTGTAGTGGTGTGATAACAATGTCTGATGTTGTTATAACTTTCTTTTCTTCTCCAACTCTATTCTTGGTAAGGAACTTAAATGATAAGAGAACAGGTGATATCATTTTTTTAATGTCACATATGGTTGGGCTTGTTAGAATGCCTTTTTATGCCTTTATGCCTTTCATTACATGGATCTTTGTCATTATAATTTCTTCTTATCATTTATTCCAAACTTAATAGTAGGATGATTTTTTCCTTCTACATCAACTTAGTCCTTAAAGAATTCCACTACGAGGTGGTATGTTTCAATTAATTTTCTAGGCATTATTCCTATACTCGTATAAGTAATAGGAAAATATATCCACCGAGCTCCCACTTTTTAACTAAGATTATTTTAATGGTTTAATTAGCTACTCTTGCTATAACTACTAAAATATTTGCATGTAATTCTCATCTTATTACATCTTTAGAAATTGTATATATTCACTCATGAGAGCTAGAATAAACATTTTCGTAAAAAAAATAAAAAATCCAATGTTAGGAGAAAGCTTATACATGGTTAAGGATTGTTATACATTAGTATAAGAATATTTTCACTAAGTAGGATTTCCTTGATATTTCTTAATTTAATAAAGATTTACTTTTCTTTTCCTAGTTCAGGAACAAAATCCTTAAGATTTTTTTTTACTTTAATTACCATTTTTAACTCGAAAGATGAGTTTATTAATAAAAAAATCCAACCTTTTTTACAAAGAAATCTTTAAAGCTACTGTTTCTACCTAAAAAAATGGATTCCTAGTTAAAAAGGTTTTTACTTCTCTTAAATCAAATTAAAAAATAATGTGTAAGAGGAAAGTCCCTTCTTACTCAAGGTCTTTTCTATTGATTGTATGTTTCATTGTTGAATATTGATTGAATTGGTATGCAAAAGGATGACGCTTAGAATAAAATTAGTTTTCTAAGTCATATTTTTAGTAATCATTGAGATGATCAAGTTAAATTAAATTGCATAATATTTACACATATATATTCCTTTCATTTTCATGAGCTTTTAAGCTTAAAAGAGCAAAAAAAAATAATTTTTAAGCTCTTGTTATTTTTTCATGTGTGTTGTCATGTGTAGTAGAATAATTCTAAAACTTGCTTTTAGTATGCATATTGAGACCATATTTGTTAAATTAGAAACATTGAAATGATGAAGGCATTTAGATCAACAACTTGTTTTAGCGTATTTCTTTGATAATTACCATACCCATAAAATTTACCTTTAGGAGTAACCAAGTTAAGCTTTAGCCTTTGTCATTGATTTTACCCACATATTAACCTTTATTTTGTTTTTCTTTGAAGAACTTTTTATTGATTTGAACCCTGAAGGTTATTTATATTAATTTCTTATTTGAAACTTGAATTTTTTAATGGCCCAATATTTCTTTAATTCTGGTACATGATGTATGCTCCAAATTATTGAAAAAAGGAAAAAGACAAAGAAAGAGAAAAAATCAAGCATATTTATATATGTAAAAAAAGGAATAAGTATATAGTACCATTAGTTTTCCAATGAAAGGACCTATGTATTGTAAATAAGTTTCACGTAATGTTCTTTTTAGTAAATTTCCTTCAAATCAATCTTTTTATTATCTCAACCATACCATACCTAAGCCCTATTACAACCTTATAAGACCTTTTGATTTGTGCTTATAGTTTATACATAAATGGTGTAGATGTGATTTTATTGCAAGCATATGGGAAGAATTTTACTATGCATTGATTGAGAGTTTTGATACTTTTCACCCTTCACACTTGAGCAAATTGAGTGAAATCTTGGTGAGGGTGTAAAAGTTTATGCATTTGATTTCAATGTGATTATTATTAATATTGCTTAGGAAGATAATTTTATGATAGTTTGACTATAATTGTATATTAATTTGATTCAATATGATATGATGATGTGTAGTATGAATAGACACATTGAGATTGATGATGGGTTGATGTTGTAGATTTATAATTTTGATTAAGGTTTGCTTGAGGACAAGTAAAAGCTTAAGTGTGGGGATATTTGATAGATGCATAATTGATCATATTTATAACTCATATTTGACACATTTTTATATTTTATACATTTAACTTATATTTAGCACTTAATGCCTTCCAAGTGTGTAATTGCCTTCAAGGACTTAAAGAAGAAGAATTCAGACGAAAACATGGCATAAAATGCAGATTCAACACATAGAAAAGATGCACGACCATGCATCTACCCGTGCACATCTCTCAGGCCATGCATTTTTGCTATTTTTAGAGATTTTGGTTATGCACGGACGTGCATAAGACCGTGCATCCACTAAAACCCTAGAATTTCATATAAAAGGACGTGAATGGAGACTTAAAAAGGGAGCAAACCTAGGGAGGCGATTCCAGACGTGGAGATTGTTCTCAAGGGGCGATTTTGGTTCAGAGAAGTTGAAAACACGAAGAAATCATCCAAAGATCCATCGGAATACAAGTTCAAACATCTATATTGTAAGAATACTCAATAGAAGACAATTAGGGACATTTAGAATTATGATTCCATTGTTTTCAATTCGTTGTTTTTCTATTTATGTTTAATTTTGCATTTAATAATGTGTAACTAAGCATCTTGTTAGTGTTTAGGTTAGATGAACCCTATATTGATACTTGAATATGTTTTGATTCTTTTATTAATGCTATTGGGTTGATTGAGATATTGCGATTCGATTACATGTTAAATATCTGTTCTAATAGACCTAGGAGTATTAGTTCATAATCTAATTTCATACGTTGGGATTAAGAAATCCTAAGTTTGAATAGATCTAACGTAATTGGAAGGAGTTGATTGCAACCTTAGGGATAGGATGACATAAATCTTCCAGATTAGGGTCAAACCTAATAAAGGGATTAAAAAATCGATAAAGCAATCCTATAAACTTTAACCTGAGTAATTTCGTTGACAACCTTAGGATTAGTTGTTAGTAGACTCAAGGTCAGCTATTAGCATATCATAGGAATCTCCACAGTTGATAGTTGTAGACTATATAATGTTTTAGTGGGTAGTTTAGTACGGGTTTAGTTGTTAATTTGATTATTTAGTGTGTTTAGGTTAGAATTGTGTTAGTTTGTTTAATATTTGTGTTTTATGGGTTAGAGCATGCTTTTGAGCTTCAATGTTGTGTACTTGACGTGTCTTTATGTGTTTGCTAGTGCTTCAGGGCAAATATAAAGGAACGGAGGAGATTCGGAGAAAACCCAAAGGAGCAACCAGGCCCACGATTATGGCCCAGAAGCTATGATCGTGACAAAAGCATCAGGGAGGAGCCACGAATGTGGAAATTATGTCACGATCGTGACAGAAGGCTCATTCGGGGGCCATAATCATGGCACTCGTGACAGAACACACGAACAACCTTTCTAACTTGAGTTTTCGAGGGACTTTTCAGATCTTTTGGCCTCGAAAAAAGCCCTAGGTTGCCCAAATTAGAAAAATATATAAAAGGGTTAAAGAAGAAACCCTAGAGGAGCGTCCATTTCTTCCATCTTGGGAAAGCTTCAAGGAGAGAGAAAGAAAAGAGAGAGAAGAGGAAGAGAGGAGAAAGAAGCGGGTCTTCACGACTGCTGCTTTCCAGAGGCATCCTGATCCCCATTCCATGTGTATTTCTTTCATCTTTGTTTTCTTTTCTTGAATGTTAAGATGAATACAAATATGGTTATAGATTTGGGTTTGATTAAAATGTTCTAACTCTTTTTTAGGGATTTTATCTTGAGTTAATGTTAATCTAGTTATTTATGTGTTATTTTGATTGGGTGTTATGATTAATTGTTGTATCTCCATGCTTTGGTAACAAACCGAGACGGTGAGTCGAATGCAAAATGATTGGGTTGGATTAATGAGAGTTAGGCGACCCAAAAGACCACGTAATCAATCTAGTCGGTTATTATATGGAGAGAGATCTTGTATGAGACCCAATTGTTTATTAGATAGCTTAATAACTAATTAGGGTTAGGGCTGATTGTAATTGAGAGATTACATATTCGGTACTAAACTTGATTAGGTTTTATTAATTAGGGTTTGTAATTATAACTTGAGAGAGAGTAATCCACCCTACGATAGTCTAGAATCGACACCATAATAACACATAATTGACTAGATGAGCATTGATGATAGGAAAAATCCCCTCTCTAATAATTTGGTAACTCTTTTTATGTGATTCCCATTGTCAATTTGGTGTTGCACAAACTTAATTTCATAGTTTTAATTTTACAACTTCAATTTCAATCATTCCATATCAGATTGTTTACTTTTCTGTTTGATTTTTATTTTCATTTAATTTTCTTTTAAGCTTTAGACAACTTAGAATTCGATTAGTTCACCAACTCCTCGAGGGATCGACACGTCTTATACTACACTAGCGATCGTGCGCTTACGGTATTTTGAGGGTTTTAAATAGATTAACACTTGCCTTAACAAGTTTTTGGGGTCGTTGCTGGGGAGTTAATAGGATTAATTTAATTCTTTTAGTCTAAGGATTTTTCACTTTCTTTTGTGATTGTGGTACCTAACCATAAGAATTTATAAAAAAAAAGTGAACAGAAGGAAGTTTCGAGCTTAAAGTAGAGACACATCAAGACGTCATAAAGTAAGAATGAGACATTTGAAGAGCTAGATTCCAAGAAGAGAAAGAAGGAATGATAATGGAGAATATATATTATAGGGAGCAAAGGACCCTTACAGATTTCAATGAAGCATAATTTAGTTGGGGAAGTCATCATCCTTATTTGAACACGTACAATCCGGGGTGGTAGAACAAGTCGAATTTCTATTGGTATAACAATGTAAGGACTCTCATAGGACATCAAAACCTATTAGGATTTCAGCAAGATGAGTCCAGTTTATGGGATTCTAAAGTGGACAAGATCTTGGATAAGCTTGTGAACATGGAAGAGGCCCAGAAGAGACTGGAAGAGAAGTTTGAGTAGGTAACAGAAGACCATGCCTCTTCTATTTACAACCTAGAGGTTTGAATGAGACAGCTTTCCAGTGAATTTTGTAAGAGAAGTGTGGAAAACTGTCTGCACAATATGAAAGCAAATTCAATAGAGCCTTGTAAGACGATCACACTTACGAGTGGGGAAGAGCTAAGAGAACCAATGGATAGAACAACTGAAACCCACTTTGTAGAAGCCCAAGAGAAGCATAAAAAGGATGAAGAAAAGAATGAGGACCCTCCATACATTCCTTCTCTACCTTATACAC
>JAOQMM010000005.1:12700360-12712216 GCA_027563515.1 Erythroxylum platyclados
AAAATCTTTCTTTAATAAGTTAGAAAAATATTTTTAGAAATATTAAAGAAAGCTCATTTTTCTTAATTAATAAATGAAAACACTTTTTAAAATTTAATCAAGAAAAATATTTTTCTAACAAATCAAGAAACTTAGTATTCATAAATAAAGAAACAATTTCTAAATAAATTGAATAATAATTATATGAACAATTAAAGTCATAAATTTAATTTATCTCAATCAAATTGAAATAAATAAATTTAATTAAGAAACACTTTTCTTAACTACTTAAGAAAACATTTTTCTCAATTTTAAGGAATCTAATTAATTAATTTCAATCTAATTGAAACAAATTAATTCTAATTTTAGAAACTACTTTTCTAAAATTAAATTAGGGATCAATCTAATTATTAGTCTTAATCATATTAAGGAAAATAAGATATCTTAACTAATATAATCTCATTATGTTGATTATCTAACATAATGTAATCATGATAGATAACTCTTTTAAATATTTTCTTGATTCTAATTATTGATTTGATCATTAATTTAATTTAATAATTCAACTTCTTGAAAATTTAAACTAAATTCCAAAGTAATCCTAATAAAATAACCCTTTGAAAACAATTAGGAAACACTTTTCCTAATTTATTAGGGATTCAAACCAATTTAATCTGAATTAAAGAAATTTAATTAAAATCAAGACTTAAAAACATATAAAAAATCCAATGATAAAAGGTGGAGAATGTCTGGTGTGTGCACTGCAGCAAACCATTGTTTCCATATTAAGGTTACTATTTTTTTTCCCCACTACCACCACTAGTGCCCTTTCTCTAACCATCTTTGATGCAAATGTAGTCCTCCGCGATGCCTCCACAATGCTATTGGCTTGCATCTTCTCTAGTGACGACCACTAGCGAAAGCAGTTGCTTCAACCTGTGCTGAAGCTGCCACCTCTAATCGTGTGAAGTCATCGGCAGTCCCAACGAGGAGATGGTAACTTGTGGCAACACCTCTCGCCACTGACCTTCATAGGCTGTAATCTTATTGTAGCTCACACAAAACTCTTATTTCTTGTTCCAGAATTCCAACAACACCAACCAGAAACCTAACCACTAAACTGACGCTAAAAATCAATTAGAATACAAATATTTTCAATTTTTCCATAAGATAAATAACAGAGCCCCAACTCAAAGCCTTCTCTATCACTTAAGAAATTAAAAAAAACCTAAATGATGTCTTAGAAGCCCTCTTTGATTAGAGCTTGTATATTTCAATGCTACTATGGTTAGAGCACAGGGAAGGTCTAAATAATGCAAAAGCTTCAAGATATTGGAGAAGACATTTATGATTTATAAGGACTCTATCTAGCTTTTTCCTAACATGCCAGTCTCTGACTATTTATTTTCCCAAGTGAATAAGCTACCCATAAAACAGAGATCAACCACCTCTAATTAATGAACCACTTATAGTAGCTCCCTTTTTATTCCTTTAATTTTCATCCTTTGACCTTTTGCCTCAAGAGGAGATAGGACATCATTTAGATCACCTGCCAGCATCTAAGGTAAGGAAATTGAAAAGTTAAGATTTCGCAGATCCTCCTAAATCTTAACCCTTTGAAATTAGAAATTAGAGGCATAGATAATGGTTAAAAAGAATCAACTAGAATGCCCTTCTATTATGCACTCTAGGTGAATAAACTGTTCTGAGGTACTTTTGAGCATAACATTGATCTTCTCACTATCATAGGCTATCATAATCTTACCATTATAGTGATGAGAGTGATTAGATAGAATGATCCAGTTTGAGCCAAAGTATCCAAACGAGTTGCTGAGCTATTGTTCCTTTATTTTAGTTTCTAATAAAGCCATAAGCATAGGCTTTTTCTCCAAAATAATATCTTTAATTGTTAATCCTTTAAGAGGATTGTTCATACATCTTCGATTACATACCAAAAAGTTGATAAAGAGAAAAAATAGGTTAATAATGTAAGCATTTCATCAGGGGAGTACACCTTAACTTTATTACGACCCTTCCTTCTACCTGATTTTCTTCGGGAATAAGGTCCTAAATCCTCCCAATAACTTTCATTTGGTTGATTGACCATTTCCTCCATTACTGAATAAGGTTCAAAATCATCTACATTGTTTGAAGATTCCTATAGTAGGGAAGTAACCTCACAATGCTTAGGTTTTAATGTCATAGTCTTAGGTTTAATAGGAACAATACTTTCCTAGTAGCCCTACAAAGTAGGTTCCATATTCTATTTAGGACTAATAACATTCCCTTCTATGAATATTTTATCCATCACGAGAGTTAGGGTTTCTTTGGGGAATCTAGATACAAATGCTCCAGTAACTCATTTTTCCTCCATGTTTAGCAATTCCATATAAGAACCAGTAGTGAATTTCCTGCATATGGGCTTCCATTTTTGGTTATTAAACTTTAGCCTCCATGAGTAAGAGAGATTAATTTTAGCCTTAATCATCTCTCCATCCTTATCTAGTTTTATGATCTCATCAAGGAGTTTGGTTTCTTTGTTTGCTTCCATGCAAATGCAATCATAACATAATCTTTCCATTCTTGTTGTTAAAGAGTCAATACATATAAACTTATCCAAAGAGTTGGCTAGGAAGCTTAACCCTTCCACTGTCCAATATTTGAAAGGGATGTTATGAAATTTAATCCAGATTGGAAACTCATCAATCCCATTTTTATCAAGTTCTAAATCAGGCTTCCATCTTAAGAATATAGGTTGCCCTAAAATGTGCCAGGGTCCCAACTCCAAAACTTCCTACAAATTATCCTCCAAGTTGAGCTTGAAGATGAAACTATCCTCCTTAGTGAGCAAGGTTTTCTCCAAGCCTCTTTTTCCCTAATTCAAAGTTGCCTAAGTTTGGAATAGTGGGAAGGCAGGCCTCTTCCTGTGAAAGAACCCCACTAGGGTAATAAACCATGTAGCCACTCTTGCCTGAAGAAGTTGTCTAGGTGGATTCACTATGCCCCCCTCTTTAACCTCCTCAAAATGAGTGAATTTGATTCTTGACGTGTGGGGTGAGATTCTGCCGCTCTATGATTTGGGTGCTTTAGTATTATCTTTCTTATCACTTGCTTATAGAGGTGGGAAATCTTCCAATAAACTTGTATTGACCTCCTTCGTTTTATTCTTTTGTAGGTTGTTAGGAGATATTTTGTCTTTGTCGCCATTAACCTTAGTATGAGAAGGCGAAATGGATACTGCTTGGTCTCCTCTAGGACCAACATTCAGGTCCTTTCAATGCTACTAAAAGTGTTTTGAGGTCTGCCTTAGAGAGCAGATCCAATGTCTTCACCAGTTGTTTCGCCTCTCTAAGTCACCAGTCGCCTAATGTAGTGACGTGGTATGAATAACTCTAATGGAAATTTTTGACAAGCTTTTGTAGTTTGAAACAATTTTCATTTTTAGTAGAAGGCATTGACTTTTTTCATTTCATATTAAAAATTTTCTAATTAAAGATTACATATGATTTCTTGAATGGTTCATGTGTGAGAAATATCTACAATTTTATCCAACATAAGATATTATACAATTTTCTAATAATTTTAAAGTAAATTCTAACTTTTCACACTTCATTACATGGTATTAGAAAATAGTTCAATTCTAATTCAATTTGATTGAGTGCTAAATTATAGTTTTTTTTTCTCTTATGGTTTTAGCTACTTTTAAAGGCTCTCTTATAATTTAAATTTAGTTTTATAATAAGTTAATTATGTCTTTTTAATGTGATTCGTAATTAAGAATAATTTTAATAAAATTTTAGTGTTATACTTTTATTTTGAAGTATAATAGTTTTATAATCATGCAATAGAATATTAGGGATTGAATTTAGATTATTATTAATCAAATCGGATAGACTTTAAAGGATATGAATAAATTATTTCAATCAAAACTTTGAAGTCCAACTTTAAACAACACAAAGA
The DNA here is from genome assembly GCA_027563515.1 of Erythroxylum platyclados. NCBI lineage: Eukaryota > Viridiplantae > Streptophyta > Magnoliopsida > Malpighiales > Erythroxylaceae > Erythroxylum > Erythroxylum platyclados. The sequence goes on from JAOQMM010000005.1 coordinate 12,704,300, forward strand.
TATTTAGAGGAATATGAAAAGGAAAATGAATTAATAGTGGAAAAGAAACAGAAATGAGGAATGATCACAAGATGGATGGAGCAGTTGCAAGTTGGAAAAACGTTTGTCAACAAGCAATGAATGAATGCCAAACACTCGTGATTTACCTGTTCTCCTCTATTTTACAGCTGTATCTACAATTTGTTTGTTAAAAGGTCCCCACCAATGACCAATCCCTTTCTACTTTGTTCTAATCAACAAATGTTAAAAAATTAACTGCATAAAAAACAGGTCAATTTAATTAAATCATAATAAGTGTAACCAAACTTATACTTCAGCAAGAAAAATGGGAATTTGGCTTTTTGGTAATGGTGAGAATCTTCTGGGTTTTCTTTTTCTTGGTTTTAACCCAAAAACAGAGAACGAATGATAATCCACCAATGAGGAGGCAGCTTTGTCATGCACCGGATTACGAGTACCCAAAATTATCCAGCAGTCAGTGGCGGACCCCACTTGTTTCTCACGCGGCTTCGCTTCAGCCGCTTTCTTCATCCGATTACGACGCATTCAATATTTTCTTGCCAGGCTGAGTGGGTCTTAAGTCTAATTTTAACGTTCAATGAATCTTATCACGGCAATTTACATTGAACCTAAAAATTTTTCCTCTTTGCTTTATGTTTTTTCATCTGTAATTTATGTAACTCCTAAACTTGTACAATGACTTATTACATAAGTTTTTATTTTTAAATATAATATGTTTTAAAATTGAGTATAATCTTATAAATTAGTTAAAATTTTATCTAAATTTAACTTATAACTATATTTATACCTTTGAGTTATATTTCATTGATCCTGTCTTAACTCGAATTTAAGCTTTTTATATGGAAGTTATTATATATCTTAAATAACCATGCAATAAAATTTGTTGTATAATACTTATAAAAAGTATAGACAAAGTCATATTTATTTTCTTGAACACATTTTAGATGATGAGCTACCATGTATTAAAAATCATGTCATTTATATAAGAATAAATAAGAATGTCCCTCTTCCTTTTAATTGAAAGAACATCATTGTTTTTCTCCTTCTTTTTCACCTTATTCATGAACTTAATGAAATTTATATATGAACCCACAAAATATAAATTAAGTTGCTAAAGATTTGAAAGAAATATAAGTAATCAAGGAAACTAACATACACGTCTTTTTGTCAAAAATATTAATCTTAAGTAGAGTTTCCTTATTACTAAGAATATCCAGGGAGAGGTACCTTGGTATATGTTATTTGTTGATGACATTATTTTAGTAGATAAAACAAAAGAGAGTGCCAATGTTAAGTTAGAACTTCGAAGGGATATGTTAGAGTCGGAAGGATTTAAATTGAGCAAGACTAAGACTGAATATTTAAAATGTAACTTTTCAAGTCATAGGGTGACATCTAATGTGGAGATAAAGATTTGTTTAGAAGTAATACCATAGAAGGATTGTTTTAAGTACCTTGGATCCATCATCCAAAGCAATGGTAAGATAGATAAAAGCATAATTCACCGTATCAAATCAAGGTGACTTAAATGAATGAGTGTATCTTGAGTTTTAAATGACAAGAAGATATCACTCAAGGTAAAAGACAAAATTTATCGTTTAACAATTAGGTCGACCATGTTCTATGAGGTGGAGTGTTAGTCCATCAAACAGGTGTATGGTCATAAGTTAATGGTGGTGAAGATGAAGATGCTTCGTTGGATGTATAACCTTACAAGAAAAGATAAGGTCAGAAATGTAATGATAAGAGATAAATTGAGGGTGACAAATATTGATACTAAATTAAGGAAGAGAAGACTTAAGTGGCTCGGATAAGTTAAAAGGAGACATTCCGATGCTCTAGTGAAAAGATATAAGAATATTGTAATTAGGCATTGTAAGAAAAAAAAAAAAGGAAGACCTAAGAAAAACTAGGGAGAGGTGATCAAGAAGGATATGACTCTACTAAAACTTACTGAAAACTTGACCCTTAATAGAAAACTTTAGTGAACTATGATACGAGTAAAAGATCCTATATAAAGAGGTCTTTCTCCTTTTTTTCATAGGTCTTTTGAACCTTTCCTTTGGTTTTTGTGTCTCGTATTTAGCCTGAACACCTTTATCTATAGTACTAAATCATTTTAACATTGTGTATTACATGGTTCTTTTGACAAAGTAATTTTAGATCTAACCTTATCTTAAAAAAACAATAATTTCAAAAGACAATATTTGGATTTAATAATTAGTTAAGTACCTTCATATTTTTCTAGAATTATCATGTTTTTGGTTAAAGAAATTTCTTAGTACTAGTTGATAATATTCCAGAAATGAAAACCACCAATAACTAAACAAATTTTGTCTTTAACCTTGAAAGATAATGCATGCACTTTATTATTCTTTCTAGTTAATGTTTTGATGTAATTATTCTTGATTATATAATGAAATTGTAACATTTTACATACTTTGTATTATCCTTAGTTTTATATTGTACGGTAATTTAATGATATTTTTTATATTAATTTTTATTATTATTTATATGTGAAATATATGAAAAGTAATATTAATAGAAATTAATAGATTGTTATTATTTCAATTTTCTATTATTATGATTTTTCGAGATAGGGTTGAATATAAAAATGATAAGTTATATAACATAATATATTGAGGGACTATTTTGTAATTTTTTTTAAAAAATTAGGGACTATTTTATAACTTTTAAAAATTATCCAAAATAGTACCTGATATTGGCTGACACCAGTATAGTACTATACCATAATTAAATCTGGTATCGGTACTATTATAGTATTCACAACATTGTTTGAAGCATTTGACATCTTGATTCTTAGTTATTGAAGAGGAATCAGTATTAACTTTCTCTCGACTTGATTTTTGCACTTTTGGTGTGCTTACTTCATATTTAGACTTTGGAGCCTTGTCATCCTCTTTATCTATAGTTTGCTCCATGATGAAGAACACATATTAGAAACACCAAAGCGATTAATAAGCCTCTTTTTGAGTTTTCTTTCTACTTTTATGGCCATGTAAATTGCATCCTCTAACTCCATATAATAATATAGCTTGACAACATTAGTAATTTCTAGATTTAGTCTTCTAATGAACAAGTCATTATTGCTCTCTATCTTTCTCTATATTCACTCTAACCATGATAATCTACATCTCCTTGTGATACTCCACACTCTTGGAGTCTGAAGTTAACATTTGTAAACTTTGATAAAGATTCATATATAGGAACTTGGTACAAAATGCATCCTCATCACTGCTTTTATCTCCTCTCACATTTTAATAGTAACTCTTAGTTCTTTCTCTTAATAAGGATTTGTTGATCCCATCAATCCATAATATAATCATTAAACTTTATGACTATCAATTTAACCTTTTTCTCTTACAAATGTTTGTAACAATTAAATACTAACTCTACAAAATTTCCCACTCTAATTATGCATTAGGGTCTATCTTACATACAAAAGGTGGTATCATCGTATTAATACTACTCATCTTATTATCTACCCTTTCTTTATACCCTCCTTTCTAGCCTAACCTAAATCTGGCCCCTCTTTATCTCCACGTTCTACCTCCTCTTCCATCTCTTTCTCCCCTAACACCCCTTAAGTTTAACTCTCCTAAGTATTTGGCAGCATTATCAACCTCATCATAAACCTTAAAGTCATATATTCTTGCATTTATAAGTGAGTTATGTGTTAGAATAGTTATGATAGCTTCATATTTTCCAACCTATCCCTAACTTCACTAGATTGTCTAATAATTTGCTCATATTGACCCAGCAAAAGACTGATGTCAAACACCAAGATGTCACTAATGTCACTGATGTCGCTACACTCTATAACCTTGATCCTCAGCTTGTTCTTTCACTTAAATCAATATTATAGGCTACAATTCATTATTTTGAAGTAGTAAAGTTTCACTCCTTACGTAAAGATCTACCATTAGATCATTGAAAGTTTCTTAACCTTCTTTGTTCTACGTAGAGTTAGTACTTAATTTTTACAAATTTTTATAAGAGCTTTACATACTTCTTAGCTTTATATTTATCTATACTCCTAGGGATTGACTTCAAGGCCAAAGGTCAGTTATCCACATCCATTACTCCAACATGTATGGCAATATTGATAAAGAATCCCCCTAAACCTAGTCTTAAAAGAAGACCTTGATGAACTAGTAGACTCGCTACCTTAGTCATTATTACAAGAGTGAGGCATGGACGAATGTACCTTCTTGACATAGAACGAATAGAGTAAAGTGTGAGATATAACTTTTAGGCAGAGCACACTTTCAAGTCACTAATAGGCTTCGCTTGGCTTAGGAATCAAGCAAAAAGCCGACGGAGAGACAGAGGATGCAATCTCAGTATCCTTCACGTGGGTAACTGATGTGAAGCAGTGTCAACTAAGGCATCAAGCAACCCCATTACTCACACAAGGAATAGTACCTCATTCTCAATATGTTGCTACACTACTATTCACATATCAGTACACCAATAAATAATATCCAAAAAGGAAAAAGAGAAGTAAAAATACTCGCATATAATAATACAAAATCTTGTATATGAATACGATCATATCACGGGACTTCTAGTTTCCTTAGTAACCCACTTAATTTCGACAAAACACACTCTCTCTGCCTACAAATAATGCCTACAAACCTGTACCCCATCACGGGCCACTACAAAACAACGTGTGCTTCTTAAAATATTAAAGCCTTCTTCCCCTATAAAACACACCACTACCACCTACGAAACTATTTGCTTACCCAACAAAATTTACCATCTTTTGGTTTTCCCAACTATTAACTATCACAAGGTCTCAATGGCCTTCGCTTTCCAAAACAGAGTACCTAAGGTCTCTGTTTTCTTCTTCTATTGCTTTTTCTTCAACTGCAGCTCCGTTTTCGCACAATCTTCTGCTGTTTTCGCCTGTGATGTTTCCAAAAATGCCACCTTTGCTAGTTTTCCTTTTTGTGACAAGTCTTTGGGGTTCACTGAGAGAGTTGCGGACCTGGTGAGTAGGCTTTCGTTGCAAGAGAAAATTTTGTTCTTGGTGGACGGTGCTGGGAGTGTGAGTAGACTGGGGATACCAAAGTATGAATGGTGGTCTGAGGCTTTACATGGAGTCTCTTACGTTGGTCCTGGTACGCGTTTCTCCAATGTAGTGCCTGGAGCCACCAGCTTTCCTCTGGTCATATTAACTGCGGCTTCATTCAATACTTCTCTCTTTGAAGCCATCGGAAAGGTAGCATGATTCATTTCTGTTATTCTTGCTTCCTTTACAAATTGCCATGATCATTCACTTGACTGTGTTTTACTCATTTCTGTTATTCTCGCTTCTTTTACAAATTGCCATAACCATTCATTTGACAGTTGTTTGATGTTAACTTGAGCATATGCGCATTTGACGAATCTTTCCCAGGTGTAATGTAAATCCTTTTTTGGCATATAGTGCGAGTCCTATGGTTATCTGTGTTGCTTACGTTTTCGGAAACATTTTTAATTATCAATCAGCGACTGTGGCCATCTCTACAAGAAGTGTTTTAATAAATGGAATGAAGGTCTCCTGTTCCTTCTTCTTCAGTCTCTATTATGGTCTCTGTGCTTGTAATATGCAAAGGGCTAGAAAAAGCGTGAAGGTATTGAATTGTTTGATGGAATGGGGTTATCTATGGTAAAAACATCTAGTCCTCGTAAAAATGTGTTAGTATAAATATAAAAGGATTCCAGCTGGGAAAAGAGAGAATTTGAAAATGATGCAGTGATTGATTAATTTATTCACAACGAACAGGTGGTTTCTACTGAAGCCAGAGCAATGTATAATGTGGGATTGGCAGGTTTGACATTTTGGTCACCAAATGTAAACATTTTTCGAGATCCCAGATGGGGAAGAGGTCAGGAAACTCCAGGAGAGGATCCATTGCTATCAAGTAAATATGGTGCTGGTTACGTTAAAGGTCTGCAACAGAGAGATGATGGTGACCCTGATCGACTTAAGGTTGCTGCATGTTGTAAACATTATACGGCCTATGATGTTGATAACTGGAAAGGGACTGACAGATACCATTTCAACGCTGTGGTAAATGCTCTCTTCCGTTTAAGGTCTGCAAGTTGCACGATTACTAATGTAACCACTACTCATCTCATTTCTATTATATTGCTTTAAATGAGTTAGGTAACACAGCAAGACATGGATGATACCTTTCAGCCACCATTCAAAAGTTGCGTTATTGATGGGAATGTTGCAAGTGTCATGTGTTCTTATAATCAGGTTAATGGTAAGCCTACCTGTGCTGACCCAGATCTTCTTTCAGGGGTTATCAGAGGCCAATGGAAATTAAATGGGTATACTTTAGAGTCTCAAATTGCAAATTGTTCTATGTGGTGTTTCATCATATTGTGTCACATTCTTAAATGTTAATTATGCTCGTATGTTGACTCTTCCTGCAGGTACATTGTCTCCGATTGCGATTCTGTTGACGTATTCTACAAGTCTCAACACTATACCAAAACACCTGAAGAAGCTGCAGCTAAAGCCATATTGGCAGGTAATTTCTCATCCTGATGTCAATTGTTGATTCATAAGCTTGATATCTTAAAAAATGGGTATGACAGGGTTGGATCTCAATTGTGGATCTTTCCTTGGCCAACACACCGAAGCTGCGGTAAAAGCAGGACTTCTCAATGAATCAGCGATTGATAATGCCGTCTCAAACAATTTTGCAACACTGATGCGACTTGGTTTCTTTGATGGTGATCCCAGCCAGCAGCTTTATGGAAATCTTGGGCCAAAAGATGTGTGCACACAAGAGCACCAGGAGCTGGCTCGTGAAGCTGCTAGGCAAGGGATTGTATTGCTCAAGAACACAGCAGGTTCTTTGCCACTGTCTCCTACTGCCATCAAATCCTTGGCAGTAATTGGACCAAACGCTGATGTCACTAAAACGATGATTGGAAACTATGAAGGTATAGCCTAGGAAGTTGGAGTTAAATCACAAAATTGTTCTCACCTAAACAATGCTATGTACCAAAATTTTCAGGTACCCCCTGCAAATACACATCACCTTTGCAAGGATTGACAGCTTCAGTTGCAACAACATATGTGCGTGGATGCTCAAATGTAGCATGTGCAACGGCCCAGGTAGATGATGCTAAAAGTATAGCACAAACAGCAGATGCTACTGTCCTCGTAATGGGGGCTGATCAATCTATCGAGGCTGAGAGTCTTGATAGGATTGACATTCTTCTTCCAGGACAGCAGCAACTATTGGTCACAGAAGTTGCAAATGTTTCAAAAGGACCTGTAATTCTTGTTATAATGTCTGGCGGAGGCATGGACGTTTCATTTGCAAACTCGAATGACAAGATTACAAGCATTCTCTGGGTTGGTTACCCTGGTGAAGCTGGAGGAGCTGCACTGGCTGATATTATTTTTGGCTATTATAATCCAAGTAAGTAATGACTGTTTTATCGTAGAAATGAATGCTCCTTTCTCAAATCAAATACTTCGTTGACAATTTCAAAATCCACTAGATATGTAGTTGCATTACATCATGACTCATTGCAAAATTTCCTTCTTGATGATGGATACTTTGAGCTTCATTAAGCTTATGATTAATCGTGTTGAAGGTGGAAGACTGCCAATGACATGGTATCCACAGGCATACGTAGATAAAGTGCCAATGACAAACATGAACATGAGACCAGATCCTTCCAGTGGCTACCCTGGTCGAACCTACAGATTTTACCACTATGTACATCTATATATCTATACTTATGGTATGTATGTAGCACACATATAAGGTATATATACACATCATGGTATATCCATATACATATTTAGGGTACCAGCTATGTAATGTTCTATGGTATAAACTAGTACATGTCTATTATACT
>JAOQMM010000005.1:12841182-12855620 GCA_027563515.1 Erythroxylum platyclados
GATCTATATTTGATAGTATTTTGAGTTAATTTTAATAATTTTAAAAATATATATATAATAAAATTTAAATTCCCGTGAGTTTTTGCACAATCTCGCGCTGTCTCTTCTATTGTTTTGTTTCCTCATCAAACACTGGCAGTGGTGGTCTTCTTCTTCTACATTAAAGCAATTCCCGCAAATCCCAGTTTTGGGTAATTGATGGTTAACAATGGTGATCTTAACTCAGGCATGATGTTCTCTAACGGACAAAAAGATTTGACGTTTTGTGAAACATGACTACCAATATCAATCTTTGATCTCATTTTGTTTCTGTGTTTTAGAAGTAGATGCTTATAAGCAACACATTATTGATAACATATTAGTTTGTACTGTTGACTTCCTTCACATAATCCACTAGATAAATTATATGACATAACAGGTCGCATGCTCCTTTGTACGCCTGAGCGATCCATTATTGAGAATCACATTCATTCTTCTTTATAAAGGCAATTTAGCCATGGTAGCAGCCAGAAATTTGATGATGGTGGATCATGTAGTGGAACTCGAGTTTCTCGTTTTCTTCCTACATCTCGCAGAATTGTTCAATTCTCCAACGGCAAGGTTCAGTACTTTTGCTTTATGGCTTATTTTCTTCCTCTTTTTCCTTATTTTTATGCAAGTGGACCAGATGCTCGCATTGTTTATATAGATGGTGCATTTCACCTTTTTCATGCAGGACAGGTTGAGGTATGACATGCTATTATGCCTTTTTTCATACTTATGGATGCTGCTGAAAATTTTCAGTTGAAATTCTACATGTTATTGCTAAGGACTGAAACTATGGTATATTGAGACTCAAGAAGGATAATCAGGTTCATATTTTTCCGATCCATCTTTTACTTAGACAGCTAGCTTGTGTATATTTTGTTAATCACTTTCAAGCATTTATAGTTGCGTAGTGCTACTATGGTTCTTAATATTCGTTCTGTATCCCTGTGCGAAATTTAAAAAATTGTGTCCCCAACCTACAAATCCTTCAATTTTGTGCTCTTCAAAGAGAACTAGAGAAATGGATTCTTGCCTATGTTAATGAACACCAAAAACATTTTCTTCTTGTCCAGCTCAATGTGTATTAATTTGGATTGCACGCTCATGTGTTTCACTATGTCTCTACTAATGCTTTTGTATTGTTTAGCTTCTTAGGCTTGCTTGAGGGCTTGGAGATTTTGTTGTTGTTGGAATCCACAATGATCAAACAGTCAGGTGTTACTCCACTTTCTTTTCAGCTTTTTCATTTTTCTGGTCCTTTGAATTTGTATTACTTTCTTGAATTTCGCATAGCTGTATGTCTTTGTACTTTATTTCTGACACCAGAAAAAATGTTGATTGTAAGGTTTGATTTTTTAATACTGACGAGGGTTACAAAATCCAGAGGCAAACTTCAAAGTATAAAATGATAGAAGTTCATTAGGGACGCAATGCCTGTCAATTTATTTTCTCCCTTGTGCTTCCCACTACCCTCTCTAGGATGGTTTAAAAATAAATATGTAAGCATCGAAAAAGAAATAAAAGAAAATTTGGAATGGTTATTTCATAGTAACTGTTGATCCAAATGACACCAAAGAGGGGAACATTGATCTGTTGACAATCAAGACTGAGAATCAATCATGAGTTTATCTAAGCTTCAATTTTCTATCTTTAACAATGATTGCTTCTTTTTAATCAATTTTATCTTTCTTTAGGTTGATTCTTGCTGTTCGAATTAACTCCATCTTCTCAAAGTGCTTATTAAATGAATCTATGACACAAACCAAGTACAATGGCGTTAATATTTTTGTTCACTCCATGAAACCTTAGATTAAGTAAACATCTACAACGAAAGGTACAACATCATCACTATAAAGGGAATCCATAAAAAAATGATAATAAGAAGCTTATTGAAATAAAAAAAATAAATGTCATAAAAAACTCAAATATGGTTTTTAGTAATCATGTTTTCTAAGCTTGAGTCCATGGCTCTTCATGTACTCCAGATATTGTCTATGGATTTTGCATGGTTCAAAACATTTATGATTTGGAAAACTTTGCAATCTACTCTTGGTGCTTAAGAAACCCAGTGTTTGGTTGTCTAAGTGTTGAAATAATTATACCATGGTTGAAATTGAAAATTTGGAATTACATTACGTCTGAAATATTGCTGGAAACTCCCTCTAAATTTTAAAAGGATCTGTAAATGCTACGGTAGATGTATTCGGCTAAACTTGTGGTTCATAGTTTATAGGACTTACGATGTGAAATTAGCCCATGTAAGTGGAGACAATTCAGCCCAAGTTTTAAGTAAATTCTACAAAATTGTCAATGAAGTGCTCAAGGTCCAAGAAGTGTCCAAAATCATTTTTAAAAGCCTAGCCCATGAGTAACAGGCATGGAAAGGCCCAATTCTATCAAGCCCACGTTTTGGTTGTCATTTGATCCAAATGAGAGAAGATCATGCAAGTTGATGGGTATTAAGGGAATTTGTCCTAAAGCAGTAAATGAGTATTAAGGAAACTTGCCCTAAAGCATTAAATGGGTATGGCTTTTGTTATTATTAAATGGTGGATGAATTTTGGCTAATATTTAATTGTAACTTTTGAAATTTCTAATGTAAGTTTCGTTACCCACTCATGTCTAGCCTATAAAGAAGACGTGAATTTGATGAATTAAAAAACCAAGAAGGTGGAGTTCTTTTTTTGTTCTTCCCTTCATCCAAGTTTGGCCTAACTTAGTGGTGGATAATTCAAGTTGGTGGTATCTCCTTTAGGCTTGGATTAATTGTTGGCCTTCTATTCTAGTAAGTTTAATTTATCTTGTGTTTGATCTTTTTGAAATTCGGTTTGGAGAGTTCTTGAGTTGTCTTTGCCTTATTAAGATCAATTGATGAATGAATCTGATTTGAATGTAAGAATGAGATGTTATGCATATAGGAAGACCGTGTTAATGTCGTTGAGAGTGTTTTTGTGGTGTTGGTCAAACTAATTCATTAGGATTTAAAGTTGTTTTTTAGTTATTCTAAGTAGTTTAACGGATGGTCTGACTAAATCTTGAAGAAGCTTGTTTTGTTTCATATCAACTTGCACTTTAAACGACTGATTATATTAGGTGTAGCCTTTAATGGAGAAAATTTTCATACAACAAAGCTTGATTATTGTTATCATCATGTAGTGTTACAAAGTTGCATCTAGTATCACTTCGGAAATGTATCTAATTAATCTATATCTTTTGCTTAAGTTTTAGTTTTATAGATTAGTAATTTACCTTGTTAATTGGTTTGCAGTTATAAAAAGGGATTACATCGCCTATTATGAATCTTCGTGAAAGAAGCTTAAGTGTTTTGGCTTGTCGCTAAGTTGATGAAGTGATAATTGGTGCTCCATTGAAAGTTTCAAAATACATGGTTAGCATGCCATTAACTTGATATCACTCCTCTTTTGACTTTTTTGTGTTTGCTTTAGATTTTCATTTTCTTTTTGTAATTAAAACCTCTGGAATCAAGTTCTTTCGTCAATAGCCTTTTCATTTGATTGGCATGTTATTCTTTATTGCATAATTGTAATAGTGTCATTGATGTTCATCCAAACAAGTATCACCTAACAATGGAATATGTGAATAGGATTTATATTTCACCTTATCAAGCATTTTGTTCCTTGTGTTTAAAAGTAAACAAATAACACTTTATAGTTTTTCATAATCTACAATTTAATCTGATTACGCTAATAATTGATGACATAAGCACCTAATATGTAACAGCCCAGCTCACGACCTGCTTGTGATATTGTCCGCTTTGGGCTCGCCTCTTACGGTTTTAAAACGCGTCACAAGGGAGAAGTATCCATACCCTTATAAGACGTGCTTCATTCTCCTCTCCAGCCGATGTGGGATTTCACAATCCATCCCCCTTAGGGCCCAGCGTCCTCGTTGGCACACTCGACTCAGGTATTGGCTCTGATACCACTTGTAACAGCCCAGCTTACGACCCACTTGTGATATTGTCTGCTTTAGGCTCGCCCCTCACGGTTTTAAAATGCGTCACAAGGGAGAGGTATTCACACCCTTATAAGGCATGCTTCGTTCTCCTCTCCAGCCGATGTGGGATTTCACACAATATGTGATGAAGAATGACACATAATAAGAGATAACTCAATAGTAAAACCAAACACTTGTTTATATGCCTTATTTTGTGCCATGTTATCATACTTTAAGTTGAGTTTCCATTTTGCCTGAGTTAATAGTTTAGTTAAAAAATTATTAGTTAAATTGGCATTACTTATATTATTAGGTGAATTAATTTTACTACTTAACATCTTATAAAAAACTAAGGGGGCCATTTTTAGATGAGTATTTTCGTTTGCTACTATGAAGACTCTTGGGCTAAAATTAATTTGTAAATGTTGGGTGTAATGAGTATTATATCATTATTAGTCTCTTGTTTGCTTGTGAATAAGCACATGCTATAATCATACTTTTATCAATTTTTCCATTCAGTTTTAGAGTTTATAAAAATTATCATTACAATCTAACCTCACCAGATTGCAAAACTTTGTATTAGGATTCTTGAAAAAATGTAATTTGTTGATTGTTTTATTTTTCTCCATATTTACATATTTTTAAGCTTAAAGGCCATTTTTCAATAAACTAAAACATGGGAAACTTATTTGATAACTAACCCAAATGAAAATTGGATATGTTAGTTTTGCCGCATCGTATTATTGATGTGTGACATTGTCTATCTTTCATATTTAAAATCAAGTAGAAAACGGATGAGGAAATGGCAAGTTGTTTCCATTTACTCTTATCTACAATATGTGGTTCCTACTATTTCACTTCTACTTTATTATATTTTCAATTTGTTCAATTTATTTTGTTTTACCATTGATTATTCATTCATATATTTTTCATGTTTTCTCTTTATTTCTTTAAGGAGAAGAAAAGGTCAATTATGCTGGACATATTGGTAAGATGTTTATTTTTCTTTTAACCTAAAGAGAACTTTACATATTATGGCCACTAAATGTTTTTTTCTTAGAAAGTTGAACAAGAATATATTAATAGAACTCAATTGGGATATAAAGACAAAGCTAGTTCATAGATACATTCAAACCACTAAGCTAAATAAGACTAAAGCTTATACGAGATTTCTAGGACAATTGAAGTCTGGATATATTGGAAACTAAGCCATGTAGGACAAAAAATCTAGAAGCTTTGTCACTCAATCTACTAGCTACTTCCTCATATTTAGCATTGGTGTTATTTTTGAGAAGTCCAACTCTCCTCAGGCAGATAGAACAAGATCAATATTGTCTATTGTTCCATCTATTGGCCATTGCATCACTGTTGTACAGTGGCCATTCCACTATATGTTAAAACATAAGATACCATTTTCCTAGAATAAAATTAATTTATGGAATGTAAGGCACAAAGAGCTTTTCAATTTGATTAGCCATTGCAAAGAATACATTTTTGGGTTGAGGATTTTGATTTTTTTTCTTGTGTGCTTATGTATTACTGTTTTGATTATTATCCTGATGTCCTTATGGAATATAGGTCCATATTTGACCTATGTTCTTCCAAAATCATGTAAAACCTAGTTCTTGTTCATCACTGGCAATCTGCATGCAGGACTATAGTAAGTGGGTTATTTGCCGAGTTTACGAGAGGAACTGTGATAACGATGACGACGATGATGGTGGCGCAGCCGAACTTTCTTGCTTGGATGAAGTATTCTTATCTTTGGACGATCTAGATGAAATAAGCCTTCCAAATTAATTAGATTTTGTTCAACCAACAAAGTTGGTTGTGGCCCAAGAGTGGTCCACCACTACGTACCGTTAGGTTCTAAACTTGCCTAATTGATTAAGAAGATGTATGGATATCCTAGTGCATCAATTATGGCTTTTGTGTTAGGGAAAGCTTGTAACCTTCTTTTATATTATGGCAGAATGAACAAACCAGAAAGGAAAAACTTGCAGTTGAATGAATTCAACAGCACTCCAAACTATGACATGGAAAACCTGGCTCAGAGCACTTATCTACTCCCACCAAAACTATACTGGCAGTTGCATTTGCTGATACTGACATGTGTAATGCCTGCAGCCAGCAAGACCCCAGAATGAGTGATTACAATATCAAAATAATAATAATAATAATAAGAACGTCTCCATCATTTCCGTATTTCTTTTTCATAGTCAGCCAAGCATTCTAGCGAAAATCACATAACAAATTATCCAAGATTTACCACTTAGACTCTATGTATAATTCAGGACGTAAGAGCATCTTCATGATCACTATGAAAAATCCAAGTTCTGTTGAATATTTAGAGCGATAATCGATAATCCTAATCCTAAATGGGTTACACTGAATAATGAGAAAATTCTGATCTCCCTCTTTCATTAGTTCATCTTTGTTTTTGTTTTATTTTTATGTAAAAGGGGTTATTGGTAAACGACATGATATGACTTTCCTCATTCCAAATCTCATCCGACTTAAGAAGCTAAAAACAAAATAGGTCCATCTTAAGAATGAAGTATCCAGTACTGCTAGGTTGGTATCAACTCACAGCTAGATTAATTATTTTGTAAACCTTTTTATAATCGTTACTTACACGTCATTAGTTGGCATGGATTGCATGGAAATCACTAAAAATTAATAGAATGTCACGAAGAGGGTAATTGTGGGGGATTAGAAAAAACGTGAGGAAGGGAAGGGGGAAGTGGAGCCCAGTAAGCACTGGGAGGGAGTTTGCTTGCTAGGGGCATTGAGAGCATCAATTTTGGTTCCTCATTATGTACCCTTTTTAGCTTTTTTGGGTTCTCTGATGGTGGTCGCTCTCTTCGTTGTATGATGTTATCCCAAAAAGCTACCCCCATTGACATTAGCCAACTCAAAATTTTCTTCATATATACATATATAGGGTGGCTGCTTACTCAAGCATTGGATCATGAATGATGCAAGCACTGGCACACTTATTATCCACACACACGAATCAATTGCTTTCTTTCAAACACACTACCGTTCCATCACTCCTTTTTGTTTTTAGTGTTCTCTTTTATGTGTTCTTATCATTGTTCCAGCTATAACATGTACTTTTCTTTTAGTTTGTAAGAGTAGGCAGCAGAATACCTAACCGATAAGATTAATCTTCAACACAAATTATTTTATTTGTAAGATATAATGTTAAACAACTGATTGGTGGAACTGTAAGCATTATATCGATATTCAACTCATTTGATATTAATACTAGTTATTAAGTTAGTAACATCAAAAAAGAGATTAATTAAATGATCAAAACTAAATATCTTCTATACGATGAATAATTGAGTATATGAAGTAATAATTTTTAACCATCACCTCAAACACAATTTGTGAAACTGAATAGAGTATATTTAAATTAGTTCAAAAATATAAAAGTTAAAGAGTTAGGTAAAGTGATTTAACAATGTTTTAATTTCCTTTAACATATTCAATTATTCAAATTTTATTTAAGAATTTTGAATATACTAATTCTTTAAAGATGGAGTGAACAATATCCTTCCAAAGTCCTTTTATTGTGAAGAAAAATTTAAGATATATCTTGAATTTTTGGTAAATATAATAAAATTTAAAGCTACTTAAAGTTGGACATGGATATGAGACTGATGCTAGTTTTGAAATACTCGGAGATATTTTTAAGTAAGAAGCAAATTGACGTTGTGTCCATTG
This sequence comes from Erythroxylum platyclados, assembly GCA_027563515.1. Taxonomy (NCBI): domain Eukaryota; kingdom Viridiplantae; phylum Streptophyta; class Magnoliopsida; order Malpighiales; family Erythroxylaceae; genus Erythroxylum; species Erythroxylum platyclados. Next base: position 12,848,899 of record JAOQMM010000005.1, read on the forward strand.
TGAAATAGGCATTAGACTCATGACATGATTTATGAGGACACATGAAAGTAGGCAACTATTTGTGGACTTAGACCTTTGTGGAAAAAAAAGTTTCAATATACCTAAACTTCTTATATGTAACCTTATGTCATAAATACCTTGGCAAGGATTTTCTAAGGTAGAACTTTGGGTGATTGAGAAGATTGTTGTCATCTATTCTCCTTGTGTTATCTTTCTTACAGTAATAAAAAAGATCTATCTCTTTGTCTATAAATGTAGGTCACATATTAGTCAAATCACTTAAAATTTTGTGTTTTTGTTTCGTTTATTCCTTTATGTTTATACAACAATTAGTATCAGAGATAAGATTTTTCTCTCAGTATGTCTCTCCATAAGTTTAATATTGAGAAATTCAATAGATTAAATAATTTCAGTTTATCAAAGGTGAAGATGAAGATAGTTCTTGTTTAGTAGGGATGCATAGTAATGTTAGAAGGAGAAAACAAACTAACAAAGAATTTAGGGGAATCAAAGAAGGAAGATATGCTATCAAAGGCTTATAACATAATACTATTGAGTTTAGATGATGAGGTCTTGAAATATGTGGTTAATTAAAAAACTGCTACTTTGTTATGGAAATGACTTAAAAGTACATATTAGAAGAAATTACTTTGAATTGTTTATATCAAAGGCAGTGTTTATATACCTTAAGGATGATAAAAAGTACATAAGTAAAATATCACTTTGATATTTTTAATAATATCATTTTGAATTTACAATGTGTTAGGATAATTAAGGATGAGGATCAAGTCATAATCCTTTTGTATTTCTTGTCCAATATAAGTGAAAAATTTTGTTGGTACAATGTTGTATGATAGAGAAACTATTTCTATTAGTGATGCAATAGATGCTTTGTAGTTCAAAGAACTAAGAACAAAAATTCTCACACAAATGAAAGTGGATCAAATATGAGTCTACTTGTTAGCAAAGGAAAGAATAAGAAAAAAGATACTAGAAATAAGAGTAAGTCATGATCCAAATTAAAGGCTAATGTTGTTTGATGCTTTAACTGTAAAGAGAAATGACACTTTAAGAGGGACTGTCCATAATGAAAGAATGGAAACAAAGGAAATAAATAGAAAAGTGTTGCTATAATCTAGGAGAGTCACAATGAAGAGGATTGAAGATGTAGTGGTACTTTGATTGTGAATAATTCTAATTCTACAAATTGATGCTACAAATTGATGGATAATATAAACTAACACATCTTATCATATGACTTTTAATAAGGATTAGCTCTTTTTCTTCTAAATAATGAAATGGTACCGTCAAATTGGGTGAAAATTGAGAGTGTAATATTAAAAGCGATGATTCAGTGTAGATCAAAATGCATGATGAAATTGTTTGAACATTAGATGTTTTTTATGTTCTTGAACTTTGGTGATAATAGAAAAAATTAAAATGGTAAATACACATTTACTATGATAAAAGAAAAATTATAACATAATATCTATGTCTTAATAGGAAACACAATATTAAAATCGATGACTATTTCTTAATCTTTAAAACTGAAAGATGATAGTAATGTGGTATGAATAAAGAAAACATTTAAAGGTCATCTAATCACACAAAAATTAGGATTAAAACCTAGAATTAGCCTCTCCTTGAATCCTTTAACTTTTAACTATTTATAACATATCAAGCTTTACATGTTGTTGGATAAGATTGGGTCCAGTCCTTCGACCTGAAACCAATGTGAATTACACCTAGTTAACAGATGGGCTGGCTTGTTTAGACAAATAATGACAAGAAAGAATTTGAAGCAATAATGGGTTTAGGCTTAAAATCACTTAGAAGAGTCTAAATGCAGAATCTAAATCGTGACTCAACCTTGGTCTAACCCAAACAAAGCACAAAAATCATTAACCTATCACTAACTCTACATTCTAGATATAAAAGTCAATGGTCTTTAATCAAAGTCAATAACATGCAAAGAGAATCATTAATCAGTCAAACATTCTTAACCAAACATAGTTTGGTCTTGCGCCAAATAGATATAAACTATAATTTTAATTTCTAAAAATGACTAACATTTTATGACTTAAGAACTATGATTTTTATTGGTTTGTTCTTCAATACCTCCTCCTTTGTCCTAACATGCTATATTCTAGTGTGTGTTGTTTATCCCATCCCCTGATTTCCTTGGCAAGCATCGTTTTGTAGTTAAACTATTTGATATCAATTTTTAAGTCTTCCCAAAGCACCTCCTCAATTCTTTTTTTTTTTATCATTGTAGTTAAGTTCTTTCTTTTTTCTTGAATTTCTAAATTTGCTTCCACACCCACCAAAATTTCTATCATGTCTGATTTCTTTTTAAATTGAACCCTTAATTCCCCTAAAACACAAATTGAATTCTACAAACGAGATAAATACATAACTAGCAATCAAATAACATAGATAAACAAAAAATATGAATCAAGAATTGCAGATCTTAAATCAGGGAACATTTTATTGATAAGGAAAGTGATAACAGCAAACCAAGGATCTCTTGAACTACATATGGAGACTGGCTTCAAACTTAAACATATGATAGACAATTCAAAGATGTCTTTTCTAATGTATTAGGTTCATTTGAGCTTAAGCAATGTAGACAACATAAGGAAAAACAAAGAATGTGCTAGATAATAAGTAGGTACTTCATTTTGTATTTAACTTGGATTGAGCATCTAGTTAGTTTGTAATATTAATCTCTAATTTTCCTTTAGAACAAAATCCTCATCATTACCATCATTTAAATTCACTTCACCAGATGACATATCAATACTTTTCCATCCAAAATTAACTTTCAAGTCACTCTCATCTATGAAATTTCGTTCCTTAGAAACTTAATCTGCTAAAAGATCGATATAGTTAAGGCAAATCTAATCTATAGAAGTAATTGTTCTAGTAAACAAATTAAATTAAATTATTAAAAATTAAAAAAATATGAAAGTTAAATAATTCATTAATAATAAACTGGTAAAAGTTTCTAACTATACAGTCCAAACTAGCATACACAAACTGCTTCCATCAAAACTAAGTAAATAATAACTTTCAAGTCACTCTCATATACGAAACTTGGTTCCTTAGAAACTTAATATGCTAAAAGATTGATATGATTAAGGTAAATCTAATTTATAGAAGTGATTGTTCTAATAAACAATTTAAATTAAAAAATATATTCAACTTTTTTTTGAAAGTTAAATAATTCATTAACAATGAACTAGTAAAATTTTCTAACTATACAGTCTAAACTAGCATACACAAATTGCTTCCATAAAAACTAAGCAAATAATAACTGATGAAAAGCTAATATAATTACCACCTTGTCCTTATGTTTGGTGTGAGTTTATGCTGTAGGACTCTTTCCAATAGAGCAAGTCTAATGTGTATTGTAATATTGTGAAACAATTCCTCTTGGCTTATTGTATCAAATCCAAATATCCTATAATGTCTCTCTTTCCATATGCTATAAATCACGACAGCCAAGCTAATTTCAAAAAGTTTGAAGTCTACCTAACTCTTCAGCTTTAATGTCGAGTCCCATAAAACTATTCTAGAATAATCATTGGCCAAAAGGGCTAACTAAACCCCAACGTTTACACTAGTGTACAAAAAAAACCCTAACATTTCATGATGTTCAAATTGAACCTTAATGTTTGTAAAAAGTTCAAAATGAACCATAACGTTTGAAAAATGTTCAAATTGAACTTTGACCACTAACAGTGTTAGGGTACCATATGTTATCTACTGACTTGGTCAAAAATTTGATGATGTATATTTTTTTTTGAGTTTTTGTTGTGGGACTCACAAAAGCTTACGTTGACTTTTTAAAATGAAGGTGGATCCCACCTCCAACTTAGCGTTGTTTGAGAAAATTTATGTTTTATTTTCTCCAAACTGAGTGCTTTGTATTTTTTTTTTCATGTATAGGCAATTCTTGATGTTTTCTTTTGCAAACACCTTATACTGCATAGACTATTATGCTTTTGTTGGCTTGTTATAACGTAGTGAGTGAAAAACTAGCTTGAATGTTTAATTGCTCGTTTCTTTCAAACAAATTCTGTTTTTTTATTGGTAGGGGAGATTTTGTGATTACTATAATTGAATCTTAAAGATTGACGATTCCTTGCAAAATAGAAATCTCATTCTTTTGGTCATTATGTATTTTCATCATGCTCTCTATTATAGGGAAATGCCCTGGTGATGCCTATAATAGTGCAAGTTATAATGTCCACAGGGTGAAATTGAGGATGGGAATGGGAAAGATGTTCTTATGAGAGTACATTCTAAGTGCCTCACTGGTGACGTATTTGGATCTGCAAGATGTGATTGCGTAAACCAGCTAGCGCTTGTAATGAAGCAAATCGAGGTAGCTGATAGGGGTGTGCTAATATATCTTCGGGGGCATAAAGGTAGAGGAATTGGTCTGGGCCACAGGCTCCATGCATAGAACCTACAAGATGACGGACATGATATAGTTGAAGCTAACGAGGAGCTAGGTTTACCTGTTGACTCACGAGAGTATGGTATTGGAGCTCAGGTAACATCTCAAAACATTTTTTTCGTCTATTTTTATATTTGGAAGATTTGGTTGCATTACAATGTCCAAACATTTTTTCCTTTCATTTCAAGGATTTATTTGCGACTTTGCTAGAGTATTATAATTCTGACAATTTCCTTATGATTACACTCCAATGCTAGAATGTCTTGTTTTGGGAACCAAATGTGTTGCTTAATGTTATAGATACTGCGAGATCTAAGCATTCATACCTTAAAGTTGATGATGAATAACCCCTCAAAATATGTTGGGCTCAAAGGTTATGGCTTGGCAATTTCAGGCAGGGTGTCATTATTGACTCTAATAACAAAAGAGAACAAGAGATACTTAAAAACTAAACGTGAAAAAATGGGACACTTATATGGTTCAAATGGTAACGACCATGTAAATGGTATTGCTGGTGGAGCAAATAAATAAATCAACAACAACCAACCTGATGGTATATTTGAGGAATGAACTGTTAAGGAAACTTGGAAATTTCAAGGCAGAAGACCTAGTATCATGCACTTACCAACAAAATGAACCATTTATCATCTTTTTGTCTTATTTAAGCATATATTCATATGTGTAAATAATTGCGAATGGGAAATAAAGGATCTATGTTGTATCCTAACTTATATCAAACCATGTTGATTTAGACACAAAATTAAAGACTCCAAGCTTGATTAGAGATTTTGCATTTGATTGGTTATATTTGGAATAAATGGCCTTGTGCTTGATGAGCCAAAACTTTGGTGTGAGTTTCTTGTGTATTTCTATTAACTGAATCATTAATCTTCTTGTATTGTTGTAACCCTTTTCTTTTCATACCGAGTTTTGTTACATTCAACTTAAAGTCAAATGATCAGATGTAAACATTGGTCGTCTCTGTCTTACATTTTGATATCTTTTAACGTGCTAATGACAGTTCACGTCTACATTTATTTTGTGTATTTTAACCTTTGTTGTGCTCATGTTCTAGGAATTTAAAAGAACTTGAATTTTGCAGTACTATATTCTGAAACAAAAAATCTGACAGAAAGTTGAGACAAAAAAGATGAACTCAAAGAAGATATCTACAACCTATTACAAGTCCTACACCAACAATGCTAAAAAAAGTGCCAAAGTTGCAAACCATGAAGCCCCATCTCCATCCTCTGGTTGCTTCAACAATTCCTTTCCGATTGTCTTTGGTCTTTCAGAACTGCAACAGAATTCCCACTAAGATTGCAACTTAAAAACTTGAAGCTTAAGCAAGCTCATCCATTGGCGAAAAACAGATACCACCCCAAAATGTTAAAAGTGGAGGTGGGACCCAGCTCCATTTTAAAATTTCTATGTCAGCTTCTGGTGAGTCCCACAACCAAAAATTAAAAAAAACACGTCAAAATTTTTTTGGCCACATCAATAGATAACTGACGATGATCAAACGTCGTTAGTATTCAAGGTTTAATTTGAACGTTTTCCAAATGTTATGGTCTATTTTGAACGTTTTACAAATGTTAAGGTTCAATTTGAATACCGTAGAATGTTGGGGTCCATTTTTTATACCATTGTAAATGATAGGGTCCATTTTGTATACCATTGTAAATTTTAGGGTTTATTTAGCCCTTTTGGCCACAAATCATTTGCATCATAGTGTATATTTAAGAAACAGGAGAATTTATACCAAATATGGGATGAGTAGTTACACCTAAAATATAGGAGATCAATGCTCTCTGCATGTAATGAACACAACTCACATTATAATGAATCTATACTAAACTTGATATTATTCTTTATAGGGAGGCGACCAACTATCGTAAGCATGAGGATGAATGCTTGCATAGGCCTAATATCTTAATCCCAAACTAGGTGGAACCACTGCAGTTTGTTGTTAGGAGTACATAAGATATTTTCCTTACATGAGCTACTAGTGAAAGTTAAGGATTTATCTACAATCTAATGCATTTGATCTTATTTAGAGGAATTAAGGAGGTAAGTGTCAAATCCCACATCAGCAGGGAGTGGGAGCGAGGCATGCCTTATAAGGATGTGCACTCCTTCCCCCCTACAAGCATGCCTGCTAGGCGGGGCAAAACCGTGAAGGACGGGGAGTACCGGGCTAGGCCCAACCCGTAGCCAAAGCGGACAATACTTGTAGCGGGCGGTTGCTGGGCTGTTA
>JAOQMM010000005.1:12892773-12905984 GCA_027563515.1 Erythroxylum platyclados
AAATTAATAATTCTTTAATAAAATACAAAATATTTTAATTAATTATTCACAAAATAAATAATATAATAATTAAATATAAAAAATTTCTTATTATTATTTTTAATATTTGATACTAAATATTAACATAACTATTAACTTTATTTAATCTCATATCTATATAGTCAATAATTTCATTCTTATTCTAATTCTTAATTTTTATTTCTATTCTCATTTTTATTCCAATTTTTTCATTATTGATTACAAAATCGAGTTCAATTGTTTAAATAAGTGCATGGTCTAAGATAATAATTGACATGAAAGTCGTTGGACATAAATACAAACTCTTATTTATCTCCCACCCATTGCTAGTTTTTACATCATTCCCCAAGCATATCGCAACAGATACCTTTTAGAATTGATGTTAGTGAGTGTTATTCCACTTAATGTGGGCTTATCACATCCACATGAACACAAATGATCATCCAGGGGCTCGTTGGCGCAAAATTTGTACGTTGAAAGCCTGGCTCTAACATCTGCCACCTTTGCTGCTGCCATGACAAATCTAGTTCCGCCCATTACCTTCATCTTGGCTGTCTCTTTTGGGTACATAATTATGTAACTGATCTTTTAATAATTAAATATATATGTTCTATGATATTTTATACTAAAATGGTTATGTTCAGGTTGGAGAGAGTAGGGCTAAGGTCCTTAACAGGAAAGGCAAAAGTTTTGGGGACATTACTGGGGATGAGTGGAGCAATGCTACTAACATTGTATAAAGGGCCAAAAGTGGAAATATGGTCAACACATGTTGACCTTTTGAACAAGGGCCCACACTCGGCATCTTCTTCTCGTGGTGGTAATATCGGCTTAGGGTCTTTAATGGCTGTAGGGAGCTGCATTTGCTATGCTATCTGGTTAATAGTCCAGGTGAATTTAATTGCTCCCGTTTTTGTTCTTTCAAGGACATGAACTTAATGCAAACTTGAATGGCGGCAGGCTAAGATGAGTGAGACCTACCCATTTCCGTATTCAAGCACCGCTTTGATGTGCTCAATTGCATCAATTCAAGCCACCGCCTTCTCTCTTTGCGTCGAAAGGGATAGGGCTCAATGGAGACTAGGCTGGAACATACGTCTTTTTACCGTAGCTTTTGCGGTATATATATATATATATATATTTCTTTAATTTTCTAATTATACAGAATATGATATTACTGTGGACTTGGGTAAATCGTATTTGCAGGGGATAGTGGCTTCAGGTGTGACGGTGACCCTGATATCCTGGTGTGTGAGCAAACGAGGCCCATTATTTGTATCCATTTTCAATCCTCTCATGCTTCTTTTGGTTGCCATTGCCGGATCATTACTACTTAATGAGAAACTGCACCTGGGCAGGTATCATCTCATGTTTCCTTCCTTTTATTATTGTTATTATTTGATAACCACCAAAGTGTTTTACTAATTCAGCACCTTCGTCACTCTTTTTTTTTCAAGTATACTGGCATATATAATTAATTATGTATCCATGGTGGAAGTTGATCCCACTTTTTCATTTACTAATTGCAGCATAATTGGAGGTATCCTCATTGTGTTGGGATTATATGTGGTGCTGTGGAGCAAAAGCAGGGAGCTAAAGAGCTTAAAGCAGCAGCAGCAGCTGCTACCTCCTTCCAAAACCGTCCCTCAAGTTGATAATATACAGATTGTCATCAATTGCAACAGCGCTGATGGTGAAGCTCCAGTAGAAATAAAGGCTCATCAAAGTGAAATAGCCCAAGCGGAGGAATTGCAGTGGGGAGAGAAAACAGACCAATTATTTCCAGCTTAAATAGATATGTTTTATCAAAACTTTTAGGATCTGGACATTAATAATAGAATCGATTGAATGCCCATGTGACAAAGTCACGTTAGCAAATTCTCAATTTAACTAAACTCCAAAATTGAATGTTTAATCGTAAATGCATTCACTAATGTTTCAACGAATCGCATGACCTCCATTTCATTTAGACCGCTATCCACGCTTGATTCAAGAGCTTTGTTTGTGAGCCTATTCATGAAGAAAAATAACAGAAAACAGAAAACCGAAAACCTCAAATTGTGCACCGTTAAAATCTGAACCTTTTAATATTTGCGAAGCCATTTATGAAAAGGGACTCATAAGATATTGAACTGTTCATTTATTGGATGTTTCTAAGCTTTATGAAGAAATTCATTTGGCCTTAAACTTCCTTGTAAAATTAGTTTGTTATCTAAGTCTATCCTACTTTAATGGTCTCATGATTTGCTTATTTTCAATTTATTTTATTAAATAAATAATTGTTTTTTTGAAAATTGAAATTGAATGGCATTAGTCAAGCTATAGCATCAAGTCAATATTATGAATATCGGATTTGGTTCTGATATAATATTGTACCAGTATCAGTCAATATCGGATACAGTTTCAAATAGTTTTTAAATTTATAAAGTAGTCCTTGAATTTTTTTAAATTATAAAATAGTCCCTCAATATATTGTATTGTATAATTTATAATTTATATCAACCATGTTTCCAAAAATCATAATAATAGAAATTTAAAATAATAACAATCTATTTATTTTTATTAATATTACTTTTCGCATATTTCACATATAAATAATAACCACAATTAATATGAAAAAGATCAATTAATCATCATAGAAATATAAAATTAAGGATAATACAGATTATTTAAAAATGTTATAATTTCATCATATAATAAATAATAATTATATCAAAACATCAAATAAAAGGAATAATAAATATCTATGACTCTTTAACGATTACAATTTATGACAAGATTTCGTACTTAGGAAATTTGGAAAAAAAACATTTACAATTATATTTATATATTTTTTAAAATTAAAAAGAATTGATTGATAAGCCATAGAAGGCATCAAAAGGAGACATTACAAGGCTATGCCAAACAAATTTAATAAGATAACGTCAATCTTTCCAACTATTATCCATAAGGACTACTAGCATTGGACCTTTTAATCCTGTCTTTAGTTTTCAGTCTTCTTATAGCTGCTAACCATGTGATAAATGAAGCCTTAGGATTCAAAGAACCTTTCCAAACAATGTTATACCAAGGAATGAGAGAAGTGTGAGGCTTAAAAGCTTTAAGAAAGGAGGAGTTAGAGAATTCTTTATACTGTTGATGGACCAAAAAGGGTTTTATAAGTCAAAGAGGGGTTAGGCAAGTAGTTTTTTTTTAAGGAAAATGGTAATTAATTAATTAATTAAAGAAAGTATTACAAACAAGACATAGTGATTAGGGGTGTACCCTTGTACAAGTGACAAAACATCCTTGCATCTGTATGCAAGAAGTAGAAACAAAATAAAAAGAATTGCATTAGATGTTTAGAGAAGATCGCAAGTTTGAACAACAATTCTGATAAATATTTTGCAACAGCACCAACTCCCTGATTCCATTAATGATCTCTGATTTTAGAGACTCCATTGGTGAGGTTTTGTTTGCAAATCTTTTGGAATTCCTTTCTCTCCAAAAGATATATACACAAAGTCCTAAAGCAAGTATGTAAATCAGCTTACTAGATTTCGAATGGGTAGCCTGGTTCAACAATCCTTGTGTAATATCTATAAGAGAATTCTCCGGAGCAAGCCATAGACATTTCCTTGTGACATATTCCCATATGTTATTGAATGGGAATCTAGAAAATTAGTGGTCTCTTAATTCCTCATGTACCAAACACATTAGACATTTTTTGTCAACTTATAGATAGGGTATTCTATCGATGGTGTTGAGCTTGTTTTTAATTGCAAGCCATAGGAGAAAAGAGATTTTGGGTGTTAAGAGCTTGATCCAGACAATCTTATACCATTCAACCTTAAAACATCTTCTTCTTAACAGGTTCTTGATGGTTTTATTGGATAATTTGTAGACAGGTTGGTCTTTCCAATAGAAAGTATCTGGACTGCTTAGATTAGAAGGGTATGCATGTTGTAAATGTCTCCATCTATGAGGGAATTGCCAATAATTTCCATAAATCAATAAGCTGATTTTGGTGTGAAGTGGTGAGATTAATAAAGTCCTTGAGGTATGTAGAGAGTGCAGAAGTTATCCTTGGCATGACCAATTATCACACCATAATGAGATCAACCTACCATTTCCAATTGTGCAAGAAACATCAGCCTGTACCATATCCCTCAACTTTAGTAACTAGTTCAGGAAGTGTGAATTTGAGGTATTTTTATTGATTTCACTTATGCATCTACTTTTAAGGAAGTATGAAAGTAACCATTTGATCCATAGTGAATTTTTATCCACTAATATCCACCAGAATCTTTTGAGGATTAGTGCATAATTAGTAGTCTTGATTATTAAAGAGATATTTAGTCCACCTTCTTCTTTAGGGAAGCACAAATCAGTCCATTTCGCTTTAGTTGCCCCTGGTGCAACATCTGGATGGCTCCATAGAAATTCTTTGAGTAGCCTTTCAATTGATTTGATAATGTTTTGGGATAGGAATATATATGAAATCAAGTATATGTGAAGAGAATTGAGAACTGCAGAGTTGATACATAGAAAAGATAAACTGCAGAAAGATTGGAGAGATTGATTAAATATGGAGATAGAAGCTTGGTCAACACCATAAAACATCAAGAGGTCATTTGCAACGCTTAAATAAGTTAGGAGAAACTCCTTGCATTTGTGGTAGAAGTTGAAATTAGGAAACCTTGAATTATTAAGCCTAATAATCATATTAAAAATTTCCATAGAAATGGAAAAAAAGGTATGGACATAAGGGATCTCCCTGCTTTATACCATTAGCTTCTCTAAGCTACTTCGTATGTGATCCATTGATGAAAATACTGGAGGAAAGGATTAAGAGGCAAGCATTGATCCATTTAATGAAGAAATTAGGGAAACCAATCCACTTTAGGTTAAATAAAATGAATGTCCATTGGATTCTGTCAAATGCTTTAGAGAAATCTACTCTAACAGCACAACTTTTAATAGATTTGTAAGTGTTATAGTCCTTCATCAACTCCTGAACCATAAGGATATTAGCAGTGATTAATTTCCCATGAATGAAAGCTCCTTAGGAAAAATGTATAAGTTGGTTCAGTGACTCCTTTAGTCTGTTAGCTAGGAGCTTAAAGATCACCTTATAAACAGTATTATAGCAAGAAATGGGTTGAAACTCATTGAGGCAATTGGTATTGAGCACTTTAGGAATAAAGCATATATAAGTTGCATTGATTTCTCTCAACAAATTTCAAGAATTCATGAGTTCGAAAATGATTTCCACAAGTAATCTACCAGTAATATGCCTAGTACTTTGAAAGAAATGAGCATTAAACCCATCAGGACTGGAGCCTTTCTAGGATTGAAACTGAAGAGAATGGATTTGATTGCTTGGTAAGATACTAGTTGTTGGAGTTTCAACAATGAATTCTGGGATAAAGTGATAGGGGAACCAATTAGCTTCACAAGCTCCTGCAAATTAGAAAGACCTAAGGGTCTTATAGCTCTTAGAAGATTTTCAAAATAATTGAGAATCATAGCTTCAATAGAGGATTTGTCAATCACCATGTGAAATTAAAAGAAGAGAAAAAAATAAAAACTTAAAACTTTATTTAATCAAATACCTGCTCAAATCGCATTAACCTCAATTCTCATTTGGTACAAAATTCTCATCATTCAGAATTGCCTCATCATCACCATCATTTAAATTCTTTGTATCAAATGACATGTTATACTTTCCTATCCAAGATTATCTTCCAAGTCACTCTTAGCCATTAAAACCCAATTCTTCAGAAACCTGATCTACTAAAAGATCAATATGATCAAGGCAAATTGGATCTACAAAACTACTTATTCTATTAACAATCCTAGTAAATTATAAAATTAAATTATTAAAAAATTACAAGAAATTATATCCAACTTAATAATGATAATAACTTACCTTTCCTGAAGCTTTATATTATATCAAAAAAAGACAAGGTCATTCAATCTTTTGTGCTCCAATCTATTCCTTTTTTTGGAATGAATGAATTCAAATGTACTCCAATTCCTTTCACACCTTGTTGCGCTTACACATTGACTTAGAATTCAAATTGCAAACTTTTGTAATTCTAGAATATCACTTTAGAATGGGTCACACCAAGCAACTATAAGATAACAAAAGTATTATTATAAACAAAATAAAGCGATGATTAATTTTCAACAAGTAACAAAAGTGAAAGAAATATATCTAGATTAAGATTGTCTCTTTGACAAATAGCAATTGACATCTCAAAATCACCATAAGCATCCTTATAAATCTCCATTTATGACTTTGGGAGATCTTACACTATCTCATAGACAATAATTGTTGTAATAGTTAATAGTATTCCCCTATTAACTTCATCTTTCTTTGTAAAACTTTGTTTAAAAAAGACACTAGGATTAAAAAATGCCCCAATTACAAAAAACGAAGAGTAAAGTTACATTTTTCATCTCTCATTAATGATTGCAAGATAAGTTGTGTACAAAAAAAGGCTTATTTTTCAAATTGACCTTGATTGCTTCCTTTGCCCTCTTCATGACATCATAAAAATAACTCATTATTGCCTTCTCGTCATTATCATCCAGACGAAGTACCCTCATCAAAGGCTCACAAACTCGGATGACAAATTACCCTTAGGACCAAAATTCATTATATTTAAGTATAATTCTAGAAACCTCCAATCCAGTATTAGACCTAGCAAGTTGAGATGCAACCCGCTTATCACTTATAAACATTTGTTTCAACTCTTTCTTCATCAGAATAAAACATTAAAGTGATAAGAAATTAGTTGCAAATCTTGTAATAGCAGGATGACAAATTCTTACCGTTTGTAAATCCTTTCTCATTAAATTCAGGACCCGTACATAATTGTAGATGAATTTGGTGACCTTTTTTTTACATTTTGTATAGTCTCATCAATAATAGAAAAATATCAAATATCTCTATTTTTAAACATCAGGTCAATGCAATGTGCAGCATAAGGAGTCTAATAAAAATAATTATACCTACTTTGCAATCTTTTTCTAGTTGTTTCATAAGCGGAATTATTGTCAGTAATGAACCAAACAATATTTTCTGAATCTAATTCATTCACAACTTCATCAAATATCTAAAATAGAGTATTAACATTCTTAACAATTCTAGAGGCATTAATAAACTTCAAAAACATTATCTCCTTTTTAAAATAAACCAAAATTAATAATCACCATTTAGAGAAGTGGCTCATAATGTGAATATGACAATGACTAGATGGTGGTATGATTCAAATATATTATTCAACACCACCACAGTCTTATTATTATTAGCCTATGGTAGATAATATTTCCTCCTAGGTCTAAGATACAAAATTCTTTCGATTGATGACTACAGAAGTAAAACTTCTTAGTAGCTTTGTTTGCGAAATAAAAAGTTATTTAGATGAAAGAAGATTGACTTAGGCTACTTTTTAGTATTTAATCATATGTGATAGTTGGAAAAATAGAAGACAAGAAATTTTTTAACAAAAATATTTTTTAAAATTTTATATATAAGTTTCTCATCTATTAAAAATTATTCAATTAAAAAAGGTAAAGATATCGACATTTTTAACAAAAAACAAAAATTTAAAATTTGGTTTGGGCTTTTTCCGTAATTTGATTTGGTATAAATCAAAGAAACTATCGTATAAATATTTTAATTTACAATTCTAATTAAAAAAATCTCAAACTCACCAATTAGTCACCAATGTCACTAGAATTCTAGATTCTAGTGTTGACCAATGTTTCCTTATTTACCTTCTATTATTGCTATAGAGATTAAAATCAGCGTTGCCTCTTTAGCACTTTCACTAGGTTTATAAGGACTTGCTAGAGCTAAGGTTTTGATGCCATTGCTCCCGCTTTTGTAATTCTTAATTAACACTCAAACAAAGACAATCTGTCCTAAAATGCATTAGCAATGTCTCATAGTGTCCCATATGCCTCGAAAGACCCAAAATCTTCATTTATTTCATATGATCATATATAATATGTCAACTTCAATTTAATCAAAATAGCATATAGAATATAAATAAATCAAACTTGAGGCTAATCAAATAGGTAAAACGTAGGTTCTAATATCTCAATATGAAGAATTACATCTGTAAAATAAAAAATTAATAAAAGTTAGATTTGTAAATAAATTTTATATCGACTAAACTTGAAAATTTTTAAAAATTTATAAATTTCTAATGAGTCTTTTAGGTTTTATTATTATTATTTTGTAAGAGATTTAAATGACTAAAAAATTTAATTGTCTTTGTTCTTTGTTTAAAACATCTTTTTATCCATGCTGCGATACTCTGATATTGTTTTCTCCAACTTAAAAAAAGTTAAAGAGGAAGATGTTGACGATGATATCAATATATACATAGCTTCTGGAAACATCATCATTTACGTAAAAAAAGTGCATAGTCAAAGAAGGCGGCCCAGCCCAACCCGGCGTTCACTTTAAATGAGAAGAAAAATCATAGTCGAGCAATAAATAATCTCATCCCCAAGTAGATAAGGACATATACACACTGAGAGAGAGTGATCGAGCAAAGCAACATATTGGGAGAAGATGAAGAAGTTGGTTGGGGCGTTGTTTCTTCTCAGTATTCTGATTTTCTCACATTTTGACAGCGCCAAGGCCGACGCCGGCGACTGCTACGATGGTTGCATCACTGCATGTGTTCAATCCAACTGTAAGTCCAAAGATCTTTTCTTTTTACTACCTTAAGATGGAAACTTAAATAATTATTAGATCTGACCTTTTTACACTATCCTTTTTTACTAATTAAAATGAAATTCAGCGAGGCTGCAGAGGCGGTGTGAGATCAAGTGTGGTATCAGATGCGATCGAGCTGGTACTCACTCATTACTACTTTTTCTTAATTATGGCTATTAGTGGCTTTAGTAGTTTTGGTTTCACTCAAGCTAGCTCAAATGCTTTTTGCGGATTTAATCTTTTTGCAAATCTAAAAAAGAAAAAACTTAGGATTGTTCAAGTAAAATTTCATATTTAAAGTAGTTTGAGTCAATGGAAACCTTACAGATTGTAATGAATGCACTATGCAGGCTTTGGGATTGAAGACGGCATAGGCACTTGAAATCTTGCAACCCATGCGAGGAAGGCAGAGGCGCCGGTTGTTACTTGTTACTTACTTTAAATAAAATATACATGAAAACTTGTTAGTTATTTCGCTATTAGAATTTGGAAATGACTCAAAAAGACGAAAGCACTTTGTCTTGCTTCATTTTACTGAGTGGAATTATATACCCTATTGGGTTCCTCATGTACGCGTGAGTGTGTTCTAAATGTTCTCTGGTGGATCTGGCTTTTATTTTGTTTGAACAAGCACCATTGACAGATTTATTTAAACAAATTACTACAAATCTTTTTCCAGGTTGCCTTATGCTTCCTTTGAAACTGATACAGCCTCAAGCTCTGAACCTTGTTCCTGGTGGTGGAGATAATTATATGACTCCTATCTCTTCACTTAAATCTAGCTCTAGCCCCGCTCCTCTTATGGCTTCCTCCCTAAATCCTAGCTATCTTTCTACTAGCACGTCAACTAAAACTGTGTTTGGTAGAGGTGACCCCTCCCCATCTATCAGACTTCACTACATCCCCCAAACTCCCTCAGTTTTTGCTTTCCTTATCTCCCCTCCTGTTGAAATAAGCAAGGAAGATGATGCTCGTTGGTCTTATCCCCTCGTTGGTTTTTACCTGGATAAAAGACCTTTCTTCTCTAAATGCAAAATTAGATATAGGCAAAGTGGGGTAAACAAAGACTAGTGTAAACCTTAGTGATTGAGGAAGACTACTTCCTTTTCAAGTTCTCTAAGGAATCGAAGATGAAGAAAATCCTTGAGCAAGAACCGTTAACACTTTTATGGAAAGCCACTCTTATTATAAAAATGAAATTCAAGTATGATTTTGGACAAATGGAACCTTAAACTCATTCATACATGGGTAACCTTCTATAATGTACCTTAGAATATTAGTCTACTTCAAGTTTAAGCTACCAAGCTGGCACCCTAAGAAGCCTCTATCTCTAAGATAAACACACAATAGAAGTGAGGAGGACTAGTTTTAAAGTATGCATTAAAGTGGATTTACAAACGGAATTGTCAATCATAATGAAAATAGAGACCTCGTTGAAGTTGATATATCACTCTCATATCCTCGGAAATCTAATCTTCAAACATGAAAAAAGGTATGGAGGCCTACCAGTAGAAGATTTATCTTAATTACTTGTTTTTAATGATCTAAAAGGGAATTCCAAGGTCCCTACTAAAGTAGACAGAAGCCAAACTACAGCTCCATACCCTGTGGATAAGGTTTTAAGTCATGTAGGTGTTATTTTTTACAAAGTAGTCCTAAGAACTCTAATTTGTTCCTAACATCTTTACAAGTGCCCCTTCCCAAAGCTATCTATCCAACATTTGTCTCACATATTCAGCCTAAGTTAGTTCAAAGTCTTTTTGATCCTAATAACCTAACTTAACCTCTTATCCTAACAAGGAAATCCCATTTATAATAGTTAGAAGATCCTCAAGCAAAAGATGAGAGCCTGCTTCCATAAACTCTCAACTATAATGTCAATTTTCACCTAAAATGTTAGAGAGTTAAATAACTTTAATAAACAACAGGCTCTATATAACATTTTATTCTCTTAAAAAATCCTTTTTGATTGGCCTCCTTAAGAACAAAATAAAATCCATTCCCTTTTTAGAGGGATTATAATCCATAAACAGAAATTGACAAGTAATTTCTAACCATCATTGCCAATTCAATGGTAAAATCCATATAGCTTTTAACCCCAATCGTATTGGAGTTGGTAATTCTTAAAGAAAATAAGGAGAAGCTTGCATCCTTGTAACTCAAACTTACATCATTTCTTAGAAACAAGCTTCATATAAATGAAGAGAAATGTGATAGTCATTGCACTAAGCAATGATAACTCTTTGATAACACAAAGATCTTGAGTCCAATAGCTTAAATAAGGGAATGACAACATCAAATTCTTCAATAAATCTATCCCTAATAGGAGATATTTCAATAAATTTTGTTTTTTATAGATAATTCTGGTGCAAGTACCCATAAGCATAGGGATCCTAAGACCCTAGACCTTCAATATTTTAATCAATCTTTAAGAAGCTTTAAAAATCTCACCCCTTCAGTTAGAATAATCAAAATTTTCATTCTTAAGTAACATGTTATCTTAGTCATCACTTCTTTCCAAAATGCAAATGTTAGGTAAGCTCTTTTTAACATATAAAAAATCAAAAACAAATAAAAAATTACATAATCTAATATAGAAATAGAGACAAAAACTAAATTATAGTAGCTTGGCCAAATAACCCTTAGCCTACGTCAACTTCCTGAGCTTTACTTGCAAATACACTATATTCTTCCTTTAATGGGTGATAAGAATCCCTTCATATAACATCATCTTTTCCAAAGCCAATTGTCTCACAAATATGTGTATTTTTTGGATCCCTACATGTCAAAGGTAGTTTCTTCTTAGAGACAATATAAACATTCTCACGCGTTATGACCTTCTCATTACCTCTCAACTTTCTCTTATTGGCACACAATTCTTTAAGAAATTTACATACCTTGGCACTTGCTTCATTGCGTCTAGAAAATGTATCTTTACTTCTACCTTTTGAAAAGTATCGAATATCTCTTTATCCTTTTCCTCCTTGTTTGACTTTACTAACCTGTTAGGAAAAGTTAAAGGGTTAGTCTTAACCATATTGGGACATTAAGAATTTACCTTTGAACTAGCGGAGGGATTTCCTTCTTCTCCTAAATCATTTTTAATTTCCTCTTCACTGGTCATCCTTTATGGATCTTCTTAGTATCCAAGCTTCCTACCACTCCTTAAGGTCATTGCACTGACATTCTTTGGATTTACCTTAAGTTAAGATGGTAACTTTAATCCACTTTATGCTTCTAAACAGTTGATAGCCATTGCCATCTGGCTCATCTGATTCTCCAAATTATGGATGCTAAACCTTGGCTCTTGAAAATTAAGATCTCGTCTCTTGTTGAAACTATTTCACATCTTACTGAAATTGCAAAGTATTAGTCATAAGAGACTTCATCAGATCCTTTAATGACATGCCTGAGTTAGAGGAGGAGGCTTGTGGTTTTGGCTAAATTGCTACACGCCTTGCAACCTATAGCAAAAGTAGTTTCGCTACTTATTTCCTCTATAACTCGGGTTAGGGTGATCTCTCTAACCTAAGTTATAGGTATAGGAATATAGATTATATTGTTAGAAAAATTTTCCACCTGTAATATTAACATATTCCATGTTTCCCTCTTAAAAAGATAGGAAACCATCTTTTGGATGGTTTGCATTTGTACATATCCCACAAGCTTTTGCCTATGCTTTTCTTACAGCAATTTGCCTAACAAAAGATGTTAGTTCTTCTAAACTATGTTTTTTAAATGAATTGATTACCTGTTTACCCTATGAGCATATTTATGGATGGTAAATTGTTGAGTGTTTGCTCTCATATTCTTGATTAAAGTCCTTACCTCCTCAAAAGTCTTCTCACCTAGTGCTCCACCACTTGCTACATTTGCAAAACTCCTATCTATATGAAATGATCCTTTATCAAAGTATTGGATAAGAAGTTGCTCCGTGATATTATGATGGGGGCAGCTGGAACAAAACTTTTTGAAACATTCCTAATACTCATATATGGATTCTTCATAAAGTTGCTTCATCCTACAAATTTTGTTTCCTATGCTTTTTGTCTTTGATGCTAGAAAGTATTTCTCTAAAAACACTCTTTTCATTTCTATCCATGTGCTAACACTCTTTACATACAAATAAAAAATCCAATCATTTGTTACATCCTTTAGTGAAAATGGAAACGCTCTTAACATGATCTACTATTTTTTCACCCTTAAAGTTTTTATACTAAGACAAATTGCATGCAGCTCTTTGAGGTGCTTACGAGCATCTTCACCTACAAAACCATGAAAATTAGGCAAAAGATGTATCAATCTAAACTTAAGCTCAAAATTAATATGTTCAACAAAATTTAAAAAAGATATGTATAAAGGCCTTTAAGTCAAGTTTGGGGCAACTAACTCTCTTAGAGTTCTTAGATTAGCCAAAACTTCTTCCAAATTAATTATTTTCTCTATTCCTGCAGTTGCTTTGTTTTCCCTTTAT
>JAOQMM010000005.1:12919104-12934534 GCA_027563515.1 Erythroxylum platyclados
AGTATCAAAGAAATCCCAACATGGATTAACTTCCATAACCTACCCTTGGAATATTGGACAAGGGAATGCCTAAACTATCTAACCGATTTCCTTAGAAAACCTCTCTATATGGACTCTTTAACAGCTAAACTTGAGCAGATAGGCTATTCTAGATTCTATGTTGAATTGTCTTTAGATGCTAACTTGCATTCATCTCTAATCATTAAGAGACTCATAGAGGAGGGGGGAGCTAATTGACTATATAATCTAGTTAATATACACCTATAAACCTTCAATCTCAAGGGTCTATGAAGAAATAATGAAACAGAAGACTAATACTTAAAAAATTATACAAGTAGAAGATATTATTTATGAATAAATAAAAGAGTCTTCTAAGGCTACACCTGCTAAGCAGATTATTTTCACCAGCACTAAAAACGTTAAAGGCAAGATATTATTTATGAATAAATAAAAGAGTCTTCTGAGGTTACACCCGCTAAGCAGATTATTTTCACCAGCACTAAAAACGTTAAAGGCACTAGATACCCAAACTATTTAACATAAAACATCTACAAAAGATGGAGTACTAGAAGAAGGGAATGTTGACTTTATTCTACAAATAATTGATACCTCTAACAAGGGAGAGATGGTTTCAGAAAAGGAAGGCAACTTTACTGAAGTTAGCTCAAGGTTAAAATCTAAAGGGGAAGAAAATCTAGCCGAAAGAAAAAAGGAGAGGGTACTTTCCTCATCCTACTCTAATGAATATCTTTATCTAGAATTTAAAAGGACTTAATAGTCCCCTTAAAACACAGAGCATAAAGGATACTATTTTGGAAAAGAAACCAATTTTATTTGCCCTATTTTAAACAAAAATTAAGGTAAACCACCTAAAGAAGGAACTCAATTTTTAGGAAATAAATGATCCTACATTACTAATCATATATATATCACTATAATGGGAGCATTTTAATAGGTTTAAACCCCTCAAATACATTGGTGAAAACTCATTTTTCTTAGATCAGATGATCCATCTAAGCTACCAATCAACTAGTTAAGGAACTACTTTCCTATTTTCTGCCATATATGATGCTAACCTAAGCTTCCAGAGAGCTTCCTTCTAGAATATATTAAGTACAATCAATAGCAATGGCAATCTACCTTAGATGTTGGGTGGAGATTTTAATTGCATTCTTAAAAATGAAAAAGCTGAAGGTCTATCCATAAGTAGGAATACCAATGGAAATAAGCTCTTAAGTATCACATCTATAGCCAATTGTTCACTTGTTCTAATAAGTAGGTTTGGGTTGGTTTCATGAGAAAAAAAGCTAGATCGAGTCCTAATTAATAATCTTTGGCTGACCACTTTCCTTAATACCTATGCTAGCATAAATAAACACCAATAAGATCACTGCCTTAGTGGATAATGAAGGGAATATTCAAAAGAAACAAACAGCCTTAAAATATATAACACTTAACTATTATAATGAACTTTTAGGTAAGAAATCTATCTTAGGAAATAGAACTATACATGCATAATAGATTGAATGAGGAAGCAAGATCATGGCTCATCAGCCCAATCACTCTTAAAAAAGTTAGAATGGTGGTCTTCAACTTCAACCAAATAAAGCACTAGGCTTTAATGCGTTTAATGCATTTTTTTCTAAAGAACCTGGGATATACAGGAGGAATAGTCACAGAATATGTGTTGGAATTTTCTAAAAGTCAAAAAATGATAAAGGAGCTTAATAAAATATATCTATGCCTTATCCTTAAGAAGGATAACCTCACTTCTCCATAAGACTATATTTCAATTTCTTATTGCAACCTAGTTTACAAGGTGATTGCCAAAATATTGGCCAAAAGAATAAGGAACATTCTCAAACCTATTATTAATGATTGTTAGGGTGCTTTTATTGAAGGAAGGAGAATGGGGGTAACTTGTTGTTGGCTCAAGATATCTATAAGGAATATCCTACCAATCCTGGTATAAAGAGTTGCTCAATGAAAGTGGATCTTTATAAGGTGTTTTACCCATTAGATTGGGACTTTCTTATAAACTGCCTAAAAGCTTTCAATATCTTAGATTAGAGCATGTATTACGAACACTTCCTTTTCTATCTTGGTTAATGGTGAGTCAACTCCAATTTTTAAAGGGGCTAAAGGAATTAGGCAGGGAGATCCTCTATCTCCTTACCTTTTCACCATTGCATTAAAAACATTTCCAGCTTAAGGGAGTTTAGGTATCACTATAAGTGTAAGGAAATGAACCTCTTTTGCCCATCCTATATAAATGATGTGCTTTTCTTTTGTGGAAAATGCCCTCATTCCATGGGACTCATTGTGGGCTTAATAAATCTATTTTCAAGAATGGATTAAGGATTAACTTAGAAAAAAATTGTTTAATGCTATCAGCTAGTGGAATTAGTGACTCCTTACTATAGCAGATCTCAGTTATACAAATCCAGGGGTTTCCTTTTACCTATTTAGGTTAGTACATCTTCCCTATAAATCATAAGTACAAAGATTGATTATAAAAAAATATTAAAAGGAAGGTGTAGTTTGGCAAAACATATTTCTATTATTTGCAGGTTGTATACAATTATCAAACATATGCTTGCTTATCTTCACACCCATTAGGGCTCTAGGCTAATCAAAAATATGGACAAAATTCTCAAAAGATATCTATGGACTGGAGATATTAACAAGATATATAAGGCCAAGGTTAGTTAGGATAAAATCTATTCTCATAAGGAAGAAGGTCGTCTAGGGATAATGTCTGCAAAAAAAGAAACAATGCTTATGGCTAAATAGATATGGAGACTTATGTATGAAAAGGAAACTAATTGGGTCAAATGGGTACACACATATTACCTAATCAATAACAACTTCTAGAACTTGAAGGAAAAAAAAGTACTCTTTACCTTTCTTAGAGATGTTAAGGCTGAGGGAAACCACATATCCTCATATAAGAATATAGGTGGGGAATGGGCTAAAAACCTAGTTATGGTATGATAATTGGTGCCAAATTAGCCCTCTAGATCAAAAAGCTAAGTTAAAGTATATGAGAAGTAGAATTACCCTATCTTCTAGAGTGGAGGTGATTGTTCAAAAACAAAAATGGAACTATACATATAAAGGAATGAGTTTTTTGTAAGATAACATTCTCAAATATTCCTTTAATCTTAAGGTATTTAATTATACTGTTTGGTTGCTAAACCTATTTAGAAAATTTTATAATGCTTCTTATATGGAAAGTACCAAAGATAGACTTCCTAAAGTGAAGCAAACCTATTGTGGCATAACTCATTAGTGCCTAATGCATCTATAATATGTTGGCCTGTTATTCTAAGGAGCTTATGGACCAAAGACAGATAACAAATAGGTCCAAACCTCCTTTGTGCCTTATGCAAGTTGGTGACTGAATCAAAACAACGTTTGTTTTTCAAATGTTCATACTTAGACACAATCTGGTCTAGGATTTGACACAAGTTATGGTGTTACTGTGATGAGTCCATTGGAATCAAATTGTTAGCTGGGAGAGCTGTTTGGGAACAAAAACAAGAATTGACTCTTGTTGCATTCGAGTAGCTTTCCTATGTTGCATTTATATGTGAAGGGAACAAAAACCTATTTTGTGCCTTATGTAGGTTGGAGACTAAATGAAAACAACATTTTTTTTTCAAATGTTCATACTTAGACACAATCTAGTCTAGGATTCAACACAAGTTACGATGTTACCAAGATGAAGTCCATTAAAATCAAATTGTTAACTAGGAGAGCTGTCTGGGAATAAAAAACAAGAACTGACTTTTGTCGCATTCAATAGCTTTCCCATATTGCATTTATAGGTTATGGAGGGAAAGGAACTACCAAATTTAGAGATAGAAAAAAACCTACAAGAATGTCCTAGCTATCAAATTAGTCTATTGGATCATAGAAGTGTTAGTGGTAAATAAGAGAAATTTGAACATTTCAAACAGTGGGAGAAGAAATAGGGATGTCAACTAACTACAATAAACATACAAACCATAGTGGAATATGGATTCACACTCAAATACATTCAGCTATAGTTTGATATCAAAAAGTAGAAAAGACAGAAAGTTCATACATGTAGTATAAAGTATATCTATTATATAGTTGGCCTACCCATTGAGAA
Organism: Erythroxylum platyclados; assembly: GCA_027563515.1. Lineage (NCBI taxonomy): Eukaryota > Viridiplantae > Streptophyta > Magnoliopsida > Malpighiales > Erythroxylaceae > Erythroxylum > Erythroxylum platyclados. The sequence goes on from JAOQMM010000005.1 coordinate 12,923,243, forward strand.
ACCCGCATCTAATAACTATCCCAAGCTAATTATATTAGCTGAGGCTAGGAATTGATCTCTGCCCTTTCAAATGAACGGGTGAAATAGATGCGAAAGCCACTTGAATCTAATAGAAATAATTCAATATGGAAGGAGAGCGATACAATCGAACTAAATTGGGTTAAATAATTCAACATACCAATAAGGTCATTTTAAGCATAAAAAGGCGACAATTTTTTTAATTTGTTGTTAATTCCTTTAGGTTATGCCTTGTTATTATAAAATAATATGTCATCATTGTAAGGAACTTTTGTCTATATATTTGGAAATAAAATTTTTTATTTAAAAAAAACTCTAACTATTAGCTTTGAATTCTACCCTCAACGACTCTAAGCGCTGGAAAATACCTTGCCTAAAATTAGTGATTTCACCTTAAATTAGCTAAGTTCATGTTGTTATTATTGTTGTATCATTTGTTTTTTAATCCCTTTTTTTCTCTCCATTCCTTTTTCTCTAGCAACTGATAAATCTTGGTGGTTTTTTCTTAGTTGACTTTAACAATTCTTGCTTTTCATATTTAGGCATTGTTTTCCCATCTTAAAATTGGTGTTGTTTCAATGTTAATTTTTCGACTGTTAATTTCATATCTTGAAATTTATATTATTTTGGTTTGATTTTCATGAAATTGGTGTAATATCAAAAGATGTCCATATTACTAGCAAAATTATATAAGCTAATGTAAAATCACTATTAATGAGTTTTTCATTAAATGATTTTTCTACTGTTAGTAAACAAACTTCTCCTCCAAACTGTCCTAGTATAGCCTAAAAGGAATAGAGCCTAAAAAAATATTGCTTTATTAATGGTAATAAATATAATAGTTGTCTGACAACAATTATACTAAACATCTCTTATTGTAGTATGTGGAGTCTCGAAGCTATGGGGTCTAAGTTCTAAACCAAAATTTGTCAGTGCATCTTATTGCTCATTACATGCTCTTTGTGCATGATATATAGTTACACTACAATCAGCTCCCAAAGCCTTCTATATTGCTTTAGAAATTTTAAAAGAACCTCAAGTCATGTTAGTCTAAGAAAATATTTTAAACTTTTTTATAAAAAATTTGCTATTTTTTCTTTATCAAAAAGCCTGGAAAACAATTAGGTTATAATAAGGTTAAAGTTGAAGCATACTTTTAGATGGAATAAATACAATTGAATAAAGAATACTGTTAATTACCATAGTGTTTTAAAGATTTTTTGGTTTCATCATCTTTATAAATGTTTGATTTTGGCTACTAAATATGCAAATTTTACTTTAATAGTAATTGAATACATTGAGCTGCTATGCAAAGTTTGGAAGGAATTAAGTGGTAAGTTTAATTATTTATCACCAATAGTAGATCTTGTGACTAGAAAAAAATGAACAATGCCACAATAATAAGCTATATATTCTAAAGGGTGCTACTATAATAGTTTAAGATGATTGAAGAATTTCAAGAATTTACTTAAAGAAATAGAAATTGATAGTAATAATGATAAAGTTAATGCTACAGGTGAATGTTAGAAAAATATATTTAAGATAGAATATTTATTTACTTATTGATATATCTTATTATAGTTTTTCTCATGTATATTTTTCATTATTATAGATACATAAAATGTCTCAATTATTCAAAAAAAAAGTTGCAAGGAATTTTTAGAATTGTGTCCTGTATTTAGAGATACAATTGCAACTAGTTTACGTCTGCATCTACTACCTAAATATCCATTAAACAGTGTATAAGAGGAGTATAAAATTAATGTTAATGAAGCTTGTTCCTTCCATAAATTTTTTTTTGCAAGTTCTCCTTCTAAGAAAACGAATTCTTCTAAAATGAAAAAGGAAAAAAAGATGCACTATAACATTCTAAAAAAATATCTTGTTTACAATTAAGGAACAGTTGAAAACAAGAAAAAGGATTTATTTAAGAAAAGAATTTGTGGCAACATGATTCACTACAGAAAGTGGACATGAAACTTCATCAATTAATCAAGAGGTTAATATAATAATGGAATGTTTGAATTTCTTATTTGATTTAGGCGTAAAGAGTGTGTAATATGGAAAAGTGATAAAGACTTTACATGATTTTCTACTTTATAGGGAGATTTTTATAAATATGTGAAATGCAAAGAAGATGAATTGTTTTATATCTCTTTAGTTATATTTTTATATTACTATGCATGGAACTATCTTTGGTTTAGGCACTTTTGTATTAAAAACTATTTTATGGTCTAAATATTTTAAGTTTATATTTTACATGAACCTTTTGACTAAATGTATGATATGAACTTCTTAAATTTGTTTTATATGCTTTTAGTGGTTCAAAATAGTTTTAGCATTTATATTTTATATCTTTATTAATTATTTAAATTTTGTATTGTAGATACGTAATCTCTTTATCAAATTTCAAATTAGACTTAAATGATGAAATGATCAAGATAATTATTATTTCTTTAGCTATGGAAGAGAATGAACATTTTCATTTACACAAGCAACCATATAAAACTTCCACTATATCATGTTATGACTAGATATTAGAACTTTTGAATGAGAATTATGCAAGAATTTATGAGAACTTAATAATAAGTAAAACAATCTTCTTGAACTTATATGATGAATTAAAAAGTTTATGAGGCTTAAAGCCAACTAATTATTTGATTGTGGTGGAATAAGTTGCAATTTTTTTGATGATAATAGGGCATAATTAGACAACTAGAGTTAATGCAGAGCTCTCTTAACATTGACTTGGTCAATTTTGAAATACCTTAAATCTTATATGCAATAAATGGTCTTACAAAAAGAATCATTACTCCACCGTCTTTTACTAATACACCTTATAATGTTCAACATAATTTAAAATACTTTTTATATTTTCAGGCTTATTCATATATTTTATTACTATTTTTGTTATGTCTTTATATTTAAATAACCATTTTAATAATATAATTTCATTTTGGAGGAATGTGTAAGAATAATAGATGGTACACTTATTGATGCTTATATTTCAATTAATGAACAAATAATATATATATATATGGGTAAAAGGATCGATCCAACCCAAAATATTATGTATTATTATTCATTTAACATGTGTTTCACATACGTTATATGTAATGAATTGAACAAGAAAGTACTATAAATGACTCTTAGATTTTTTATAGAAATAATATCAAATCTAATGAACGAATTTCCTGTACCACAAAAAATTATTACATTACTTGAAATAAATATAATAATGTTTACCAAAATTTTGCTAATATTATATTCTTTATATGTTTATGTAAGTTTTATGTGGATTACTTAGGCTATACTCATATGCCTATATTTCTTTCACTGTATTGCGATGAGAGATATAATTTGTGAGATTATAGAGGAAGAGAAAGACCTCAATACTCATAAGAATTGTTTAACTACATGCATTCTTCATTAAAAGCTATTGGAATATGTTTTGACATTCTAAAAGTAAGATTCCTTATAATTTGATTCAATTATGATATGAAGAAAAAATACATCCTTATTTACTTGTTATGTCATACATAACTTTATTACAATACATAGATAAAGTGAAGAATTATTTGATGGTGTGCTAAAAAAGAATAGCAAATTATGAAAAGTGTAAATAAAGACATAAGCTTTTAGGTAAAGTATAATATTATTTTAGCACAACTTTTAGAGTATGTTTTGAAAGCAAATTAAAATTGTAAGATATGAATGATTATGTTAACAAAAATTCTAACTGATTTATCTTTCGCCCTGTAATTGATACTATTATTATACTTTAAAGAACTATAGAATGATAACTTCTTTAATTATTTAACTAGAATGAATTGATATAAATTTCTTTTATGATATTAAATATTCATACACTATTTATTTATAATAATAATAATGAAATTATTAGTTTAATAATATAATTTGATATATAAAATTTAATATTATCATCAAATAATATAATAAGAATAAAACAAAAACAAGATAATAAAATCAATAGATTTTTTTATTTTTTTACAAATCTCAATTAAATATGTTTTTGTATTTAATTTTTAATACACATTTCAGACAAATAGGTTTTTTTAAAAAAAATAGAAACAAAAAAAATTTAAAACTAAAAACTTCAATAGAAAAATGAAAGTAAAACTAAACGGTTTCTAAACAAATAATTCTAATACTAAGATTGAATTCTCACATTCATCAAATTTGTTTAACTTCAATTTTTATTTTCAAACATAATCTATGTTGTCATTATTGTCATTATCAACATCCAGTTGTAATCCCACTAAATCACGAGAGTCTGGAGAGGTCTGATAGTACGTAGCTTTATCCCTATGTAGTAGAAAAGCAAACATAATCTATGTTGAATAAGCACAAAAGTCAAAAGAATAAATTAAAAATGAACCAAATCAAAAATTTATATATTGACTAAGATTTACAATTTTTAGTATTGAATTTATTTATACAAGAATTTAACTCTTGCCATCCAACTATATGGAACTAAGTATCTTATTTATAAAAGAATTTAACTCTTGCCATCCACCTATATGGAACTAAGTATCTTTCGTTCTACTTCCCATTTTAGTTTTAGTTTTCTCTTCCATATTCAATAGAAAACTTGCGTGTTTGATTTTTAGTTTATACTTTTCTGTTTAATTTTTTTCATAACTTATAAAATTATAAAAATTAATTTTTATTTTCTAATTTTATTTTTATTACAATATGACTTACTATTGACTGAATATATAATATGTAATATATAATTATTTAATATTAATTCTTAGTAAGAACTATGACTAGTATAATTAAATAATTTAATTTGATTTGATTTTATAGTTAATAATATTGATTTTTATAATTAAAAATATATTTATAAATAAATATTAATTTATAAATAAAAATATACAGCTTTTTACTTTTTAATTATTTATTTTAATAAAGATAGTAGATTTATTATTAAATATGATGAGAAGAGATTAAAATAAAATTAATTTAATAAATTAACTATTTTTAATTTAATGAAATATTTAATTATTATCAATAATAAAATCACGACTAAATTGATCTTAATAAATAAATAATTTATATTTTTATTTAAAAATATAAATTAAATTAAGAAACCAAAATAAAAAATCACAATAGAAATATACAAATAGAATCAAAAGATTCCTTAAAATTTAAAATTTTAATTAAAAACTAAAAATTGACTTGAACATTATCCAAAAAAATTAATAACAAAGCTTCAATTTTAATTAAAAACTAAAAATTGACTTGAACATTATCCAAAAAAATTAATAACAAAGCTTCAGTGAATAAATAAGCATAATTAGCATAAAACCAAAGCCAGAGCTGTGATCCTGTATAGGAGCCACAAGTTCTTGGTCACCAAGTGTAGTAGACATTTAATAATCCCTTATTCACAATGAAATAACAGTCAATAGTCAATACTTAATATCTACGCAGTGCTATAAAAGAACGGAAGAAATGAACCAAATTTAAAAGTGAGTTTGAGGTCCGGTTTAGAGAAAGAGAGAGGGTAAAAGTCTGAAGCAGGAAAGAAGCAGGAAAGGGCGCGTTTGTAAAAATTCTGACTGACCTATCTTTTTCTGCTTCTGTCTTCTGTGGATCTCTTCTGTCAGCCATTATAAAATTGTCTCTAAGATTGGGTTAGAGATTTTCTCGGTCTCCATCTCTCTCCCTCTACCACTTTAAGTCTGGATATTTCTTTATTTCTGGTACACTGTTAGATCTCCTTCTTCGTCTTCTTGCTGGGTTGTTCTTTGATTTTTCTTTCTCTGCTTAAATTTTAGGATTTGATGAACAAATTTGAGTTCTTTCCTTCAGTTTACTCATTGTCCTTTCTGGGTTTTCACAGATCTTTGATGTGTTGTGGTTAAGCTAGGAGGGCGAGTTGTTCAGCTTTGACTTTTTGATTATCTGCAATCACTTGGGCAGGTTTGTTCACTATTTTATGGTTTGTACTTTACATTTCGAGAGCTTTTTTTAAAAAATGTATTTTGACATAATGGTCTACACAATATGTAATTGAAAACTGGTTACCTTTTTCTAAAGAAGGTAAAAACTACTAGACTACTGATGATGTACAAAGAATGGAAATTCATGATGAAGAAGAGAGAACTAGCAGCGGGTTAATTCAAATTTTGTTTCTTGCTTGATGTTGAGGGTGTTAAAAGCATTTCAAGATTCTGTTTGGAAAAGATGGGATCTTTTGACACTTTTGTTTACCATTATTTGCATACGGCATGTTTTTGAGAGAAACAAGTTCTCTGCTTTATTCTACATTTTATTCTACATATAGGCCTTTTCCTTCTTGGACTTCGCTTTTAACTGAAATTATACTTGAAGGAAAAGGCCTTCTCTAGTTCGTGTTTGTATAATAGTTGTTTATACCAGATAGAGATTCTTATTTGGAAAGAATGTCTCCACTTTTTTACATGGTGGCGCTTTTCAGAAATTATTCGATAACTAGAACCCGAGGTAGCTTTCTCGTTGAAAATTAGGTATAAAGACATAGAAAGGTGATACTAGAATGATGCGCAAAGAAAAGTGCTGCTATTGAATAATTTCGACTACTCTCTCATAGTCCATATTCACATTGAAGAGCCTTTTACCGTATTGCTCTCTTTCCCTACTCGTCACTCTTTTTTCTCTCTGTATTTTTTTTTTTAACCTTTAATCTCTGCCTTTATCTTTGGTTATTGGGTGCTAAAGCAACTTTTAATATATGGACAGGCATATGCACTTGGGAGTTGAAAATAGTTCATAAGAAATTTTGCTATAGCGACTTCCGTTTTATTTGCTGTCATACCTGGCTGTAAGATGTCATTCCGCAGCATAGTTCGTGATGTTAGGGATAGTATTGGGAGCTTATCTAGGCGGAACTTTGACGTCAGGTTGAGTGGTCATCGCAGAGGAAAATCTCATGGTTCACTAAACAGTGTCCATGATGAACTTCTTGTGATCCAGAATAGTAGATGGGCAAGCCTTCCTCCCGAATTGCTTTACGATGTAATAAGAAGGCTTGAGGAGAGTGAGAGTACATGGCCTGCTCGAAAGAATGTTGTTGCATGTGCTGCTGTTTGTAGATCATGGAGGGTTATGTGCAAAGAAATTGTTAAGAGTCCTGAGTTCTGCGGGAAACTTACCTTTCCAGTCTCTTTGAAACAGGTCTGGCTTTTTGGTTCTTTTCCATGACCCCTGAGACCAGCCGTCTCTGTATCTTTTACATTAATCATCTATGTTCTTTTAAGCAGAACAATTTCCTTAGATGTTAAAGGGTAGTCATTCTAATTTTTCTATGTGTAACTTCAGTCAGGACCACGTGATGGAAGCATCCAATGCTTCATTAAAAGGGACAAATCTAATTTGACATATCACCTTTTTCTGTCTCTTGGGGGCCCTGGTAAGCATCACTCTGGCTGTTTAAGGGTCTTCATAAATTTTTTTCACATTAAATAGGGTTGATTATTTTTCCTTGTTTCATTTTTATTTGATTTTATGCAAGACTCATTCCATCAGAAGTTGTGTAACTAAGATATAATAAGATTGAATTTCAAGATTCTCATTGCATAAATTTTATTTAACTTGATTAATGAGCTCGTGTGCATTAAATGGTAGTTCTATTAATTTGTACTCAAGTTGTAGATCAATCGGGTATTTCTTTATCTGGAAAGTTAGTGTTGTGGATATCATTGCTTGATATGTAACTTGAAAGTTACATCTGACCTCATACTTCTATAGTCCTTACTCATGGACATCTAATTTCTATCAACTTTAGGTTTCCTATTCTGGTTGCTCAGACTTTCCTGTTAGTGTTATTTGTTTCCTAACTCTGATTGCCCTAAACGTTTGGTTTACATTCCTTGATCATTGTAGAAGTGATAGAAGGGAACTGTTGTATTGTCTCTGCTCAAATTTCAATGCTTTAGCTTTTTGCATGAAAGTCTTCCAAATGCAGAAACAAAAAGTACAATAGCAAAGCAGCTAATAATTAAGCTGGAAAAGCAGTTTGCTTGACAGTTTTAATATCACAGATAATTGCCAAATATGCCCATATCATTCTTGAACATGTTGTTTTTGAGTGGATTGGCCAAGTTTTTCTGGTTCATAATGAGATTCCTAATCTGGATCATTGGTATTCTTTGAAGTCTTTGTATAATTTCTGAAGTATAACTTTGATTCCTATTTATGGCAGGCTTGAAGATTATTTATTGATTATCAGTGTTGGTTGACAACTCCAAAAACTTATTCCTGTTGCAATCCTTCTGATACAGTTTCTTGTTCTATTCTTCCATGTTGCAGCTTTACTCGTTGAAAATGGTAAATTTCTACTTTCTGCAAAAAGGAACCGGCGTACTACTTGCACAGAGTACATAATCTCAATGGATGCTGACAACATTTCAAGATCCAGCAACACATATATTGGAAAACTTAGGTAAGCATAAATAACAAGACGATGCTTACAAGAGTTACTCAGATGATCTCTAACTTTTGATAAAGGATGTTGGTAACCATAATTATGGCTTATTCACGATGTTTAATCTATTGAAGGGATTTCATGCTAACCCTTCGTAGGAGAGGATCAAGCCTAAACAATTAACTGTAAAGCTTATGTCATATCGTAGGATTTTTTTTTTAAAAGTTTTGTTTGGATGATCAAAGCTGTTCTTATTTGGAATTAAAAGATATTTGCATCATCTTTACCAGGAATCTATTCTTATCTTTTAGCTAGTTTTACGTAAATGTTGCTGTTTGTTGTCCTACTTTTTCTATGCATCAAGAGCTTTTCATCTTAAGCTGGGTTGTTATCTTGCATTGCAGATCGAACTGCTTGGGTACAAAATTTATAATTTATGACACGCAACCTCCATTCACTTCTGCCCATATTCCTGCTCCTGGGCGAACGAGCCGGAGATTTTATTCCAAAAAGGTGTCCCCAAAAGTTCCATCTGCGACCTACAACATAGCCCAGATAACATATGAATTAAATGTGCTAGGAACAAGAGGCCCTCGAAGAATGCACTGCGTTATGCATTCCATCCCAGCATCAGCACTGGATGCTGGTGGCACTGTTCCTGGCCAACCAGAGATTCTTCCCTGCTCCCTTGAGGACTCATTTCGTAGCATTTCTTTCACAAAATCTCTTGACCACCCTGTTGAATTTAGCAGCTCAAGATTTTCTGAGATTAGTGTAGTTCATGATGACGATGAGGATGGCAAAATGAGACCCTTGGTTCTTAAAAACAAGCCCCCAAGATGGCATGAACAATTACAGTGTTGGTGCCTTAACTTCCGGGGGCGGGTGACTGTAGCCTCTGTTAAGAATTTTCAGTTAATTGCTGCCACCCAGCCAGCTGCTGGTGCTCCAACCCCATCTCAGCCTGCGCCTCCAGAGCACGATAAGATTATTCTACAGTTTGGTAAAGTTGGCAAAGATATGTTTACAATGGACTATAGGTATCCACTATCTGCTTTTCAGGCTTTTGCAATCTGCCTGAGCAGTTTTGATACCAAACTGGCCTGTGAATAGAATTTGAAAATGTGAAATTGGTAAGGAAAAGCAAAGGAACTCCTATGAAATGATAGGCTTTTCATTTCATGTTAATTTCTTTGTTTTCTTTCATCACCATCTCTCTCTCTGTTTTTATGTCAAGATAAGGATAGGAAATTGCTATTGCTTCCTGTAAACTACTTTGTTACTTGGGTGGTGGCCTCGTATCAGCAAGACTCATCTTTTCATTCTTGTCACAAATTCATAAGTTTCAAACTAATGTAATATCTGATTATTTTAGTTTTCTGTTTATTCCTTTCCATTGTTTACTTAGATACCAATCTATAGCGTCTGGCCCTTTGTTGGGTAACCAGTAACCTATTAAGAAGAGCTGTGATATACCATCCTCACTCCTCATCATGAAGTAGTAGTATAATACTTCAATAACCCATAATTAAAATTTAAGTAAGAATTTTTGTTTATCAGCTTTAGTAACAATGAATAATAATGCGAATGAAAGGGGGTTTGTTTTTGGAAGAAGACATATCAAACTGATGGTAATGAAAGAAATGTTAATTAAAGTTTTCTTTTTCCCTATGGACAATATCATGTTATTTTCTATGTTTGGTCATGGTAGAGAATGACTGATAGTTAGGATCTATTTGTTTATGGAAAATGATTTTCCGCTTCATAAACTAATATATTTTTAACACTTGATTAGATTAGAAAATCATTCAAATTAAAACTAAGAACGTAGCTTAGTATGTTCTCACATATTACTTACTTTCATGCTTTGTTATCTTCCGGACCAACTTAATATCATAGATAACTGTTAGAAGGGAAGATGAGAGATCCTATCCAAAGATGGCCCTAAGGTTCAATTTTGAGTTAAAATTTTGAAAATATTTTTCAAATTCGAGTTTTTAGTATAAATACTCAAACATGATTTAATTTGACTTTGGTTTAATTTTGACTAATTCGTTATTAGATCTAACTTGATCAAAATTTAGTTAAAACATTCTAGTATAATTTTCAACTTTGCAATTTAGCAATCAAACGTATACTTCAATTTTGCATCCCCAAGTTCACTATTAAAACTTAAGTATGTCCAAAACTGCAAAGCTCTAATTAAACCTAATTGAATCGTATTAAGCACTGCCTAACTAAATGCAATTAATTATAAATTAAGAATAATCAAATGCAATTAAGTATGATTGAATTATTTAATCCTATTTAAAACTCTTAAATGCTAATATAGTTCAATACACCAAATTAAACGTAACGAGATGCAGCCAATACAAAATAAACTATAAATAAAATAAATAAAACTAGAAATAAAGCTAGACATGCATCAACTAAACGGTAAATTATATAAAAAATTCTAAACTTATCTCAATTTCACAATATTAGCCTAAACTTTAAAAATTGATGCTAAAATACTTGAATTTTCAATTTGTTGCTAAATTAGTTCAATGTTAATTTTTTGTTAATTGCTAATACGACTTGTCATTTCAGATTTTTGTACTTGTCACGTAGTTGCCACTTGTCCACTATTGATCTAATTAATTACTAATTATTTTACTAAAATTTAAAACATAATTTCCCTAAAAGTTGTTCATCTGTTTATTATTGTCGTAGTTAGAGACAAAGACAAAGTTCACAAATCTTAGCATATCTTCTTCCAACATAGTCTGAAGACTATGGTTATTTAGGCTCCAAAGACGGATGGCTCCATCCTAACTCCTGTTGTAGTGAATCCCACCACATGC
>JAOQMM010000005.1:12963598-12975625 GCA_027563515.1 Erythroxylum platyclados
AAGATGGTAAGTCAAAGATTGGATCAAATCTCTTGTACCTTTTAGCCAGTGCCCATTCGGTGCCGCCCTCACGCAAGAATCGATCTTTAGCGAGGCATAACACTGGCATTGGAATGCGTAACGTAAGCAAGGATCGGCATTACCATTCTCCCAGGCATTCTCGTTCTCTCTCATGGAGTGTTTCAGTATCGTGGTCTGCATCTAAGCAACTCCAATCAATGGCTAACAACCTGCTCCAACCTCGAGCTTATGAGATTGAGGTCACAAATGGGCTTGCATCCCTGGTTTTCGTTATGAGCTCTGTGCTTGTGTTAGTAGCGTGGGCCCTTGTTGCTGCCATTCCCTGCCAGGACAGGGGGCTTGGCATGTTCTATTCCATCCCACCCATTTTTGCGTGGGGTATTCCGCTCAACGCACTTCATAATAGAATTTTGGAGCAATCTAAAAAGAGCGAGCATGTAAACTCTAATGGGTTGCTCAAGGAAATATATCAGATTGAGAATTCTACTCGTCATATGATTGACTTGCTTGATATGCCTCACTTTCCATTGACAGAGGAGAAGAAAACTCAAGTTCAACAGGAAGTGCAGCAGTTGGCTATGGTTTGGAAGACTTTTAAGAACGAATTGGATCCTTTGGAACGTCAAGTAAGGGAGACTTTCCGTAAGATAGTGAGTTTCCGAACAGAGGGCCTTGAGATTCTATCTACTGTGCCAAGGGACTCGGCGTAAAGAAAGTCCTTGAGTGATTTTAAGCATCAAATGTACAAATTTACAAATTTCTTTCTACATCTTTAGCTGTCATTTTGCAAGAAGAATTACTGATTTGACATGTAGCCTTTGTATCAGACTCTACATTTGTTTGAATGGTGAAAATCGATAGTGGAGCAGCTGCTGTGGGTGGTTCTTTTTCTCTTTTCCTTTTCTTGTCTTTTCTTCTTGAGCAATCGCTACTCTTCTCTATCAAATGTTCTACTTAGATAACTGTGGTTCATCAGCTAAAATAAAACTTATTTTGCTCTTTTGGTGATCGAAAGTAGAAGATTGAAGTACTCAATCAAGTTAAACGATTCATTATATGGAAAAAAAAATGGAAAAGAGATCAAATGGCAAGGCAACCACTTAGGAAAAAAAAAAAGAAAATGCCTAGATTGGTCAATTAATCCGTAGAAGTTGTGATATGACTCCCTGTAACTATTTGTTCCTTTTGGAAAGAAGACGGAGTTTCTCAAAATCTATTTAAACTTTCACAAATATAAAAGATGCCTTTTGGCGTTAGAGAAAGATAGGGAAACAAAGAAAAGTGAAAATATGTGAAAAGATATATTGATGTACCATTCTTGAGAATTTAACTATTACATTATGTTTGGATAATTGTATATGAATATTAATATATTTTAAGAGGGATAAGACAACTTAATTTTATCATGTTGCAATCGTCTTGACATTTTGTGTGGTATATGTTTTTGTGCATAACTTTCAAGTTTTATTTAAGGAGCCACATTTAATAACTATGAAAAGGATATTACAATATATGAAGAGGTTGCCTTCCTTCATTAGGAATATGGTATTCCATATTAGAAAACTTGGAACTTATAAAACAAAACCTAGGTGGGTAATTTGGCCCAAGGCATTCAATTGTCAATTTCGTTTTCAATAGGGTTAGCCAAGTAGTTGCTTTAAACAGATCAACCTCCATCATTGATTTCTACATTGGGGTCCAATAATGATGTAAGTCTTTAGTAGCTAGTCTAATGATTAAAGTATAATAAGAGCCTCTGGATAGAAGATCAAGGTTAAGAGAAGAGAAATAAGTCCTTGGAGTGGATTGAGAGTATCTTATAATCAAAATTTAAAAAAGTTATAAAGATTATTGAAGAAAATGAGGTCCTAACTCTTTATTTTTATAATAATAAAAAATATTTCTATTAATGAATTTAGTAATGGTGATATTAGTATCTTTATTGGAAGGAAATCAAGCAATGAAAGATCAAGTTCAATAGAAGGAAAAAAAAAAGACTAAAAGAGCTAAAGGAATGAATTAAACAATTAGAGGATGAAAAAAAAAGAGCAAAGTGGAGCGCATATATAATCAAGAGAGCTTCAAGTTAAGTCGATCAAAAACAAAAAGATTGGAACCTTTCCATATATGACAAATCATTATAATCTTTCTTGTAACCTTACTTTAGTCATTTCAATAGTCCAGGGGCTCAAATATTATGTACTCATTTCATTGTGTGCATAATTCATAAATTATTTCATTATCAAAAGGAAATTTGATTTAAGTTTAAAAAAACATCTTGATTTATCAAAAATACTTTTAAGGAACCTTTGAAATAGTATTGGATAAATTTTTGTCAAATAAGTTTTTTTTTTATATATTTGAAAGAACATGATAAGTTTTTAAGAAACTTATTTTAGGAGGTTTGGTAGATCGATGTTAAAGTTAGGTTGACCTATGTTAGGATTTTAAAATATTTGTATGCATTATGCTCATAAATTGGTCAATCAATGTCTTTAAAGAAATTTATTTCAAGTACCATGAGTTTATGCAAGAATAATAGTTAATACACTAGTCGACCAATATCATGCATTGGTAATACTAGTTGATTAATGTCACTATTACTAGCCATTATAATAACTATAATAAGGCCTGCCCTAGGCTCACCCTCAGCCATTATGATAACTAGTTTGTGTATTTAGCAATCATATTTTATTAGTGTAAATAAAGCATAAATGAGTTGTCAGAAGGATCATCGACATTAAAGAGAGTCTTGAAAATGTTTTGAGATAATGTCATTACGTTCATATGTATGTGAGCATGATATAAGCTCTTATTGTATTGATACGATCAAGAAAGGATTTCTTCAATTGTATTTGATTAATTGAAATATCAATTAAGAGAGAAATTGATTCGTTTATGTTTTCTCTTCACTTTTGAAAATTAAAAATGTATAGATGATTCATGTTTAAACATAAGAAATGAAAATCTATGGAGGGTTCCTTTTCAACCATTGAAGGAAGTGAATTTCTTAAATGGAGCTAAGGGAGTACACATAGGTCAAAGGTTCTTTAACTAAACCACTACAAATCAATTATGACTTTCTTTTTTCTTTCTCTTTATTATTATTATTTTATAATTTTCACTGATCAAGTTTTTTTTAAAGTAAAAGAATGTGATTAACCAAACCTATCAAAGGCTTCATTACAACAAAGTAGCAACAATCTTTTGACTGTTACTAATGTCATTTACTATATATCAATAGTTCCATTTTTTACATCCCTACTCAACTTAAAGGATATGAGCTTTCAAGAAGAGTACAATCAAAGATTCCATCTAAATCTCATTGGCGCACTAAAATTAACATTTGCTTTATGTGTTAGCAGTGCTTCTCTAAACTAACAAATGATCTTATAAGATAATTCACGATTATCCATTAGCGTCCTAACATTTTATTGTTTCTTTCTCTCTAAATGGAGTAAATGGTGTAGTTAAACGCAACCTTCAGGCTAGGACTATGTCCACCTATTCTTATTGATCTTTCATAAGCCCAGGTAAGAATATTACACCAAATGGACTCACCACAGAATATATTTACAAATTGTTGGATTTTATAATAGATTGAGCTAGTATATGGGCATTAGAAGTAGAGATGTGAGATGGTCTCAGGTTTAGAGGAGCAAAAATTCCATTGGGTATCATCAAAGGCAATGATTCTATCCTTAGTTTTGAGTCTATCTCATGTTATGAGCCATGTTATGAAGGAGGCTTTAGGCTCTTGAGTTTTATCCCACACTATATCATACAATTAGACCTATGAAGAGTAAGGCTTGAGATACTTCAAGCAAGAGGAGTTGCTAAAGATGTTATTCTCTTAAGCTTATTATGATATTGGTTATTAAATTTTACGAATTGATATCTTGACTTAATTAAAATCTATCCATTAATACTTTATTTCATTATTGAATATTGATTTGAATTAGTATGCAAAAGGATGATAGTTAGAATAAAATTTGATTTTATAACTTATATTTTTATTATTCATTGAAATAGTCAATTTAAATGAAAATTGCATACTATTTACACAAATTAGCCCATCTTTTTCGTGAGCTATTGAGCCTAAGAGTGAAATTTCAAAAAATTTTAAGCTCTTTTTATTCTTTCATATGTGCTATCATATATAGTGGAATGATTCTAAAACTTACTTTTACTATGCATATTGAGACCATATTTGTTAAATTAGAAGCATTAAAATAATGAAGGCACTTAGATTCATCAACTTGCTTTAGCCTATTTCTTTGATAAATACCTTACCTTATTTTATCCCTTAGGAATAACCAATTTTGAGCCTTAGCCTCTTTCATTGTTTATACCAATTCTTAACCTTTAATCCTATTTTCTTTCAAGTCTTTTTATTGTTTTGAACCCTGAAGGTTATTGACATTACTTGCTTGTTTGAAATTTTGAAAAGTTCAATGTTTTCTTTAATAGTGGTATATGATGAATGCTTAAAATTGTTTTGATTGAAAAAAAAAGAATAATAGAAAAGAAAAGAAGAAAATATATAGTATCATTAGTTTTATAATGAGTGGATTTGTATTTATTTTGATCAAGTTTCATGTAATGATTCTTTTGTAAATTTCCTTTAAATTAACATCTTTTATTATCCCAATCCTACCTACACTATGTTTCATTACAACCTTATAAAGACCTTTTGATTATGATTTACTTAAGAACAAGCAAAAGCTTAAGTGTGGGGGTATTTGATATATTCATATTTGACTATATTTATTCACCCATATTTAATATATTTTGTTTGATATTTTATACATTTATTATATATTTGGTACGTAATTTGCTCTAAGTGCATTTATAGGTTATAATTGTCTTCACAGACTAAAAGAAGAATTCGGATGAAAATGTAGTATAAAACGAAGTTTTAAAGCAAAATAAGGGATACACAGTCGTGTCTATAACTGTTATATCTCATAGCCTGTGCAGAATTGTAAATTCTAGAGATTTTGGGATATACACGATCCAGTAAACACTCGTGTATTAGACCGTATATCTTCTAGAAACCTTAAAATTGTTGATTGCAAACCTAGAGATAGGTCGACATAAATCCTCTAGATTAGGGTAAAACCTAATAGCGAAATTCATAAATCGTTAAAGCAATCCTAAAACCTTTAACTTGAAGAATTTTAGTTAATAAACTTATGATTAGTTGTTAGTAGTCTCGAGAGAGTTATTAGCATAAGATAGGAATTTCCACGGTCTAATAGTTAATAAAATAATTACAAAATAAAAGGTTAATTATCTAAGATTTTAAGGGGATTCATTACTTAGACGTTAATTCTTGATATCAATTATTTTCTAAGCGATTTTCTTTTTTCTCTATTCATTATTGTTTCCTACTTTATTTCATTTGTTTTAAGTATTATTTTTAATTAAAAACCAATACGCAATTTGTAGATGAAAAAATAGGAAAATGCTAATTACTAATAATTATTGTCTTCATGGAATTCCACCTATATTTGTCTGTGTTAGCTACAGCTACATCGTGCATTTGCGGTTAATTAAATATTGACAACTTTAAAATTAGTCAATCACTATGTAACACGATCTGTCATCCACTTATATATATTCATCTTAAAAGTTGAATTTTTTAGAAGAACAAAGGTTAATATATGATTGAGTTAGCCAAAAATGAAAATTTTCATGCAATTTTCCTTGTAAAGTTTTTGGATTCTTAACCAACTCCTTCTCAAAGTATCCTCTTCTTAATTACCTAATGTAGAACATAAAAAATTAAACTACGGTAATTTAAATATAAAACCATAATAAAATACTTAATAAAATATATGTATATTATAAGTACATTATTTATCAAAATTTTCTTTTTTAAAAAGTAAGTAAATATATTTAGTAAAGTAAAAATGTATTTGTGTTACAAGAGAGCAAAGTAACATCTTACAAAACAACAAGGGGTGAACAAGTAAGCTGAAGCTTGCATACCCAATAATCTTAGAAAAACTTATTGCACGAACAAAATTAGCACCTAAAATAGCACAAGGTATAGAGAGCTATGTGTAATTTACAAGCCAGTATGGAGCCTTATGCATCATGAAAGTGAGAGCTTATAACATAAATTGGAAGACAAGTCCAAAGTGAGATATTTGGCTAATGCATTTAGTCTAATCTTATGCATTAACTTTCCTAAGTTCTCCCAGATAGTGACAGCTTTGTTCCCAAATATTCTACATTTTCTTTCCCTCTAGATATTGTGGCCTAGCCTACCAAAACCTATTCCAAATATCTTCAAATCACCTTTATACCTTAATTGAACTTTGGAAGCCTAGCTAAGAGTTTCTTTCCAGTTAGTAACATCAAGTTGTATTTTGAAAAAGCTGACAAATTGATTCCACATTGTAGAAGAGTAATCACATCCAAAATATAAGGATTAAGAGTTTCTTGAGCTGAAGTGTAGAGAGCACAACCTAAATTATTAATTGGAAACTCAAGTCTATCTTTAGTGTTAAGTTTCCTAAAAGAAGTTAACCATAAAATAAGCAATTGGGAGAGAATAATGTTTAAGTCCTAGACCAACTTGGTCCATTCTGTATGAATAGGTGGATTAAGTAAAAGCTTCTTGCATGATGAAGTTGAGAATCTAAGTGATTTGTTCTTCAACTATAAGATGCACTCCTCCCTAGATTACTTAGGTAAGTAATTAGGCCAATTGTTTATGATTGGATCCTAGTAGAGTGGAAAGGCCATTTCCAAGAGTTATTAGTGATGATCATATTCACCTTAGTTTAGGCTTGGATCATCAGCCTAAGGAATAAAAGTTCATTGAGCTTATATAAAGGACCTAATCCATACTAGTTATCGAACTATAAGTCATTATTATTGCTATTTCCAACCATTCTTTTCACATAGGACTGCATTAGCTCTCCAGTTCTTAAGATCTATTGAAAGGTCCATGAGTGAGTAGGGTTGATGCTAATGGACCATATACTTTCTCCCTTCAAGTAATAACAGTGAATCCATTTGAGCCATAAATTTTCTTTCTCTGAACATAATTTCCATAACATTTTTTCCAATAAAATCTTGCCCATCCTCCTAGTAGAAGTGATGCCAAGACCCCTATGTAGCATAGGTAAACAAATAGTGCAACACTTAACATAGGGAATCCTATAATTTTTTCATATCCTAATCTAAATAAAGTCCCTAATCATTTTATGTACCGACTTCATAACTTCTTTTGGAATAGCTAGCCGAGAGCACCAATAAGTATAGACATTCCCCAATACAAAATGGCTTCCCTAATAGGATAGAAACATATTACACCATCCATGCAATTTCCTTTGAATGGAGCTAAGTATAGGGGACCATTTAATGGTATTGAGCCTTTTAAAGGAGATAGGAACCCTTAGATACTTGAATGGAGGTAGTTAGTGTGTCAATCCTATGGAGGATATTAAAGAAGTGATATTTGAATGAGCACCAACAGAAAAGAAATATGAAATTTTAGAGGGGATAAAAGCTAAACTTGAGATAACTTTATAGGCTTCCAAAGAGTTTATTAGAATCATGATTGATGGTGAATTATCTTGATAAAGCATAATAAAATCATCTACAAAGGGGATTTGAGAGATCTTGAGCTTACTACATTTTTAATGTTACCTAAAACCAGGTTCCTTGCTAATCTAGATCGTAGTGATTTTGGACATAATTTCCATGCAAATTGTGAACAAATAAGGTGATAAAGGATCAACTTGTCTGGGTCCTTGAGCTGCTTTAAATAATTTATAAGGTTCGTCATTCACAATCACAACAAAGGAGACTGAGGTAATGCAATTTCATATCCATTCCACAAACTTAACAGGATATCCCAATGTATATAATGAATTAATAATGAAATACTAATTCACAAAATCAAAAGATTTGGTAAAATCAATCCTTAAAGAACAAATTGTAGCCTTTAAACAACTCTCATGCAATCAAAATATTGTCACTGACATACATAATAATATTCCCAAAAGTTTTCTCCAATCAATTTGCTAAAATTTTCAAAATGATTTTATAGATCACATTACAACATGCAATTGGTCTATAATTATTTAGAATTGAGGGATTAGGGACCTTAGAGACCATGCATAGGTATGTTTTGCTAAATTAAATAAGCATTATGCTTGCTCTGAAAAATTCCATAATAAAATTCGAGATCATTAAGCTAGTTTGTTCCCAGGTAGCTTGAAAGAATCTAGCATTATGCCTATCTAGACCAGGAGCTTTATCAGGGTGGAATGAAGAAAAAGTGGTTCCAATTTCCTTAAATGTTATCTATTTATTTAAATTAGAGAGATGTTATGCTTGTAGAGAGCCATTAAGAGAAGACTCAAATCCTTAGTGATAGGCATTACTTCTTTGCTTTTACCCAAAATTTTCTTCAAATGACCTAAAAATCTCTTTGAGTTGCTCCTTCCCATACACCACATTGCCATTAATATCAAGGAGTGAAATTATTTTGTTTCTATTCCTCCTCCCCTAAACCACATTGTAGAAAAACTTTAAGTTTTTTCCCTTTCCCTTAACCATAAGACCTTTGACTTTTGTCAAGAGTTATAATTCTCTACAACATTGAGGCATTTTTTCAAATCTGTATATTCTTAAAGCTTGATTAATGGATCAAAGGGGGTGTTAGCTAAAGCTTTTTGGCAGTTATTTAAGGATTCAAAGGCAGTTTTCTTATCTAGGAGAATAGGATCTGTGGTAGTCCTTGATACCTTGATTAGCTCTGCCTTGATCACTTTTAGTTTTTAAGAGAGTTGATAGGCCTATAAGCCTAAGACTGAAAAGCTCATCCTATTTATAACAATTTATCTGAAATTAGGGTGTTTTAGGAGAGAATTGAAAAACTTGAAAGGATCTCTTCTCTTGATTATTGTAGGATTCAACTTAACTTTAATAGGAGTAGGATCCGAGAACAATGGATTATTGAAAGACGGAGCATCCAAGCCAATCAGAGTTGATTAAGCATTTGTCTAATATTTTTATAGATGAGCCAACCCCTATATTGACTATTACTCTAAGTGAATTAGTGGCCAATATATTTGAGATCTGTTAGCCCCAAATTACTAGTTAATTAGGTCAATTCCTGGTACATATCTCTTGTAAGCTTGATATTCCCTTCAGTTTCTAAGGGGGTAAGGATACAACTGAAGTCATTAGAAATTATCCAGGGGGAGCTTAAACCCCCTTCATTTTGTTCCAATTCACTATATACTTGGTTCCTTTGAAATTCCGAATTAGTTGCATCTGCCGTAGTAATTGCAAAAGGGTTAGTAAACTTTTCATGATAACCTCACAGTGAATGAGTTAGTGAAGAACCAGCTCTTTAGAAGGAAAAAATGAGGGTCCAAAGTAGAAGATGATTTTACCATTGAAGTGAGCTAGATGATTGTTAATGGTAGTCTACTCCTTGTTTAAAAACTTTAAGCCAATGTTAAAGGGATCTTTCTTTATTCAGGTCTCAATAAGACAAACAAAATGTGGCTTCTAAATAATTCTTGAGTGTCATTTGTTTATTAGGGGAGTTGAATTCCCTTACATTCTACACTAGAATACTCATTTAGAAGGGGTTGAACCAACCTTCTTCCTTTTTAGTCCCACGACTAGACTTAGATTTACTAGTACTTAGCCTTGAACTGGTGAGTATAACTTCCAAATTACCTTCATCTACATTAGGGTTAGGTAAATTTTCATAATGAGCACGAGATTCACTTATATAAGCATTTGTTGTAGTTGTGACTATTCTAGTGTCACAAACTTCTTCAATTTGGGGCAAAAGGGAGTAGAGTCTTCCCCAGGAATAGTTGGAATGCCATTTTCACCTTTTGCAAGCTTATACATCTTCAGAGAATTTTCCTTAAGAGTATCACTCTACACATTCTTTGGAAGATCTAATACTATAGGAACTGGGTACTTGCATCTTGATCTTCTTGGATTTTAGGTCTTCAAATTTTCACCATACCTCTCTTCAATGGTTTCCAAATACCTCTCTTCAATGGTTTCCAAGAGTAAGTAACTTGAATATTGTCCTCCACCAAGTCCCCTACTTTATTGAATCTCATGATATTGATAGAATTAGTTAAGTCCTCCAAATATGCTTCCGTACATATTCGAGCAAAGCCAATCTGCAGTGGAAGCTAATGGTGTAGCTCGAAACTTTAATGACCAGTACTCTAAAGGAACTTTATAGAGGTTTGCCCAAACAAGAATGGAGTCCAACCTCAATTTGTCCAATGTAAAACCTGGTTTCCATTTCCTCACCAATAAAGGTCTTCCTTAAACATGCTAAGACCCCATGTCAATGAACCTGAGGTTTTCATTTCCTCGCCAAAAAAGGTCTTCCTTGAACATGCTAAGACTCCACGTTAATGAACCTAAAGATGAAGAAATAATCTTTACTGGTTAAGGTATTCTCCAAACCAAGTTTTCTCTAGTTATAATTCGCCCATTGTTGCACCAAGGAAAATGCCAGTCCCTTGTCCAAAAAGTAGCAAACCAAAGCTACTTTCCATTTCCTAGCTAACCAGCAACAAAAAGAGAGAGGAGATAAAATAATGGAGAGACTGGGAACAGGACAGGGGCTAGAAGCAAAAACAGAAAATGGAAGAATACTAACAGACAACGCCTTCTCAAAAGCCTCAATACAACTGTCGCAACATGGCAATCTACTCCATTACTTCCATTGATATCTTCCAACCAATCATATCAAAGCATTATACATGCTAGTCCATACAAAAGGAATGCTTCAAAATATAAACAAACATATAGGTATTGTTTATTTCTAACGGATAAATTATCCCTCAGAGTAGAGCAGTGAATTGAAGCAATAATAGTACGAGTCTTCTGTTCTGCATTTTGACATGGACAGTGTGTGAAGCATTTCTTCTTTCCTTCACGCAAACTGTATATCAGAAAGTCCTGTGAATTTATAGCCTGTCACCTCGCCTCATACCAACAAAGAAAGATTATGTACATTAGCAATCCCAAAAATAGCAGTCCCAAAAATCCCTCCCCCCAACCATATTCATCACATTGCTAAACGTCTGGTCCAAAATAATATCTTTCTTCAAAAACCAGAATGGTCACCAGTAAACCGGGAAGCCAAAATTGTTGTGAAGTCAAATCTTTTCCACTGTTTTAAGGTTCAACCACAGAATTCTGAGACCCCAGTCCCATATGATTAGCGTTCATTCACATTAATCAGATACCCCACTTGCAAGATGTCTTGAAGGATTGGCTTTCATGAAAAACAACCTCAGAGCACACGAGGTAATGCATCTGGTGGACCAACATCTTTCGGATAACGAAATTCTCTCTCATTGAACAACAAATGTTGTGGAGGGTGATAAGAAATAAGGAACTCAATGCAGGTACACCATTATCAACAAAACAGTTCCGGGAATGACCACATAATCAACCTCGCAAATATGTCGGACTCAAGGAATTCCACATGAGCAGCCCTTCCAATTATGGTGTTGAGGTTCCTAGTCTGAGAAGATGTGTCAAAACTGATATCACAGCGCATGAAAATTCGAGGCTCAGAGGATGGAGCTTGAATCTGGTTCAAACAATTATTTAGCATATCCCAGAAGACTCTGCCCCTTTTTGTGTAATCCAACATGGATGCCGGAGACATATCAATCCTGGCTGAATGATAAGGAATATAACCATCCTGGATATACAAAAACAAATATGGAATTGAAAATCTTCCCTACAAACAAATGAATACATGCTAGACAAGGGAACATGAAAACAGCAGGTTGTCGGTCATCACAAAGTTTCTTTGCAGGCAATAGGAACATATTCAATACTTGAAGAGTTAAAATAGTCTTGTATGCACAAGGACAATAATTTTTTAGTTCTTGTGCTTGTACTGTGATGAGGATGCCTTTGTAGGGAAGCGCTATTTTAGGCGCAAAGAGAGTGGCGGCTGAGGAATTTAATTCCTTCATA
>JAOQMM010000005.1:12982818-12995528 GCA_027563515.1 Erythroxylum platyclados
TAAATTTTATGGGTCTTAACCACTAGTATGACACATCTTCTATTCATCCTACATCAACGTATATAATATTGCCTAGAAAATTCATAAACATAATAGAAAGAATTACTAAACTAATTTATTAGTTGAATTAATTATTTAATTATATAAATAAAATAATAATATAAATCGTTATCCTTATAAACCTAAATTTATTTAGAAAAGAGTTATAGGAGAACTTTCAAAATTTAGAAGCACACAACCCATAGGATTGATGACAACTTGGACTTCAATCTTAAGGGTCCTCGTATAAAATTTTATCGGACTTACTAATTCGGATTTAAAAAAGTTGCAACCTTTATTCTAGATCAATAACAGGTAACATTCATTACCAAGAAAGGTATCAATGAAATTACCTAACCCCTTTACCATGGAATAGACTCAATAGAACACCCAAGTTAAAAACATGCCCAGACTGACATGAAATTGGAAAAGGAGAATTGTTTATTAAAAACAACCCGAAACACATTTCCACTGGTATTTTGGATTTATGCATCAAGGCAGCCTATCGTATTGTTGATTAAAAGAAACTTGTGGTTTGATTTATCCCCTTGAGGTCTTTGTGTTTGATGATTATTAAAATAAATCCTACAAATTATGAATATGATCTTGTAACCAAAAAAACTTCTAAATACTAGTATGGAATCAACTCTGTTTCAATATAATTTATCATAAATACATAAATAAATATATATATATATAAGTACAAAAAAAATGTATAGAAAGATCTATTTTACCAATTATAACTAAACTTTTAGTGCTAAATTTAAATCACAACGGGCCTTGGCGCAATTAACACTTATTATAACTTAGTTGGAGTGTAGAAAGAAATATGGGGTTCGATACACTATCTTCTAGTTGGAAAATCAGTAAATAGTAATGGTTCTCAAATCTAAGAAAAAGAGCTAACTTTGTAAATGAAAGCACATAAGAGTAAATTACTGTTTTCTTCTCATATACTAAGGGTTGCAAAGATTGGTGGTAATTTAAAAGGTTTTCATAAATTGTTGGGTAAAAGAAAATCATAATTTTACATATTAGTGGGGAACTCAAAAAGCTTCTATCACATGTGATCATAGATTTTAAGATTACCAATTCAAAATTTTCAATTGATTGTCATTGCTACAAATTTCAAATACTTACTAGGGAGTTGCTTATAATTTCCTTTTCTTTTGGAAAGACTTTTTCTTCCCAAAGATTATTTCTAGAATATATTTACACAAAAATGACAACTGTTTGATAAATGTGACCATGAAGACTTACTTCTGCATCTTATTGATTCACAGAACCTATAGGTTGTCATAAATGAAGCATGTTTCCCACTTGCCTCATTTAAGAATAGCGTAATGTACCCTTAATAGTTTTAGTTAATCATCAACACCTTGACCATAAAGAAAACAAATAAGTAATGTCTTCTTTTTGTGAACACTCTTCATTTACACTCATTAAGCATACTAAACCGGGGAGAAAAAAAAGCTATAAGAAACGACTTAATAATTAGACATACCTGTGGAATGTCAAAAATTGGTTCCATATGTAGAGAATTTGGTTCCCCAAAGAATGGATTATTTTTGACAAATCATCTCGAGATAACGAATAGAGAAATGCATCATTTTGAAAATCTGCTCTACCATATACTTTCTGTTTAAAACAAAATAGAAACATTTAATAAACAAATATGTGACAAATTCAGTTTACTCAAGTAAGCAAGAAAGTAAGATTCAACATCTTTGATATCAGGAGCACACAGTACCTTAACACCATTCACCAGCTTGTACGATGCTTGAGAATTGTAATCCATATTATGGAGAATAGATGGGGAAATGAAAGGAAATTTTGCATGACTCATATTGGAAATAGAATTTCCCAAGTCAATAACTTGGTCTATAGCTTTGCATACTTTTTCTATATCTTCACAAAATATATCATGCGCTTGTAGTAATGCTTTAATGAGCACAATCTGCTTAGAATTTGGCAAAGCCCCTTGACTCAAATCCTGCCATTAGAAATATAGTGTTAACAAAAACAAACACGAAGAACTTTTTAGCAAATTAAGGTTCAAAAAAGTATTCAAATTCCACAACTTATTGCATGGAAATGATATAATAAAAAAAACAATGGACAATGGTAACCTCATAAAATTTACGAACCTCATAGGTTTCAAGAATATATTCCTCTCCATTTACCTATCTTATAATTATAAGACTTATAACACTCCTTTCATCATTCTCTCGTCCTCCTAAAAGAGAAAGATCCTTAAGGAAATTTGTCGGAAAATGTTTCAGGAGTTAACAAACTGCCTAAAAACGTAGAAGATTTTCCTTTGCATGGTATTAAAGTTGTGGGAATAGAGAGTTCAATGGAAGACATCATTTTAATTCTTCTTTCTCATGTCATTGTTGTTCTTGAATTATGTTAAACATCTATGTCTTAAGCTTTCATAGATCAACAATCAGCTTGAATAAACCAAGCTAACATACAATATCAACATCATATGTATAGACATAGATTCCAAAATGACTAGTCATGACTACATTGATTCATAATTATTGGAATCGGACAAACCTTGTCCAAGTAACCAAGTTTTTGGTTCAACTAGTGGCTCAATGGTAGAATTGGTAGTCAATTCTCATTCAATTTTTAGCTCATAATTGTTTTCATAAGTACCTTCAAATCTAAGCTAATGAAAAAATATTTTTTCCTACTAACTTAAAATAGTTAAAATCAAGTATAATGGTCTTTGGGTTTTTTACACTACTATACCATAATGATTTTCGTCTTCAAGACAGTTCAAGCTTCTACCAGTTTTTTCTTTGTCCATCTAGCTTTTGACTCATTATTGTGAGCTCAAACTGGTATTTCAATCTGGTTTTTATTATTTTCCTAAGCCAACTCTTTATCCACTATAGAAATTGGAGTAGTATGGTGGCCGAGTCACTGATCAGTATCCAGACTTAATCACTATCTTGATTTGTGGTGAGAATAATACCTGATAAATGTAGCATTTGAGAGAAACTACACCAAGCAAGCTAGAAGTCATAATAACTAGAGAGAAGAGATACTTGGTTTGATCCATCAATTAACTAGCAACTAATGGCCAATAAAGTATGGATATATTAGCAACTATTTTAGGCTTCCAAGGCAAGACAATTAAAGAGAAAGAAATGGAGTGGTAAGACGGTGTAGCTTGTTTTAGACACTAAAGTTACCATTGATGGGGATATGCAAGTAGCTTTCAGCATGATGATGTGAACACTTGCATCAAGAAGGACAGCATAGAAGGCATCAAAATGTATAGGACAATAAGAATGCAACCCCAAAAGTGCTTTTGGAGGAATCCGAAATTCATGGACTGCTGCAGGAAGTGCATACAGAGGAGTTTCCAACTGAGAACTGCAGATGGTGAGTTACAATGAATGTGATTCAGACAAGTCAGACTGAAATATGCTTTTCAGTTTATTGGATAAATGAAGAAACAATGAAATTTAATACAGAAGGAAAAAACACTGAAATCCTGTTCGATGCCAACTAACCCATCCTTTATAAGAGGGGTATACATAAGCTCAAACTTCAAAATAACAGCCGAAGTAATTGCACCCTGAAAAGGTTAAGGCATGTCAATATGCAAAATATTTGTGAGCAGAATCAAATCTAACAATCAACAAATAAATGCTTGATAATGAAAATCTTCAACAGATATAATCCTCAGAAACTTAGATTAATTTGAAGAATTTCCCTCAATAAAATACCTATAATCTATATTTTCTCAAAACATTCTAATCATATCTAAAATATCATAAGTTAAGAACATCTCAATAAATGGAAAATATCTAGTCTAATTACTAATATGAGAGGATTGATCATGCCTATTTCATCATGCACATAATAGAATATCTATCAGTCTAAACGCCACTTTTGTTTGTTTGAGAAAGCTTGTGATCCCCACTAATATCGTAACCAGTAGCTTTCTTATCAGATAAGACAGATCTCAATACCTCCTCTGCATGAAGAGATAGGATGAAAGATATCATGATAGATAGATAAACATCCTGTCTGGAATATTTGATATAAAAAGGTTGTGTTAAGAAACTGTTGTCCGCATCATTAACCCTCCAAATCCCATATGCACCTTCACAGCCAAGTTGGGGTTCTACATCTCAGATAAATTGTACCGATTATCAGCTACTAGTGCAAAATAGAAAAGTACATAAATCAAACAAGAACATTTTGGATTAGCGTCATTAATCAAGAAACATATCTGTACCTAATCAAAAGATTAAAAGGGAATTATAATGATTCATC
Organism: Erythroxylum platyclados; assembly: GCA_027563515.1. Lineage (NCBI taxonomy): Eukaryota > Viridiplantae > Streptophyta > Magnoliopsida > Malpighiales > Erythroxylaceae > Erythroxylum > Erythroxylum platyclados. The sequence continues at coordinate 12,987,157 of JAOQMM010000005.1, forward strand.
GAGATCAAAGGTTTCACCGTAAACAAAATAGAACATTTAGCTGATAATACAACGAATATAGATGAGCTTTGGATTGGGGAAAAGGAACATTTTGAAACAAAGGGTTAAAATTCCTGCATTTAGGTCTATAATCCAATCGCGTGGATCATGAAAATTACAGACATTGAGAAACCACAGAAAGCATCGTGTGCAACATGCTTGCACAAATGAATAAGAAAGCATTTGAAATCAGTTTAAACTTTGAATACTATCACAATTTGTCATTCACATATTACTTATAGACACTGTACTTACATGAATTAACAAAGTTCATATTCAATTGATTAACTAAAGCGAGTTCCATTTTGCAGCAGGCTTTACAATTGCATAAAGGCCATTGCCCAGACACAGTTCTTGCGAAGGGTTTTGGGTCCTAAAATTGATAGAATCAGACTCTTAACCTTCAGCAATTTATGTATAAGGATTTTCATAGACCCATCAATAGAAAGTTGCACAAAAGATTTCCTTGATCAGATTAATATGATGAAAATTTTAAGACAAGGAAATGCCCAAGACGTCAAGAGATACAAACTGCAGCAGTGGTCACAAAAGCACCTTCATATTGAACAACCCGAGCAGGGGTTCCCAGAGGGGTGGACTCTTTGTCCTCCAAATGCAAGGAAACCTTAATCTGATACCACCTACATTGATAATTGAACTACTTAGGGTCATCATTAATAAATACTTACAACAACGATAAACCAAGCAAATCATGAACAACCAAACCCAAAACCCAACATAAAAAGAACTTACCCCTGTTGAAAAAGATCAAGATTGTGAAACCTGTCAATATAAATAGCAATCTCATGTATAGTCTCACTTGGTTTATTAACAGGTGGGCTCTGCAGGTTATGATTAGTGAGAGCTTTTCTGGGTGATGACCAATTTCTTTGGTCAAAACCCATTAAGCATCTCAGTCTCCTAAACATACCTAAACCAGTTTCCGTCCTAGTCCTACAATTGTCGCTTGCTTCCCTCTTATTCTCCCAATTTTCATATTAAATTGGACCGAAGAAACAAAACCCATAAACAAGAAACGATATTTAGTAAAGTTCACATATGGGTTAACAGTAAGGAATGGAGCGTAGGAATATGGGTGGTCTAGGCAGTAGCGTGAAGAGAGCTGTCAAAGGGTAAACTGCAGACGGTTGGACTAACACAACGTCAAGTTAATGTGTAGAGAGAGGAGTCGATGAGACATTATTGTCATTCTTAATTGTTCGGCTTTAAATTGGCAGCGGACATGGAAATGGAACAGGAGGTGTCCGATTCGTCCAAGACAAGCAGGTGAATCAGTCCTTTCAATTGTCAAAGATATTGACTTTACTTATTTAACGTTTTCTTTGATTTTTCCGCTAATCAGTAATCACAAACTAAGCCGGCAACTCAAAATTACGATAAACATTAATGCATATTTTAGATCAATCCAGCCACACCAACCATCGGTAACCAAGTTCTGATCAGCTGGGTCCAATTTAGGCAATTTTCTTAATTGTAGATGACATTACTAATCATACACCTGTATCAGTAAAATCTTCAGATATAAAAAAACAAAGAAAACTAAACTATAGAAGACTTATCTCCCACTGTAAAAGTCGATTAAGGAAAGAGAAGCCAATCCTTAGCTACTAAGCCTTCTAGAAAAACCCTGCGTACAATGAACTCATAAGATGTTGTTTAAGAATTTCAAAACAAAAATCTAATCTTGAAATGCCTACCTTTTAAAAGAAGTGTAAACATATAAAAGTGTTTTGAGAAATAAATTTGAGCAAATGAAGAGAATAATGCAAAAAAAGATAAAATATAATTAAATAAAAATAATTATAAGAATTTATTAGATTTTAATATTTTTATTTTAAATCTTGACATTTAACTAAACTCATAAGTAAATAATTTACTTATAATCAAGAAAAAATAAAAGAAAAATTTTTGATTTTATTAATAGTAAAATTAATGAAAGTTAAAAAAAAGTCGTTATTTATCATTTAGTTAGATGTGTTGAATAAGAAATCTTAAATATAATTTGTTAATAATGTAATTAAATATTGTTGCATGACAAACAAAAGTTGTATGTGAAGTTGTATTAGAAAATTTGGCATTTCATATTTTATAAAGTATAAGTGAAGATAAAGTAAGATTATATTTTATGATAAAAAAGAGTTATCTTTTAAATTAAGAGGAATGTAGTTATTAATGTGGTCTTTTTCTAAATTTTTAAACTACTTGAAGGAGGTCTTATGATTGCTTATTGTACATCTACAGTCCTGTGTTATATAATGTGTTCTTTGAGATTATTATTAAAGATATTTTTGTGATTTTGAACATGGCTATTACCTTATATGTTCATTGATTAAATTACATTATTAAATACTAGCTTATCTTTATTTTTAAGTATATTATTGAATTTATTGACTTATTCTTGAATATATTTTATTACCTATAACGGGAATGGTATGACAATATTGGTATTATTATCTACACGTTATTTCATTTAAGTTGATTTAATTTCTCTTGCATAGCTAATATTGGTGTTATTGGTCCAAAACTTGGTTTAACGGTAAAGGTTGACCACCACTCTTAAATCTCTATGGTTTCTCAATTTTATGACCCAAATGTTCATAATGTTTTTAGCACTATGACCCAAACGTTCATAACGTTTTTAGCATTATTATACCCAATAACATTCATAATGTTATTACTTATCAACTTTCCTTTTACTCTCTCCTTTTATATATGCGACGCATGCATCTTTCTTTTTTTCTCTCTTCCAGTGTCACACATCTTTATATTTGCTCCATACAACGCACGCATCTCCTTACAAAAGACAGACAGCTTTACACACAAAATTCCTTCTGCTTTTTTCTGCCTTTGTCTGATTTTATTACTTTTCGGAGACAGTTCCTACTCCACTCTTTGGAGTATACTGAAGCTAGTGGAGAAGGCGTTAACGTTAGGGTCAGATCTCATTGTCTTGCTGCACCGTTGAGGGGGAATTTCCGACTTAAGGTAGTGATTTCTTATGACACCTTACACTTTCAAATAAGCTGTTTGATTTAATTTTATAGTTATTGCGCTAACAATCTAAGTCAAAAATATTGTTGCGTTGCTATTGTTATCGGATATTCATTGCATTCTACCTCCTATTTTTCATAATTTTATTGCGTTGCTACTGTTGTCAGAAATATTGCATTCATGCTATTGTTCGAAAATTGTTATATTTTTTTCTATTGTGTGTTAATTTCGGTCAAGTCAGAATACTATGCTACTGCATGTTTATTTCGGTATAAGTTAGGATATTGTTCTATTCTTACTGCTGCGTTAGTTGGAATACCGTTTGTTCTTAATGATGTTTCCAGATTCATTATGTCATCTGCAAATGAGACCAACGTAGGTTCTGCACTTACTATTCCCCACATAAGTTCTGCCCCTATCACCGTAGCCTAGAGGATTATACCTAACTTAACTAGATTAGAGCCTTTAGATAGGAGAAATTTTAGACGATGGTTTAAGAAAAGTCTATTTTACTTTCAACAATATGAAATTGATTATGTATTGTTTCAAGAAATTCCTAATGATAAAACCGACGCTAAGACAACAAAGGATAATCGTACCGTTAGGAGAGTGTTGCTTAACCATATGATAAACCCATTGTTTGATATCTATTGCAAGTACAAAACTGTCAAGAAAATTTGGGATGCCTTAGAAGTTAAATATGGGACGAATGATGCAAATACTAAGAAATATGCAGTTGCTAGGTGGTTAAAGTTTATTATTGTTGATGATAAGCCCATTATGGACCAATTACATGAGTATGAAAACCTAGTTATCGAAATCCTTACTGAGGGTATAAACATGTGTGAGTTGTTTCAAGCTAATGCCCTTATTGAGAAGCTACTTGCCTTATGGAATGAGTATAAAAACCAGTTGAGGCATAAGAAGAAAGATATGAAGCTACAAGAGTTGATAGGGCATATAAAGATTGAAGATGCCAACCGTATACAGGACAAGGACAAATCATTCACACCTGCTCCTACTGTTAAGCCTAACGTCATTGAACACAAAAATGCAGGTAACTCCAATAAGAATGGTGGACACAACGAGTTTTTCAACAACAATAAGCATGGTCAGTTCAAGCGTAAAAGGATTGATCGTGATTGTTGGTGCTGCCACAAGCCAGGCCATCCTGCTACTTTTTCCTAGCTAGAATCAATCATGAGAAGAAGGATCAAGGACAAAAACTGCGACAATTCGAGAAAGGAAACCAGAAAGGGTATCAATGGGGTAAGCAGAAGAGCTTTGGTAAGCCTCAAGCTAATATGGTCGGAGTTGGTGATGATAATGAGGAGATCAATATTATTGTGGCATCTGAAGTTAACCTTCCTGGAAACTTGTTCGTGGATCGCTCACACAGGAGCCACACGCCACATCTGCACCATTAAGGACTTATTGAAGGAGATTTATGATGTTATTAAAGATGATTTCGTGTAAATGGGCAACTCCAACAGAGTTCCTGTCTAAGGAGTTGGGAAGTTCACTCTCAAACTCACTTCTAGAAAAAAAAATTGGTGTTAGAAAATGTTCTATTTGTTTCTTATGTACGTAAAAACTTGATTTCTATTGCATTGCTTAATTAAGATTCTGGAAAAAATTTGGTGTTAGAAAATGTTCTATTTGTTTCTAATGTACATAGAAACTTGATTTCTGATGCATTGCTTAATAAAGCTGGTGTTAAACTTACCTTTGATTATGATAAGCTATTTCTAATTAAGAATGAGGACTTTATTAGTAAAGGGTTTTGTAACAGGGGCTTATTTGTACTTGATGTTGAAATGAATGCATCTACTTCTTCTACTTATATTGTTGAGTCTCTAGACATATGGCACTCTAGACTTGGGCATATGAATGTGAGGTCAATTAAAAGGATGTAAAGCTTAAACTTATTGCCCAAGATCACTAATGAAATGGAAAAATGTCAAATTTGTGTTGAGGCTAAACACTCTAAGAAACCTTTTAAGTCAGTAATTGAGAGAGAGTCACAATTGTTGAACTTGATGAACACAGATTTGGGTGATTTTAAGAATTGTGTGAGTAAAGGAAGTATGAGATATTATATTACTTTTGTGGATGATTGCTCTCAATTTACTAAGGTTTACTTATTGAAAATAAAAGTGATGCAGAGGAAGTGTTTATGAAATACAAAGTTGAGGTTGAAAACCAATTGGAAAGGTAAATTAAGAGATTAAGGTCCGATCGAGGTGGAGAGTATAGTACTGATTTCCTTGCTAATTATTGTGGAAAAGTTGGAATTATTCATGAACTTTCAACCCTTATACACCTAAACAAAATGGAATAGCTGAGAGGAAAAATAGAAAACTTAAGGAAATGATGAATGCAATGTTGATTTCCTCAGGTTTACCTGATTTTATGTGGGGAGAAGCTATTCTTTCAGCTTGTTATGTTCTAAACAGAGTCCCTCGTAAGAAACTAAATCAAACCCCTTATAAAATTTGGAAAGGTTATCCACCTAACTTGCGTTTTTTAAAAGTGTGGGGGTGTCTTGCTAAAGTTGCTCTACCTGAACATAAGAGGATAGATTTATGGTTAAGGAAGAGGGGTCTAACACTTATGGACCCATTATGGAGTTAAGAGATGTAGTTTCCTTTCAGGATATATTTCCTATGAAAGTGAGTGTGCAAGCTCCTAAAGAATCTGTCCCTAGTTCTTCTACTAATGATGACATAGACGATAAAAAAATTGTTGAACTAAGGAGAAGTAAAAGAGTTAGAGTACCCAGCAGTTTTGGTTCTAACTTTATTACTTCCTTTATGGTGAAAAAACCTGAGGAGATAGATGACTTTTTGTGGTGACTTATATTATTAAGGAAGATCCCAAAACTTATAAGGAAGTAATATGATATGTTAATGCTACCTTTTAGAAAGAAGCCATAGATATTGAATTAGAGTTAATCGTGTCCAATAAAACTTAGGTTTTAGTTTATCTACCTCGAGGGTGTAAGCCTTTGGAGTGTAAGTGGATTTTCAAAAAGAAATTGAGACTTGAAGAAACCATTGACCGATTCAAGGCAAGACTTGTGATTAAAGGCTTTAAGCAAAAGGAAGAATTGGACTTTTTTTATACTTACTCTCCTGTTAGTAAAATTGCATCTATAAGGATGTTGTTTGCTATTGCCTCAATATTTAAGCTTCATGTGCACCAAATGGATGTTAAGACAATTTTCTTGAATGGTGATCTTGATGAGAAAATTTATATGGTTCAGTTTGAGGGGTTTATAGTGCCTGATCAGGAGCAAAAGGTGTGTAAGTTGGTTAAGTCTTTGTATAGACTTAAACAAGCTCCCAAACAGTGGTATGAGATATTTGAAAGTGAGATTTTCAAACATGATTTCACCTCTTGTGATGCTAATTCTTGCATTTATGTGAAATCTGATGCCAATGGTTGTGTGATCATAACTCTTTATGTAGATGATATGCTTATTTTTGGTACTAGCTTATCTATCATTGATACTACCAAGAGTTTGCTTAAGTCTTCCTTTGATATGAAAGATCTTAGACCTATGGACTTTATTTTGAGAATCAAAGTTGATAGGACTGACTCGAGTTTTAGGTTGAATCAAACTTATTATGTTGAAAATTTTTTGAAGAAGTTTGGTTACTATGATATTGAACTAGTCAAGACTCCCTATGATGCCAGTGTTGCTTTAAAGAAAAATCTTAGTAACAGTGTAAACCAAGTTAAGTATGCTAAAATTCTTAGTAGTGTGATGTTCTTGATGAACTATTCTCGTCTTGGTATTGCATACTGTATGAGTAACCTTAGTAGGTATACTTATAATCCTAGTCAAGACCATTGGCATGCATTGATTCGTTTGTTGAGATATTTGAAAGGTATAATGCATTATGGATTATCTTTTGATGGTCATCCTCCAGTACTGGAGGAGTATTCTGATGCTAACTAGGTTACAAAGAGTGATGATATATACTCTATCAGTGGTTATATTTTTACTTTAGCAGGAGTTGCTAAGTCCTGGAAATCATCCAAGTAAACATGTATTGCAAGATCAACAATAGAGGCTGAGTTTATGGATTTGGAGTTGGCAGGATGAGAAGTTGAGTGGCTAAGGAATCTCTTAGTAGATATCCCACTTTGGGAAAAATCAATTCCTTTTGTGTTCCTTCATTGTGATTCACAGGCTGCCATTCACGTTACCAAGAACAAGGCATATAATGGTAAAAGTAGACATATCAGATTGAGGCATAAAATTGTCTGTATTTAGTTACACATGGTATAATCTCTCTAGACAATGTCAAGTCAGAGAGAAACTTAGCGGATTTGTTTACAAAAGCTTTGAGCAGGAAACTAGTTTCGGAGCATGCTAAAGGGATGGGGTTGAGCCCAGTTATGTAGTAACCTCGTGATGGACACCTGTCTTGGGAAACCAAGTTCAATGGGTCAAACGAAGTTATGTGATGACTACTTACATGTACATTGTTTGTGGAATAATACTGAGATACATTCAGTTGTTGAATTGCGTCCCTAACATGACTTTACTGCATTTCATAAGGTTGGATAGTTTAATCATTAATAAGTTCCATAATCCAAGTTTGGGTGGTATGAGCAGTACACACTTAATGGACTCACCTATGTGATTGGGGGGCACTTACCACCCTCCTATGCGAGCATTTGAGGTATCTCTCTAGAGTGATCATGAGAATAGGGGAATTTGAGGCTATTTATTTCTCTAGTAGGTTCTGTCTCTGATTTTCTTAGACACCAGGTTCAAGACTTAGTTCACCTACTTTTCTCCTAAATTGTTACAGTGTGTTTCTCAATTTTTGGGCCAAGTGGGGGATTGTTTGTTATTAGTCCATAACTTGGCTTAATGGTAAAGGTTAACCACCACTCTTAAATCTCTATGGTTTCTCAATTTTATGACCCAAACATTCATAACATTTTTAACAGTAGCCAAAAGGGCAATTTAGCGCCTAACATTTTCGCTGAAGTATAAGTTGGACCATAATGTTTCGAAGTGTTCAAAATGAACCCTAACGATTGAAAAATGTTCAAAATGAACCATAACATTTGGAAAACGTTCAAAACAACCCTCGACTGGACGGAACAGTTAACAAAGTTAGGCCTCCATCAGTTCAATGTTGACGTGGATTTTTTAATAAATTTTTTTAATAAAATGGGACCCACAAACTTTAAAAAAGAAGTGGATCTCACCTAAGATCTCTGTGAACTTGCAGGATTTGTTACTTCGCTTGACCTTTGACAACATTTGTGGTCTCACACTCTCACCGGAGTTACCTAGT
>JAOQMM010000005.1:12997083-13010369 GCA_027563515.1 Erythroxylum platyclados
AGGGTTCATTTTCAACATTTTCTAATCGTTAGGATTCATTTTAAACACTCCGAAACGTTAGGGTTCAACTTATACTTCAGCGAAAACATTAGAGGCTAAATTGCCCTTTTGGCCTTTTAACACTATATCCCAAACATTCATAACGATTTTAGCATCATTATACCTAATAACGTTCATAACGTTATTACTTACCAACGTTCCTTTTACTCTCTCCTTTTTATATATACTGCACAAGCATCTTTCTTTTTTTCCCCTTTTGCTGTCACACATCTTTGTATTTGATCCAGACAACGCATGCATCTCCTTACAAAAGACAGACAATTTTACACACAAATTTCCTTCTGTTCTATTCTGACTTTGTCTGCTTTTATTACTTCTCAGAGACAGTTTCTACTCTGCCCTTTGGAGTGCACCGAAGCTGGTGGAGAAGGCATTAACCTAGGGTTGGATTCCGTTGTCTTGCTACATCATAAAGGGGAATTTCTGACTTAGAGTAATGATTTTTCACGACGCCTTACATTTTTAGATAAGCTATTTGATTTAATTTTATAGCTATTACGGTAATAGCTAATACTCAATTTTTTTCTTTTAATGCTTCATCTATTGTCTTAGAAATTATAAGAAATATAAATATAATATTAGCAAAGTTTTTAAATAAGATCGAGCTATTACAACATAAGGCATATTAGCCATAACTTGTTTGAGAGGATGACCTGTAATGTATGTCCACTCTTTTAGACATATTTATCTTTTTTTTAGTTTAAATTTTACTTTTGTTAATTTGCCTCCTTTTATTTATTAGTCATGAATAACTTCTCTTTTTCCTATAACTTAAGCGTTATTTATGGGAAGAGCTATATGAAGTGATTCAACAAATACCACCGTATAACAGAGTTATTATAAGAGGAGAATTTAATAGTCATATAGGGGCAACCTCAGATGGTTACTCAAGAACTCATGAGGTTTCGGGTATTGTGAAAGGAATGTTAGTGAGACCACCTTACTAGATTTTGCGGTAGCATTTAAGTTGGTAATAGCCAACTCTTTTTTCAAGAAAAATGAGGAGCACCTAATGACTTTTATAATAGAACCACAAAAACTCAAATTATCTACTTCCTCATTAGGTAAAATGACCAATCTAGCTGCAAGGATTGCAAGATGATACCTAATGCTTGCGTGTCAACTCAACATATATTACCATTTTTGGATCTTTTTATTAAGGGTTAAAGGAATAAGAGAAGTCCTAAGAGATATACCAGAATCAGATGGTGGAATTTGAAAGGGGATATGGTGAAACAATTTAGAGATAGAGTAATTTATGGAAAAGAATGGCATTTAGTAAGAGATGCTAACCAGATGTGGAAGAGAGTTGCGACTCTTATAAGGAATACAACTTTAGAGATCTTAGGTGTTTCTAAAGGGCTGAAGAGTAGTAAAAGGGAGTCTTAGTGGTTGAAAATGTTAAAGAAAGAGTTAAGTTCAAAAAGGCTACCTACAAATCTCTAGTGGATAGCACCACATAGATGGAGAGAGTTAGTAATAGAGAAATATATAAACTGGCAAAGAAAGAGGTGAGGATGATAATCTCAAAGGCTACAAGTAGAGCTTACGCGAAACTATATCAACAATTGGATACTAAAGATGGAGAAAGGGATATTTTCAAGTTGGCGAAAGCTAGGGAAGGAAAAGCAAGAGATTATGATCAAGTTCATTGTATAAAAGCTGAAGTAGAGTGGGTGCTTGTAGTTGAAAATGACATCAAGAGAAGATAGCAGAGGTATTTTTGTAGCCTTTTTAATAAAGACGTAATGGCAACTTTTTAGGTAACCTAAGCTTGTCCGAAGGGTTTCGTAATTTTACTTGCTGCCAACAAATTACAAGGGATGAAATTAAGAAAACGTTGAGGGAGATGAAGAGTGGTAGGGAAGTAGGGCTTGATGAGATACACATAGAGGTGTGGAAGAGCCTAGATGAAGAGGGTATTACTTAGCTAGCCAAGTTTTTTAATGTGATCTTTAAGTCTACCAAAATGTCGGATGAGTGGGATTTAGTATGGTAATTCCTTTATACAAGAACAAAGGGGACATCCTAAGTTGTAACAACTATAGATGCATCAAATTACTTATTCACACCATGAAGTTATAACAAAAGGTAATTGAGAAAGAGTGCGAAATAATGCTTCTATCTCGAAAAACCAATTTGACTTCATGCCAAGAAGGTCCACGACAGAAGCTTTACATCTCCTTAGAAAGTTAATGGAATACTACAGGGAAAGACAACATAACATACCTATGGTTTTTATTGATTTAAAGAAAGCATATAATAGGGTACTAAGGGAAATCTTGCAGAATTCAAAGGGTTTCTTATGACTTATATAAAAATTATCAAGAATAACTATACAAGTGCAAAAACTAGAGTAAAGACGATATGAGGAGATACAAAGCATTTTTCTATAGATATTGGGCTACAATGAGGCTCCTCTTTGAGCCCCTTTCTATCTGCAGTAATGATTGATAAGCTCACCAAGAACATCCAAGGGGATGTGCCTTGGTGTAAGTTGTTTACTAACGATATTATTTTAGTTGCTGAGACAAAATAAGGGGTTAATGCCAAGCTTAAACTTTGGAGAGATATGTTAGAGTTGAATGGCCTTAGATAAAGTAAGACTAAGACTGAGTACATGGAGTGTAACTTTTCAAGATATAGGATGGTTATTGATGTGGAGATAAAGATTGGTTCAGAAGTTATACCACAAAAGGATTGTTTTAAATATCCAGTATCTTTCATCCAGAGCAACGGAGAGATTGATGAAGACATAATTCACCAGATCAGATTAGAGTGGCTTAAATGGAGAAGTGCATCAGGATTTTTATGTGACAAGAAGATACACCCAAGCTTAAAGGTAAATTTTATCATTTAGCAATTAGGTTGACCATGCTCTATGGGGTGGAGTATTGGCCCATCAAACAAGTGCATAGTCATAAGCTAATGGTGACGGAGATGAGGATGCTTCGTTGGACGTGCAACCTTACTAAAATAGATAAGGTCAGGAATGTAATGGTAAGGAACAAATTAAAGGTAGTTAATATTATTGACAAATTAAGAGAGATAAGGCTTAGGTGGTTTAGACATATTAAGAAGAGACATCAGACACGCAAGTGAGAAGATACCAGAATATCGTATTTAAAGACTGTAAGAGGAAAAAAGGGAGGCCTAAGAAGAATTGGGAACATGTGATCAAGAATGATAAGGTATAGTCACCTATGACCTTAAAGGAACTTATGGCAATTTTATGTTGTAATATAATATAAATGATTATATCCAAATTAATTATCAACGTAGGCTTAATAAAACTCGTATTTATTAGATAGATCCATCGCAAAGAGCTTTCATTCAAAGGAGGTATATTTGGGATAATATCATACTTTCTTAAGAGCATTTTAGGAATTAAAATAGGAAATATGCCAACAAGGAAGGACTATTGCGGTTACTCAATAAGCTGACAGTTACTAATGGATCATTCAAATTCCATCATAACTGTGGAGGCAACAGACTCACTCATTTACTATTCGTTGATGATCTTGTACTTCTCTCTAGAGCTGAACAAACTTCTGTGCAGTTGGTGATGAACACTTTGGCATTATTTTTCAAATGGACTGGTCTATAGATCAGCCATCAAAAGAGCAGCCTATTTTTATCCTCGGATGTGCGTAACCCAGAGTTGTTTAGTCAAGTAACTGGTATGAGATGCCACCCATTTTAAATACCTTGGTGTTCCCATTACCTCTTCCAAACTAAAATTTTCAGATTGCATCCCTCTCATGGACAAGTTCAAAGGTAAGGTGAATGTGTGGCAAAATAGACACTCTCTTTTATTGCTAAGGTGATTTTAATTATTTCGGTTCTGAATAGTATGAATATGTATTGGGATGCTCACATAGCTCTGCCTAAGAAGGTGCTCAAGGAAATAGACAAAATACTTAAAGCTTTTCAATGGACGGGATCAACTGACCATGCTAAGAAAGCTAAAGTAAAGTGGAGCGAGATCACTAAACTGAAGACCCAAGGAGGGTTAGGAATCATTTATGCATCATCTATGTAGAAGGTGTTAATGAGTAAATGGATATGGAGGCTTTTTAATGATCGAGGAGTGTTATGGATTAAGTGGATACATGAGATCCATCTCTGCAATGAAAATTTCTGGCAGTTATCCCCATCGACTCAACATTTGTGGATATTCAAACAGATAATGAATATGCGCAACTTTATATATCCACAAATTAAACATGTAGTCAGGAATGGACATAACACATCTTCGTGGTATGATAATCAGTCTCTTGCTAGTCCACTAATCCATAGACCAGAGTTGTTTCATCTGTATAATAGACTGCCTTCGCATTCAAAAATATCCAGCATTATATCTAATGGGAAATGGCATGGAAACTGAAGAGGATTTACTACTTTAAACACATTCTTGCCTGCATTATGCGATGACCACCGTCAAGACAACATTATTTGGACACTACAGCCGTTAGGCTCATTCACCAACAATTCGTGTTGTGCAATCCTAAACAAGTTAGTTCATAAAGTGGACTAGTACAAACTCATTTTGCATAACATTATCAATCACAAAGCTACCATTATTGTGTGGCTTGCGATTAAGACTGATTAAAGACCAAAATTCGTTGGCATGGCATACAAGACACAACATGTGTGTTATGTATGGAGCTTGAGGAAACCCGTAACCAATTGTTCTTCAGTTGCTGTTATCCCAAAGCAATCTGGGGAAGAATCCAACACATGCTGAACCTGGTGAACTATACACATGAATGGGAATCAATGTTACATCAATTTATATCCTTGTCGAATTCTAGACAACCGAATGTGGTGCTGCTTAAGGTTGGTTTTGCGACAACTATATATTCTCTTTGGAAGGAAAGGAATAAGTGTCTTTATCAGGGCATAGTGAAGATAAATACCAAGTTGGGGACAGAATTATCAACTGGCTAAGAGCAGCGATTATTATTAAGAACTTAGAGAATCAACTCAATTTGGGCATCAAACGCAAATGGCATTTATAATTAGCTGATCTTTTTATCTTAGTTAGGAGATGATGTTCTCCTCAACACGTTTTTTTTACATTTAATCTTAGTTTTTTTGTCTAACATGAAACTCATTATAATGGTGTAATAGTTTTTTCTATTGTGAATATATTAACTTTCAAAAAAAAAGAAGTTGCCTCATTCTCTTTTCTAAAGATGATCATAGCTCTATTAGTTTTTTAATGTCAACTTTGAACCCCTTCAAAGAACTTTCAGTTCTCTCCATCAACAAGAATAAGAGCCAACTTCTCATCTCCTCGGGGGCTCATTAGATTTTCAATCGGCTCTCAACTTTAATTTGTTTGAAATATGCTAAACCTCCTCTAACTTACCTGGGAATTCCCATTTCTTCTAAGAGAACATCTGCACATGAGTTTTAGCCACTAATGGAAATAATTCAAAGAAGAATATCTTGTTGCTATGATAAAAGGATTTGTATTACCAAAAGAGTACAACCGATTAATTCAGGCCCATCCCATTGCCATTCTTATTTAGAGGGAAACTTAGCACTATAGATTAGCTAAGCAGATTACTAAATATCTCAATTACTTATGTTCTTTGCAAGGAGGAAGCTAAGTCTATTTCACATCTCTTCTTTAAATCCAAAGATGCATATTGCATTTGGAACGAAATCCAAATGCTTTGTAACCTATCTACTCCAACCTTTTTCTTACAGGATTTGATTATTTGGCTCTCTTGAAACCATTACCTAAAGAAAGGAAACTTGATGGTCAGCAATATTGTATTAGAAAACACGATACATGGAAACATGAGTTTATTTCAAGGTCAAATGATATCTGAGACTATGCTCCTATAAGAATTGATTAGGATAATAAGAATGCAAATCCTAGCCCATCAAACTCATCTAAAATCAGTATATGCTCAATACTACTTCAAGAGATGAAACTTGAGCTAATACCATGATTGAGGGATGTATGTTGATTGTTTACCAACTTTGAAACTTCTAGCTTTATAATAGGTGGCAATTTAAATTTTTATGACAATGTTTGTATGAGCTGACTAATTGCGAGCAGTTAATATATTTTCATCCCTTTGAGAGATTCAATGATATCTTTTAGTTTCTTAAAAAAATATATCATCATAAAGAAAACCATAAAAGAAGTTATTCTAATTTGGAAATTGATATTTCATTCTACAATAGAAAACATATCATTTTAGTGAAAAAAAGTTCTAATTACATTTAAATTACTATTCATATCTTTAAAATTAATATTCATATATTAAAAATTAGAAGTTTCTAAAAGAATTGTTTATACCTAAGTCGGACATTTGTAACACAAAATTAAATTTACATTCTTAGTTTCAATTAGGGCCAACTGTATCATTGTGATGATCATAATTAGAACCAACTATATCATCTTGATGATATCTATGATTGACCATTATGAAGTTTATGATTCCCCAACTTTTTCCTTTCAATAATTTCAATTCTGAATCCAAATCTTTTCCAATAGTGAAAAATTTTCGTCCTTGGTAATCAGTTTAAACCCTTTACACTGTACCACAACTAAACTCTTCAAATTTTTAAGGCCCGCTGAATATTGCAAACCTCTGAACATTGACCTACGCGAGCGTTAAGTGTTACTCGGGTCCAGAAATACCAAAGCATTATTCTCTGAGAACTATCAGGAGACTTCAAGATTTAATTGCTAACTTCCTATTGACAAATGGCAACGAGTTCATCCATTATCTTAACTATCAGAACTCACTTGCAGTTCAATAGAACTCAAGAATATGGTAACACAATCAAATTAACCAGGCAGCAAAATGGAAAAAGCTTAAATTAAACAAAACCACAGCATAACGGAAGTTCACATCATGATTCATCCCAAGCTTTTAGCAAATACAATCACTAGATATTCATAGTCGCAATGTTCAAGAAAAAAGAAAATAAGAATCTCAACAAAGGTTAAAATATTTCGTCCCTAGTGGTACAACTTCATCAGTCAAAGCCTCCACAGAAGCAACCATTACTGATCTGAGAGGCCCATCACACCGAGTACACAACAATTCATCAGATCAAAAGCTTCTCAATAGCATCCTGCATTTTATTAGCAAATAGTCATATGCCTGGGTTAAATTTCATCAAAGTTGGCCCAAGTTGAATTCAAGAAACAAGTCCAAATGCATGTACCTTAAGCTGCTGTATTTGGCTTTTCAATTGGCTGCCCTCATTTGAGGTCACAGAACAAGCAATAACAGGCCTTGTAACACCACAAGCTCGGCCAAGTGCTTGCTTTGAAGGAATAAATACATAGGGTACATTCTGCAAAATCGAACAGAAAAGTCACCGTTATTGCATTTATCGTAACTCCTTTGGACAGGATATAATAATGACAACACAAGACACCAGTATGATATGTAACAGTTAAAGAGGTCCAATTTTGTTTGCTTCTTGATGATCATAAAAATCCATGGAATTGAACATCTGGCTCCGCAATTTCTTACTGGTGTCCTTTCAAATGATGAAATTGCCAAACTGAATAAATACTGAGTTGAGATCTTAGTTGATTCAGTTGAACCAACTCAAGTCAGAGAACAAGTATGATTGTAGACGTTATGTGCAACCCTTAAAAATCGAAGTAAATAAGACAGTGCATGTAACTACTCATAGCAAGTGCAATTCATCGATAAAAATAAGTCCAATTCAAGAGGTTAGGATCTGAATACAAGTACACGAACCAGAAAAATGAAATACTTTACAGACACGTAACGCAGGCAAAAGACTGACCAAACACTCAATAAATCCCACATATGGTATCACAGAGATAAAAAAGAAAAAGTAAATTAAATACAAGGAAAAGGCGAAACCTTATCTTCGGCAAGCAAAGGAAGATGGAGAAGAATTTCGAGGGGCTCGGTGTCAGCGGCCATGACCACGAACTCGGAGATACCCCTGTTCAGCGTTTTAGTTGCTTAAAAAAGAAAGAAGCCAAATCAAAAACAAATACGAGAAAAGGGTAAAAGAAAGAATGTGTAGAAAAAGCTACAGAAAGAGCAGAGTAACCTTCATTAGCGCCTTTCTTGAGCTGTTTGTAGTTGGCAGCTTGTTGAACAAGATCCAATATAGTAATTGAGAGCTGAGCATCAGCCAGGGGATATGCTTTCGGGTTAACAGCTTCTCCTGTCTGTTAATCAATCGATCAAGAAATTAACAAGAAACCGAAACCCATAAATCATTCCTTCTGAAAACATAAATATAGATAGAAGGAAAGAGAGAGTGTACCATCTTCTCTTGAATAAGGAAGAAGAAGAGGAAGAGGCGGATAGGGTTTTTGCTAGGGTTTTGGTAAGAAAGAAATGTACCTTCTTTTTATACCGTTTACTCTGGTACTTTGACATCAAAATTATGCTTTAAGAAATTTTAAAAAATAATTATAAAATTTTAAAATATTTTTTTCTCATTTAAAAAAATATAAATCAATTATATTTAACTAAATTAAATTACAAAAGAAATTCGATTGTTTTGAATTTAATCATCATTAACACCTAGTTGAAATTCCACTAAGGCGCGAAGTCTAAGAAGGTCCGATAGTCGTAGCCTTACCCATACCTAGTAGAGAGTGTTTTCGATATAGCCACATGCAATGTGGCATGAAGATACTACAAAATTATAAATGGATGTGTAGATATATTAAAAAAGGTACTAAAGAAAATTCAAATAACTAATAAAGAGCAACAAAAAAGGTAAGGCAATACAAAATAACGTACGTACAGAATATTTCAATGCATAACAATAAATAGTAAGATAGAAATACATACTAGAAAAGACCTCGACAAGAGTAATTCCAGCCAAGCTTGTCACTACCTTAATTACGCTAAGTAGGAAACTAACTAGGTCAAACTAACTAAGAGGTAAGTACTATATAGTAAATGCAAAGGACATGGTTTAACATAACCTACAAGAACGCGGGCATTTATGAGAGATCCTTTGCCTGTATCATCGTACGCCAAAATTTTCTATTACAGGCCAAGTCCTCGGTAAGATTCAACCTAGTCATATTATTCTTGATCACTTCTCCTAGCTCCTTTTAGGCCTTCTTTTTTTTTCCTTTTTTTTTCTTTTTTCTTTTTATAGTTTCTAAGTATTATTTCTCTCATCTTCTTACTAGAGCGTTAAGGTGTCTCCTTTTAACGTGTCTGAACCACCTAGGTCTTGTCCCTCTCAATTTGTCATTAATACTAGCTACTTTTAATTTGTCTCTGAGCATTAGATTCCTGACCTTATCTCTTTTGGTAAGGTTACATATCTACTGGAACGTCCTCATCTCCATCACCAAAAGCTTATTATTGTGTATTGTTTGATAGGCGAATACTTCGCCCTACATAACATAGTTGTAGAGATGGCAATGGGTCGGGCCCATCTAGTCAACCCGTGGCTAGGCTCGTGACCTGAAGGCACACGAGTGGGCCAAGTCGGCTCAGCCTGACTCATATTTTTAAAAAAAATTGACAAAACAACGTCGTTTTGTACCTTCCCACTGTCCCGGTCGGGTAAAGCAGTCAGGGTCTATGGCTCGGTCAACCCGAGCCAAAATTAGGCCAAACCAGGCCATATTTGTCATCCCTACATGGTTGGCCTAATCGCTAAGCGATAGACTTTGTCTTTGAACTTAAGTGGTATCTTCTTGTCACATAAAATTCCTGATGCACTTCTCCATTTGAGCCACCCTGGTCTGATACGATGGACCATATCTTCATTGATCTCTCCATTGCTTTGGATGATAGACTCTAGGTACTTAAAACACTCGTTCCGTGATATAATTTCTGATCCAATCTTTACCTCCACATCGATAGCCACTTGATGGCCCGAAAAGTTACATTATAAGTACTCAATCTTAGTTCTGCTCACTTAAAAACCCCTCGACTCTAATGTTTCTCTCCAACATTCTAGCTTGACATTAATCCCCCCTCTCTTATCTTATCCACTAACACAATATAATCAACAAACAACATACACCAAGGCACATCTCATTGAACATTCTTGGTAAGCTCATCCATCACTACTGCAAATAGAAAAAGGCTTAATGTGGAGCCTTGGTATAGCCCAATACTAATAGAAAATTCTCAATATCTCCTCCTATCATCCTTACCATAGCCAATGCCCCTTTATATATACCTCTAAACACCCGTATATAGGTCATAGGAACTCCCTTGACCTCCAAACACCTCCAAATGATTTCCCTATGAACCATGTCATATTCCTTCTCTATATCAATAAAAACTATGTGCAAATTCCTCTATCTATCCCTGTAAGATTCCATTAATCTTTTAAGAAGGTCTAAAGCTTCTATCGTGGACCTTCCTGGCATAAAGCCAAATTGATTTTCCGATATAGAAGTCTCCTTTCTTACTCTCTTCTCAATTATCTTCTCCCACAACTTCATGATATAACTAAGTAGTTTGATGCTTCTATAGTTATTACAATTTTGTATGTCCCCTTTGTACTTGTATAAAGAAATTAACATACTCAGTCTCCATTCATTCGGCATGCTGGCGGACTTGAGGATCACATTAAAAAGCTTGACTAGCCATTTAAGACCTTCGACGCCTAGGCTCTTGCATACCTCTATGGGTATCTCATTTGGTCCTACTGCCCTTCTGTTCTTCATCTCCCTCAAAGCTTTTTTTATTTCTTCCCTTGTGTTCTGTTTACACTGAGACCAATTACGAAATCTCTTAGACGTGCTAAGGTCACCTAAAGAGATGTTGTTCTTTATGTCTTCATTAAATAGGCAATAGAACTACCTCTGCCATCTATTCTTGATGTCATCATCCTCTACGAGCGCCTGCCTTGCTTTATCTCTTATACATCGAACTTGGTCTAAGTCTCTCGTTTTCCATTCCCTAACTCTTGCCAACTTAAAAATATCCTTTTCTCCCTTTTTACTATCCAATCTCTTGTACAAATTCTTGTAAACTTCGCCTTTAGCCACTAAGATTGTCTTCTTTGCCTTTTTCTTCGCCATTTTATACCTTTCTCTATTAGCTTCTCTCTTTTCCTCTGTGGTACTTTCCAATAGAGCTTTATATGCTCCCTTTTTAGCCTTCACCTTTTCTTGTACATCTTCAATCCACTACCAAGATTCCATATTATCACCCCCTCGACTCTTTAGAAGCTCCTAAGATTTCTTTAGCAATATTCCTTAACAGAGATGTTATGCCCTCCCACATCTGATTCGCATCTCTTTTCATTTTCCATTTAACTCCATTACTTATTCTATCCTTAAATTGTTCCATCATATCCCCCTTCAGATTCCACCATTTAACTTTAGTACAGCTCCTAATAATTCTCTTCTTCCTTTATCCTTTAATTTCAAGATCCAAGACTAACAATATATGCTGAGTTGCTAAACATACCTTCAAAATCACCATACAATCCTTGGACCTTAGTTGATCGCTCTACCTTATAAGGAAATAATCAATTAGAGTCTTCGTGGTTCTGCTCTTATAATTCACCAGTTGCTCCTCGTTCTTCTTGAATAAAGAATTGGCTATCATTAATTCCAATGCTACCGCCATGTCCAATAAAGCAATCCCACTATTATTCCTATCTTCACACTCAAAAACCCCATAAGTCCATGGATATCCGTCTGATGTTGCCCCTATATGATCCTTAAAATCTCCTCCTAAAATAACTTTCTCATTAGTAGGGATCTGTTGAATCGCCAGGGATCTGTTGAATCGCCTCATCTAACTCCTCCCAGAATTGACATTTTTGTTGTTCATCCAAACCCGCTTGAGGTGCATATGCACATACTATATTGAGAACAACACTACTCACCACAATCTTAACATCATAATCCTATCATTTGTCCTTTTTATCTCAACAATATGATATATAAGTTCCTTAACAACTAAGATACCTACCCATTCCATCGTCTCGAACCGCTTGAGTACTACAATTTGAACCTATTAATCTCTTTCGCTTTAGGCTCTGTCCACTTTGTATCGTGAATGCACGCTATATGAATCTTATATTTGTTTAAAATCTATACTAATTCTAGAGACTTCCTTGTAAGAGTCCTAATGTTCCGAAAACCTATTCGTAGTCTGTCTCCATCTTTGTTACTCTTATGATTGTTTTGAATTTAATATTTACATAAAATATTTGTGTGAATCTTAATTTGTATTTAATTATTGACACAATATTTTTTTTATTTTAAAAAATTCATATAATTAGTTTTTTTCTGTAGAATATGACGATATTTATATTCGATTAATTGGATTAATCTTATGATGAGTTTCATCTTTTAACGAGATCCATCTTTTACCATCTTTTGCAAGTTGGTCGATGTTTAAGTAAGTGGTGAGAGGTTTGCTAAAAAGGACTCTTAATGACTAATTCTTTATCGGAGGTGTGCATTCATGCATTGAATTTAGGTCTGCTCATTCTTGTAATCTTCATAATTGCCTTGTCAAGATGATCTTTTTAACAATTTGATTTCCTACTTTATGTCTCATGCCTATAGGAAGGTATTTAAGCAACTTGTCCTCGTTAGATCTACAAGAGGGATACACATCTATCTTAATCAATTGCAATTTTTCCCAAACGTTTATGGTAAGCTCTAAATAACATAGCATACAAATTTAGGTGAACCTAGGCATCTTCAAAAACAACAAATCCTTAACATTGTAAATGCTTTACTTTTCACCACCATTTAACTGGAAAGAGAAAAATCTTTATTTGTTATCTATGTTCATTTTTTAAAAAAATGAATAAAATTGCATTAACTATAGACGAAGCTAATACATCATTAAAATGAGTTTTAGGCCATTAAGCCTTCATTCAATTACATCATGATTGGAGACTCAATATGTGGTAAAAACATTACAATATAAAGCAGTCCAAGACCAACATTATAAGTAGGTTATAGTTTCCATCTATGCTTCATGACGAGTGAGAGTGTACTCTGCACATTTTTTGTAATGATAGCTGATCAAATCTGTTGACTATCTTATCTTCTAACTGGTACTTCGCCTCTTCCATGTTTCTAAACATTCTGTTGTTTCTTTCCTTCCAAAGAGTGTAAATAGTAGTAGTGAAAGTTCTTTTGAGTAGTATTCCATTGGACATTCCATGTTTAAAGTGACTGATAAACTAGCTCAATGCTTGCTCCCATTCATATATGTAGTTGTCTCCCACAATCAAATGTAATATGT
>JAOQMM010000005.1:13063358-13075210 GCA_027563515.1 Erythroxylum platyclados
CTCCTGAATTTTTTGCCTTTGCTAGCAGAGCACCTTTAATGGTTCCTTCTTCTCTCATTATTCTCCTTTGTTCTTATACCTGTAATGCATTTACTAATTCTAACAAAGACATACTTGATAGATCTTTAAATTCTTCCAATGCAGAAATTTTCGATTCATAATTTTTAGGTAATGTTACAAGAATTTTTTGAACTATTCGTTCCTCAGAAAAATCCTTACCCAATAGCCTCACCTTATTTATAATGCCTAGCAACCTGTCAGTATATTCTTTAATGGTTTCTGATTCCTTCATCGTCGTCATTTCAAACTCTCTAATCAAGTTAAGCAGTTGCAGATTCTTTGTTCTTTCATGGACTTATTATACCAGTGAGTAGTGAATTCCAGAGGCACTTTAGTTATCACGATGAATTCCAGTTCAATTGCCCTCTATTATGCCAAGAAAAGAAAAAATGATATCCAGATCAATTATCAAAAACTTATCTCTCTTGAAACTCAACATGGCCAAAGATCAGTTCTGCTGTCATGGAAGATTATTTGACAATGAAAGTGAATTCAGATATAATTTTAAAAACAAAAGAGAATTAAAGTTGGTTAAAGTTCATTATAAAATGAAATAACATCTGCCGCATTTAAATAAAAGAGATCTGTAAATGAGAGTCATTTTCAAAATAGCATAATACTTGTATTGAAAGGAAGAACGAGTTTGTCTTCTGTTTCAGACCTTATGAGTTGATAGGATGTCTTCTAAGAACCTTAAACTTAGAATCAAGAGACTTCGCATATGGGAGAATCAAAATATTGATGACTAAACTATTCTCACAATCAAGCTGTTCTCTAGTTATTGAATTTATTTCCTTTCCCAGGGCCCTCCGAACCCCCAAAATTCTCTTGCACCGGGGAAATTTACATGAGTAAAAGAGTGGGGAAAAGAAAAAGAAAACTATCCTGATGTAAATTTATTCGTTATTTGATAGTTTGTCATAGCTCAACTGATTGCTGGACTAATTCATTTAATATACCTTCATGTGCCAGGAATCACACATACACTCCCTTATGAATGTTCTTCGCTACTGTAACCTTGATGAATCTCTTCAAGGAGAAGAGAGCCTTTTCTGTCATACAGCCTTGGAGCGTTTGCATAAAACCAAGGAGCTTGACTACATGAGTTACATTGTATTAAGAATGTTTGAGAATACAGAGGTGGTAACTCTTCCCAATTTTTCAGAAGGTGTTATTGCGTGCTTTCTGTTGATTAGCTCTTTGACAGTTATTGAATAAGTTTCTCCTTTTTGCTAAACTATGTGCTCTATATATCTATTCATTATGGATTAGCTTTGTGAACTGCTATGCTTGGTCAATTTATTCTCGAATTTGGAATGGCAGGTTGCTTTAGAAGACCCAAAGCGTTTCCGGGTAGAAATGACATTTAGCCGTGGTGCAGATTTATCCCCCTTGGAGGTAGGACTTCTTCATCGATTAAAGAGAAGTTCTTATATTCTTATAGTGTTCTTTCCGCTTGCTTGGTAAAATATGTTATCATAGAGAAAATATTAGTGGAAGAAATTTACTAGAGGTGGAAGGAGTTAATCAAACTGGTCAAGCATAATAAGTAGGCAAAAGCATTTTTGCTTTTGTACTTAGCTCTCAATTTTCATTGGTTTCTGGGTGGGTAATGATAAACTTTGTCAAGATAGAGAAAGGACGTCATTACAAGACACAGGAGTGAAGCAGTTACATGGCAAAAGTACAATTTGATATGTTTGGTTTTGTTTTCAGAAGAATGATGGTGAGGCTGCGTCATTGCATCAGGAGCATACTCTGCCAATAATGGGTCCAGAAAGGTTGCAAGAAGTGGGATCATATCTAACGTTAGCGAAAATGGAGAAGATGATACGTCCATTTGCTATGCCGGCAGAAGATTTTCCACCGGCAGCCACCCCCGCTGGATTCTCAGGCTATTTTGCAAAAAGTGCAGCAGTATTAGAGCGCCTGGTCAACCTTTGGCCTTTCCACAAGCATGATAAGCATGCTCATGCAACTGGAAAGTAACACACTTTGGCAAGGTATTACCTTCCAATGTAAGTTCGCAATATCTTAGTATCTTGCATTTTATACAAAAAATTTTAGCTCTTCAGGGATGAAATTTTGACACATACATTAACAACGCTGAGTGTGAGCATGTTAACTAACACTGATTTCATTTACGTTTTTTCTTTTTCCAAGTATGTTAGCTAACAACGGTTTCCAATTTGCGGAATATTGTGGATTTTTTTTTCAAAGCATTCTAACAACAAAAGGCGTGTATGTTTTAAGTTTTGGTTTTTAAATTTCAATCAATTTTATAATACTAATTTAAACTTTACAAACCAACGTTAAAATGTTTTAAATTTTAATTTTTTATAAAAATAGTTCGTTAAATTTCTCTTTAAGAGTATTGCTATAGTTAACCACGTTAATTAACTTCTTTTTTCACGTAACTTATATATATTATTAAATGATACTTGTGAAATTAAATTTTTAAATAAAAATAAAAATCAAATACCAAAAATATGTAAAATCTTAAATAACCTACTCAGCTCTCTTGCATCAGGGAAAAATATCAAAGCCTCTAAATCATCTATTCGATATGAAAGATGTTAGGGAAGATGATAAGATTAGTTCTTATTCTGGATTTGTTCCAAGGCTAGGTACTACGGTGTTTTACGAAATAAATCTACAGAGGAGGTAAATCTGAAACAGCCAGCTGAAGAAGTGTAGTCTTTGGTTTAAGAACGCTTTTCAAATTCTATAGTTTTTCTATTTCAAGTGATGCTGGAAAACGTGTAAGGAGTCTTCTTAGGGTTCCGATACAGGGAATTTATTTAACCAGTGTGATATTTTTGGTCCTACCATTTGAGTTTTGAACGAAAGTAAATCTCTTGATGCATTGCTAAACATGTAAAAAGGATATTTGCACTGCTACTTATCCAGTAGCTTCGAAGAACAAATACATCTAAAAAACTTTCATATCTTCTCTTAGATCATCTTCAAATCAAGATGGAAAATCCATTAACTTCGAAACTATGATTTCTAAACCACCTCAAATTAAGGGCTTCAATTTAGTCAACAATAACGGGGGTTATACATTGAATACACATCATATTGTAAATGGTGCCGTGCCAAAGCAAATGATACTAATCCAGAGGCTAATTCATCATATGAGTGTCTGGTTGATATTTCAAATACCTAAGGATGGAGGTAACACAAATAATGCACAAAATAACAAAAAGAAGAGATGCGAAATGGCATAAAATAGCACAAAAAATTTTCAGATGCGGGGAAGTGGGTAGGTGATTTAAGGTTTGTGATATTTTTGGTATTTATTTTTTATTTAAAAACAATTTTCATAAGTGACATTTAATAAGGCACGTCACCCACGAAGCAAAAAAGTTAGTTGACATGGATAGCTATGTCAGCACCATTAATAGAGGATTTAATGATTGTCTATTTTCACAAAAAATTTAAAGTTAGTATTACTTTTTAAAGTTCGAATTAATATTACAAAATTGAGTAAATTTCAAATTTTTTTAAAAAATTAATCATTTTAGTTTTACAAAACAAATGATAGATGTAAAAAGTAACATAGTGCCTTAGCAACTAATATGTGGATGATTTTATGCAGCCAAAAAGTAAAGTACATTAACTAAGGCTTCAACAATTCACTAATCACACTAATTTATACAATAATTGATATGACGCTCATTAATTAGATTACTAAGATTTGATATTAGTGTGAAAAGGACCAAAGATCATTTTATTAAAACAAGTTTAATATTAAGAATAATTTTTATTAAGAACACGAACACAGAAATACAAAGAATGATATGAATCGCTATACTCAGAAAAGAAAAGATTGAGAGTGATAAATTAGGGTTTGATTTTAATTAACAAGATAAAATCACAAGGTTTTAGAGAATTTAAAATAAGAGTTACTATAAAAAGATTGAAGAGAAACTTTGGATCAATTACAATAAAAAGCTCCTTCTTTACATATATAAGATAGCCTTTTATAGGCAAATAATTCTAGAAACATAACAATTTCAAGAATTAGAGTCCTAAAGAAAAGTAATAACCTTCACATAATTTAATTAGGAAATAAATAACTTTGAAAGACAAGTCATTCCCTATTTAAACAAAAGTTTTAAATTAAAAAACTATTAAAATCATTAGTCTAATGTCGGTCCAACTTCCAAACTTAGCATTGATTTGCTATGTTATTTTACAAGCACAAAACAAAATTGTGTTTGATGCCGGTTTCACTTCATCTCTAATGATGATTTATTTCTTAAACTTCTTTCAAACATAAACATGACCAACATGGCAACAATATGATAGTGTGTTTTGAAATACATATCCAACGTGATACCAAGTAGGTATTACATTGCCTAGTTCTCTAATATTATCTGATGTTATCCAATCTTTAGCAACTTTTGGTGTTTTACTTGAACAATTAGCTACTTATCTAAGCCCCTTTTCATGTCTCTCTTGTGTAGAGGCTCATGTAGCTTGAGAAGCTGCTTGATTTCCCATCATTTCCCTCTTTTCAAAAGGATTATTTCTCAAATTAGGATCTTTATTGGCATGATTTAGTGATAATAGATCAAGGTTGATCGGTTTGTTATTTATCGTAAAGGAATATTTGTCCTTTTATCCATTATGCATGGCTCTCCTATCAAATTGTCAAGGATGCCCCAACGAGATATGGCCAACTTGCATAGGCACCACATTATATAGCACCTTGTCCTTGTACCTCCTAATGAAGAAAGCAACTAGAACTTGCTTATTTATCCTAACCTATCTACTCTCATTTAACCATTATAGATTATATGGATCATGGTGTTTTATAGTGGGAAGCCTTAACTTCTCCACTAACTCCGCACTAACTATATTGGTACAATTTCCTCCATCTATAATTATACTATAAACTTGATCCTTGACGAAACACCTTGTATGAAAGAGATTATCCTGCTACTCATTCATATTGTTCTCTCCCTCGTACACACTAAATTCCCTTTTAGTGACAAGCATCCTTCCCTCTTTGGGCCTTTCAATGCCCTTATTATCACTAACATCCTTTGAATTAGGGATATCCTCATCTACAACACATGGAACATGATCACCCTGTTATTATATATTGTGAAGTTATATGTCCTCTCCCTAAGTACTTAAAGCACTTGCATCTCGATTCCTAGTTGTTAAAGAAGAATCATTCTTAACTTTTTCTCCACTTAATATATGCAATTTCAGTTCGGTTACTTCATGTTTTGGCACTGGAGTTTTGCGTTCCTCTCCATTATATGATTTGCTCCATGATAAAGAATATAAACTAGAAACATTAAAATGATTAAAAGGCCTCCTTTTGAGTTGTTATTATACTTTTATGGCAATATGAACCACTTTCTCTAACTCCACATAATGGTGTAGCTTGATAACATTTGCAATTTTTAGATTTAGTTTACAAATAAAATGAGCAATTGTACTTCCCAGTCTTGCTCTACATTCACCCTAACCATGACAATTTCCATCTTCTTGTGATACTTTCCCACACTTTTAGACCCCTAAGCTAACATTTGCAACCTATGATAGAGATCTCTATGGTAGGAGCTTAGTATAAAATGCTTCTTCATCACCAATTTCATCTCCTCTTAAGGTATGATAGGTGGTTCTCGATTCATTCCCCTGATAAGGATTTGTTGATCCCAACAATTCGTAACATAATCATTAAATTTCATAGCTACTGATTTGATCTTTTTCTCCTTCGAAAAGTTATGACAATAAAAAAACCAACTTCACTTGCATTTTCCACTTCAAATAGGCATTTTGGTCTATCCTTCCTACAAAATTTGATATCATCATCTTAATGCTAACCATATTGTTATGCACATATTCTTCATGCTCTCCATCATAGCCTATCCTAAATCTGCCTCCTCCTTGTCTTTCTATTCTGCCTCTTCTTTTACTTTTTTCTCTTTTACCACCCCTAAGGTTTAACTCCCCCAAGTAGTTGTCAGTATTATCAACCTCCACATAAGATTTAAAGTTATCCATCCTAGTAGGTATATGTGAGTTATGTTTTAGATCAACAATAACAACTTTATATTTCTCTAACCTATCCATAACTTCAGCAAATTGTTGAATGAGTTGCTCATATTGAACTTGTCTGATATTCATTATGAACTCCTAGTCTATCCCTACTCTTTCCTCTTTATTTACTATTTTGTCTTTGGACGAGTTCTTATTTAATTTTGAATCATAATGAACCTACAAGAAATATTAATAGCAACTCCCTAATATGATCAAAATTCAGTCTACCTCTTAAACTAAACTCTTGACTAAAGGTTCTTTGGTAAATAGATAATCTAAATCAAAAGAGCTAGTATAAATATTTACCATACCAAATAACTCCCAAAGAAGCAAATTGGATAGAGAATAGAACAAAGTAAAGTAACTAGACGCCAAGAAAAATAGAAAATTAAAAATTAAAAATTGGCTCTATAAAACCTAATTAGACCAAATGAAGAAGAAGAAAAAGTCTCAACAAAAAAAGAATTATATTAGCATGAAAAAAAATTAGAACTCTAGAAAACAAAATACATATAGTATATATAATACATTGTCTTTATGAGAAAATGAATAAAAAGTCCTTACTAGTGAAGGATGTTACAACCTAGCCCCTTATTTGTACTTTAAATGGGACTTTTTATGAACTTCTCACTACAAAACCTTTTGGCTGATTTTTTTGTTCTTTTTTTCTGATTAACTTATAAAATTAGAAAACATGAACCAAAAAACTAAAAAACAATATACTTTTACAAATCTCATCCACAAATAACACAAACAAGGAAAATGAATGTATTTTAAGAAGACATGAGAATATTGAAAATGTGAAGAACAAAATAAAAAACAAACTTGAATACAAAAGATGACTTTGATTTCAAATTTTGATAGGACCCTCACCAATAGGACTAATGAATATAAAAGATGACTTTGATATCAAATTTTGATAGGACCCTCACTAATAGGAGTAATAAGATTCAATATCAATATGAATAAAACTATGGATCACTTTAAATAAGTGTGATTCAAGAACACGAACACAAAAACACAAAGAGTGATATGAATCATCACACTCACAAAAAAGAAAGGATTCGAAGTGATAAGATTCTAGGATTTGACCGTCACTAACAAGTTTGATAAGATCACAAGTTTTAAGATAATCTAAAATAAGATTTACTCTAAAAAAATGAATAAAACTCTCCAAGGTTTTTTTATTGATTAACAACAATGATAAGCTTTCTCGTTACATCTATAAGATAGCCATTTATAGATATATAATTCTAGGAATATAAGAACCTTAAAAACTAGACTCTTAAAGGAAAGTAATATCCTTTACATAATCTAGTTACAAAATAAATAACTTTGAAAGCTAAATTAATCCCCATCCAAATAAAAATTTTGAAATTCAAAAACTAACAAAGTTATAAGTCCAGTACTAGAGTAGCTTTTAAAGCCAGCATTAGTTTTGTTTTGTAACTTTATGTGTGTGAAACACATTTGTGTTTGGCACTGGTTTGCTTTTAGAAATTGTTTAAAAAAACATGGCCAATACAGCATTAAAACTGTATTATGTTCTAGAACATAGGTTAAACAAAATACCGTGTAAGTATGGTGTTGTCTAATTCTCTAATGTTCTATAATCTCCAGTAACTTTTGACATTTCACTTAAAATATTAATAACCTATCCAAGTCTCTATTCATGCCTCTTTGCTATAAAATCCCATCTAACTCGAGTAGATACTTAATTCACATCACTAATACCATAAAAAAATAGATTTTTCTTGGGATTACAATCTTTCATAGCTTTTAGTAGATTTTCTTCATGAAGAACAACGTCTCAAGATAGTAAGTTAAAATGAAAATATAATAATACCCTTAAGTAGAAGGAAGTAGGCTTTAACATTGAGTCAAATTATATTTCTTATCTATGTATAAAACATCACAAGCTGAAGCCTTAATCTTTATAAACCAAATGACGGTGTTTTACACAAATTAAATCCAAGTCATTCGTTTTTTGTAAGAGTTAACTACAATTGTAGGATAATGATGGCTATCTAATTAAGCCACAACTGTCTTTCTACTGATTGTTGCTACTAAGTGTCATACTCTCGCACATTGTTCATTAAACTATATTATAATATTTATTTTCCCTTATTCGTTTGATCTTAAACTTCATCAATGTTATTATGCAACTATCGAGATATTCAAGTTAGATTAGTATTCACCATCCAAGATTGATTTAAATCATAACTTCTCATTTTAAAACAAATTTAGATGTAGAATATTGATTTGTCCATAATTGTGAGTCACTATATTAACTTCATATGTAATACATATTATTTATTTATTTTTAAATTTTCATACATTTAGGGCTATTAAAAGGTTGGATTGAGTTAGGATTGTAACCTAACACCTAAAATAAGAGCATTAAGTATTATCTAATTTAGAATGTTCATAAATCCAATCCAACCTAACTTAAGATAAAGAAAACACATAATTTAACTGACCTAAACTGAATAAGATATAAGACTTATTAAACTCAAGCTTAAAAGTCTAAACCCAACTCAACAAGAATCTAAAAATGAAAGTGTATGACGCCTTTGTAAACTTAGAACCCCTATACGGGCTTACATGAAAATAAAGCAATGTGAAGACTTTCAAGTCTTTTATCAAAATTGGAATCTTAACGAAAGGTTAACTAGATAAGTATTCAAGGTTCCTGAGGAGTGTTAAGATATTAATTTTTGCACAATGGAAATTATATAGGAATGAAATAAACGAAGCCAAAAATACATAATTTATACAGTTTAATGTGACCTACATCTATAGGTAAGGAGATAGATTTGTTTTATTATTGTGAGATAATGATACAAGAAGAATAGTATGGCAATAATCTTCATCAGCACATAAAGGTTCTACCTTACAAAAATTTATTAAGGTATTTATAGCCTAGGGTTACTTGTAAGAAGTTTAAGTATAATGAACCTTAATTTCATAGTAGCCTAAGTTCATTGAAACTTTATTTCCACATATGCTTAACGAAATGAGAACTCTATTTACATGTATCATTGGAAATTATGTCACGAGTTTGACGCCTATCCTGCACTTGACACTAGCGCTAGTTTACTTTTAACTTGGAAATCTCTCCATCCAATATGAGATCGATATTGGTCCAATATTCTTTTCCATCATCGATTAGTTTTTAAATTTTCATTATTCATTAAAAAATTTAAAGCATATCTCACAATTCTAAACCTTGAGTTGAATTCTCCAACGTCTAACCAAGAATTACTCCCTGTCACACTTACTCTTTTAAGCTTTAAGTTATATAAGAATTTACCAAGTTTAAGCTATGTTCGAACTTTTCTACAAGTAATAACTTTATCAATATACTATCTACATCATTAAAAGTG
The DNA here is from genome assembly GCA_027563515.1 of Erythroxylum platyclados. Taxonomy (NCBI): domain Eukaryota; kingdom Viridiplantae; phylum Streptophyta; class Magnoliopsida; order Malpighiales; family Erythroxylaceae; genus Erythroxylum; species Erythroxylum platyclados. The sequence continues at coordinate 13,072,868 of JAOQMM010000005.1, forward strand.
TGAAAGTCTTTTTAATAATATAATTAGATGCAATTAATTTCTTAATCTTATGAAACTTTACATCCCTTACTATAAACCCATTTTTTTTAATCTTTCTCTGAACTTTCTTTGGTTCCTTAAAAGATAGTTGTATTATTGTCACTAATGGCAAGAGCATATGTGTCACGTACCACAAAGTTTCCCACCAAATGGAGAGGTTAAGCCAGAAGTCTCTAGAAGATTTCACTTTATTCTTCCATGTTTAAGACAAGTCTAGAGATGGGTGGAAGACTCTAGAATCTTGTAGACAATTGTAGATAATACTTGAACATGTAGATAGATGTAGAGAATTCTAAATGATTAATGTGAGCCCCTGGATCAAATGAATCATAGCCATCCATTGAGGAAGTGGAGGGCTATAAATTCCCAAGGGGAGTTCATTTGTAACATGTATAGAATCTCATAACAACAATCTTGTAAAGTTTTCTTAATTAATATAAACATTCTCCAAGTTTCCTCATTCTTGTTCTTGTGTTATCTTTCATCTTTACTAACTTGTGTTAGCTTTGCTTCTAGCATTTAAGAGAGACGCTAACTTAGTTGCGAGACATATAACTAAGTGCTGCACGATTCGTTGGTGAAAAGACCAAGTTCGTGACAATATGAGACTGAGTCTCCAACTATATCTCTTTGGTTATCTAAAGGCCCATCTTGCTTTGTCCTCAGTTATACTATGCTAATGCTTTATTCCTGACATTTTTGTATCTCCTAAACTATAATTTCTACCCCTTTAACATTTATTCTAAGCTATTCTAACAATTTGTACCATCTTTAAATTAATAATGCCCATTCTTGACCATGATACATCCTTTCCATATATTTGTCTTAATATATGTTCCTTCCTATGTACTATATCCTTGAAGTAGACTTTTTACTAAGTGTGTGAAACTTACAAAAGTCTACCTTCGTATCTCTGTCGTCCTTCAATAAGCTGCCTTATGAAATTCCATCATCTCTTGCTAACCAATGTGACACACTCGCACGTACCAAATTGTAGTATTATCATCTTTTTGTCCTAAAGATTGAGAAACAACTACTAATCCATTATTCACTTTCCCTTTAAGACATAGATGCCATCTTGTAATTTTTCCCTTTAATAATAATAATGAGTTGAATTGGGTTTTCATTTTATCCAGAATGTTTTAGCTTTTACAAATATTCAACCTTAAAAGCGTGTCAGTTCACACTTTAAAACAAGAGATCGAAAGATTATGAGTTAAATCTAAAAGATTATTCAAATTTTGGAAGGCTCATTGCATCCTTAAGTTAGGGTTTTAAAAATCTCTTAACAAATCAATCACTAGCTCATTTTAAAAAAATATCATTACGTAATGATCAATCAAATGAAATTAAAAATTGAAAGGAGAATTAAAGATAAAAAAGATATAGAGAAATAAAGAGATTGTAAATGAATTTATAATTCATACACACGTTCAGTGTTCTAGCCTATATTCACTTTTCAAGCCTTTAGTTGTATTATCAACTTTTTTTTTGGAAAATATTAATCTCACTTTAATATGCTTAACTTTTTTTAGGTTAACTTACATCTTCCTATAGTTGATTTCTCTCACCTAAAATTAAAATTTACGACTATTTTTATTCCAACTAAATAAATTATACGATCTAATCTATAAAAAAAGGGTAAATGAAAAGAATATATTCATTTATAAAAAGGGCTCAAATATTTTGTCCATCAGTACAATGAAGCAAAAAATTTGAGTCATTGAAGGTAGAGCTATTAATTTTAATGTTTATTACATTATTGTAATAAATTATGTTAAGTTAAGATTTAAAAAACTATTAACAATTCGAATATCAAGCGAGAGATTTTTGTGAAAATTTATCAATTATATATTAATATGCTTCAAATGAGAAATTTTAATTTTTAAAATAAAATTATTTTAAAATACTAAATGTTATTTTATTTTTTATAAAATCTATTAAAAATAGTGATGATTAGTTCATTAGTATAAATCTTCTAACAAACCTATATTACAATTTTTTTTAAATTTTTATTAATTTTTTCGTAGTAAAAAGATATTATACAACAACAACACGGAGTGAGTCCCGCTGAGATGTGGGGTTTGAGGTGGTCTATTAGTACGAAACCTTACCCCTACTTGGTAGAGAGACTATTTTCAATAGATTTATATGTAATGCAAAATAATAATAACACAAAATATAAATAAATACGTATAAATAAAAATATAAAATATGCAATATGCAATCCACTACATAATATAGTATATATAGAAAATGGTAAAGATTAACAAAAACATAAAATAAGTAGTAAAAGATATTATA
>JAOQMM010000005.1:13082995-13096345 GCA_027563515.1 Erythroxylum platyclados
TATTTATTTATGTATTTTTTAATTTTTCATTGTTTTACATTTTATTATATATATTTGTATTTATTTATTTTTATTATTATTTTACTTAGTATTTTTCATTACTACTATTTATTTATTATTCTTTTTTTCCTTCCTGCTTTATGTGGATTATTTGAAAACAACTTCTCTATCAGTTAAGGGTAAGACTGCGTACTACTAGACCTCTCTAGATTCTGTACCTCAGCGGGATTTGTACCGGTGTTATTATTGATTTTTTCTTCTGCAAAAAAATCACTTTTGTCTCTTTTATTGGTTGGTTGTGAGAATTTTTGTTGTTGATGGTTGATCATACTAATATATGATTTGCAACTTTAACTTCAAAATTGAAATCCATAACAATCTAATAATTTTATCAATTTTTTGGTCTATTGTAGTTGAAAGCACATCAATTGTCATATTGATAGGTAAACTTGACTGCAACACATTGGCCTAAGGATTTACGAAGACCTTTCTTCATGGAACCAAAATACAATACAAAGTTAGTTAAAGAAAACTGAATTTTGAAGCATTGTCATACAACCGTAATGAGATTGAACAAATTGATGATTGCACATATTACCCACTGCTACTATAAGGAGGTAAATAATCAACATGCTTTTAAAGCATGCTTATTAACATTGTCAATAAGTTAGTTTACACCTAAATTTTTTTAATAAGTTTGAACCCGTTAAGAAACTTGAATGGATTCAGACTGTTTGACTCAATCAAGCTTCAAGTTAGACCAAAATGTCCAAAGCCTAATAGGACTCTAATTTTTTTTTTTTGTTTTTGAGCTTTAGTCTGAGTCATGACACCAGAACTCAATCTAAAACTCGAACAATGGAACTTTACCTATTAACTTTAACTCAAGTGGGGCTTGGGACAAAATACTAACTCTATATGCAATCTTAATAGGTAATCTTTCCATAAAATATATGAAGTTGACCAATTTTAGTCTTGAGAGTAATGTAGTTGTTATTAAATCTTTAAACCATGGGGCAAAAACTTCTCAGACATTGGTGTTATTCTAGAAATTGTTATAGTTAAGATTAGTCTAGATTTTTCTTTTATTCCCAAGGATTCTAATAATGTAGATCATGTTTTATCTCAAAGGTGTATAGCTACTTATCAAAAACTCACTTAGATGGAGGGTTTCCCTAACTATTGTTTGAAAATGATCCTTCAATATAAGCAAATATTTGTAAGTTGCTAATTTTTTCTAAATCTACTGTAAGTTAGGGTTCTTTCTCTGATTCAATATGTCAAAAATGAAAAATTTTCAAGAATTGATATATCAATCTTCTTATTCTCTCTTATCAAAACCTTTTGTATTGTCTGCTTCCTTCTTGTATTTCTCTCTTAGACTTTTATCTCTATTCACACTTATTGACCTTTTGTTTTTTTAAGTTAAAAGAATCTCATTATAATCATCCTGAAGAAGTAAGGTTGTCCAAGGAGTTCAAATAACAACCAAAAGATATAAGCTAAAAGTTTGAGCAAAACTTCGAGAACAAATAAAAGTAAAAAAACTAACTTTATAAGAGTATCAACTTAATATCAGAGGCATTAATATCTCCTATAGCATCTTTAGCTCTAATTTATTTGGAGTGATATAGATTCCAAATAAGAATGAATATATAGAAGGCACCATCTTATACCTGCGTTACTCTTCCCTTTAAGTTGAAATTCTCTTTTTAAGTGGAAACTTGCCAACAATGGGCTAGTTTAGATCTCATTTCCTTAGTTATAATTTTAATAGAATTAGTTCTCTAATTCTTAAAAAGAACCTATATATATAGGTCTTGGATATTGATCTTTACGTCCTAAAAACTCTCTTATTTCTTTCTTTTTATAGGACATAAGTTCCATAGGTAAGCACTAGCTTAAATAACGTAATTTCTCCTTTATGTGAGAACTTTACCTAATCCTCCTATAAAATGAATTGTGTCCAATTATTTCCAAACCATTGCACTTTGCATTTGTTCTAAGCCTAGTTCCAAAAGTTGGTAACATAATGACAGTTTACCATGATTTAATTTTAAGTCATTAGATCCTAGTTGCCAAATTTATAGAGGTAATTAAGCAAAGTTATTCCTTTCACATTTTCCATAATTTGAAGTTTTTATTTGATGGCAATCCATATGATGAATGACACTTTAGGAGAGTTATACTTGAACCACACAAACCTCCTCCAGGGTTTTTACCCTTATATATATTATGAGCATTTTAATTTATGTTTGTTAGTGAATTGCTTTGAGTTGTTCCTTTTCTAAATAATCTTAGTCTCATCTTCCATTCTGGGCCTCTGTTGGGAATATTATTCATTATGGTTTCAAAACCCTGGCATCTACAATGTCATTCTACTTTTATTATCACTTCTTCCAATTTTGGCTGAGAGAGTAATCATTCTTTTCAAGCTATCTAACCTTATAGTTTGAAGAGTGGTCTAAGAGAGTTCTAATTGTTCAATTAAAACTAGGAACTCCTTCCATTTCCAATCTTGCTTTGCATTTCTAGCGCTAATATGTATCTTAACTATAGAATTTGATTTAGTTTCCAGGTGTTGCTTCTTTATGCTTTGTGTTTCGTAAATTTTATCCCTTAATTATATATGAATGCATCCAATGAACAAAAATTGATTCCTTGTCATTGAAAGGCTTCTAAATTCTTTTTGGCAATAGCATTTTATTAGTGAGTTTAATGGAATTGATGCCCAATCCTCCCTTTTATTTAAACATACAAACATCTTGTCACTTTTCCTTTAACCTTTGAAATTTTTAGCTTTCTCTTAACATAAAAAATGTTTCATAATCCTCTCTACTTCTTTAATCATGTTGCTTGGAAAATATAAGTAATAGTTCCATTGTAGGTGAATGTTATTAAGGATAGCAAGAATGAGTTAAACTCTGCCAAAACTAAGAAATTTGTTGTTCTAATGGCTAATCCTCATATGGATTGAGTCAAAGAAAGGATGACATTCCTTGTATCAGATCCTCTTATGTGAAATTGAAATTCCTAAGTATACTAATTATGCTCATGAGAGAGTTAGCTAAAGTAGAGGAATCCTTTGAGATATATATATATATATATAATTAACTTTTTCTTTTTGTTTATTAAGAGACCTAATCATTTGCTAAATAGAAGCATTGAATTCGTGATAAACTTAACAGAGAGTGTATCATCTCCACTTAACATCAATAAATCATCTGCAAATAAGATCGTTAAAAGAGTTCTATCTTCTTGCATTTGTTATGGAACTTATAATCCTTGCATTTATTAATTCTTTAGGTTAAGAGCCTAGTAAGTACTTTTACACATTGTTAGAATAAGGGAACAGAATTTAGCTTCTTAACGGATCCTTTAACAAGTAACTGAGTGTTATTGGTTTTAGAAGCACTAAAAGCCTTCAATTCCTTCTTCACTCTTCTAACTTTCTTGTTCATATGTATGCCCTTTTTCCTAATATACCCTAGCTTAAGCCCCTCTTTACAACATCTTGAAAGCTCTACACTTTCACTAAATAATTATTAAATGTAAAAGGGTCGCTCTCAGGAACTTTAAGGAATAAGTCTTGTATCACTATAGGAGTATGATTCAAGAATGGAGAGTTATTGGAACATACTTTACTTTTTAGATACAAGCTCAACCATTTTTCATTGAAAAGAGCCCTATCAAATCTTCTTCTTGATGAACTATTTTCCTTTTTGTTTATTAGACTAGGTGTAAAAGCATCCGTCTATTCTTAATTCTGTCACTTGAATATTAATCTGATACACAATTCTTGAAATCATCATTGTGATTTCTCAAGTTAATTGCCATCAACCTCATGAGGGTGTAACATGTTGTTAAAGTTGCCAAGGATGATCCATGGATCCTTTATTCTTGCTTCAAACTCATTTAGCTTGTTCTAAAGTGGAATTCTTTGAAAGCTTAAGTTGTAAGCACACATATATATGACATGTAGCTCTACCATTTCTTGTTTTCGTCTAACAATTAGGTGAATCATTTGATCAGAAGTCAAGTGGTTAAGAATATGCACTATATTAGAATCATATAGAACAATTATCCTTCTATTTAAATGAAATTGATGATTGGTGATAATCTCCCAATTGCTCCTTAAGAAATGTAACTTCCTTCCAGTGATATCCTTTATTTTTTTTTTCCAATAGCCCAACTAAGTAAGGATTATTTTCAGCAATGAAATTATTAATGGCTAGTTTTTTAGAGGGACAGTTAATCTCCTTTACATTCTAAGCAATAATCTCTATTAGGAGTGGGAAAGGATTAGATCCTTCTTCTTTCTTTTCAATCTCCTTCTCTTTACAGTTGTGAATTCACTCATAGATCCATTAGAAGAGCCTTCAGGTGTAGTAAGAGAGTTGTAGGTAAACAATTCTAATTTTGCACCTTTTAGTTGAGATGTAAGGGAAACTTTCCTTGTTTTGGTACCCTTTAGAGCAACAACATTTTTCTTATTTACCATACATAAGGTTTCTAGTAAGGATTTCATATTTTTATTAGTACTTGGAGCTTTTTTTAGAAAATAGTACCCTTTTAGACTAAACCTTTTTCATAGCTGGTTATCTCAATAATTTCCTCAACATTATTAAAAACCTCATTAACCTTTAACTCTGCTATGTGGATATTCCTAGTAATCTCCCTTCTTAACCTCTTTCCAGTAGGCCTCCATTGCTTATTGTTCCTTGGTTTATCTAGTCTCTATGAGTATATAACTAGGACTACATCTTTATAAAGTTGGTCATCCACTCAAAGCCTTATAAGAGGTTTTGAATATGGTAGATTGGTATTAGATTATACAAGAATGCATACCCTAGCAAAACTTATCCTCTTAGCGGAATCTATAGCTTTGTCAAGGTAAATGGGACCCTCAGATAGCTGACCAGGTAATTATTCTTGAGGTAGTCTAGTACTCTAAAGAAATACTATGGATGTTTAACCAAAATAGGTATCTAGTTCTACTTTAGGTGCTAAAGTTGGAGGCTTGATTTCCATAATTGTTAGAAGATTGATCTATTGATTAGATGCCATGGACCTACCTTCATGATCCTTATAGCTTGAGCTCTTGAGCAAAAATTGAAAAGAAAAATATTATCACCATTAATAAGGGCCTTTTATAAACTATATTGTTTCTAGTTGGATTGTGCCTAAGAACTCATAGTTTGATAGAAAAGCATTTCATCTATGAAAAAGCTTACTAGTGTGGCTTCCCATCTATTAGCAGCTTCTCTTAGAATCTTAATCGAAAGAGTCACAATGGAAGCTTCATTTTTATCTTCAAGTGGGAAAAAATGCAAATTAGAGCCTGGAGTTTCATCCCCTAACACTTGAAACTAGGTTCTCTCATTCTTATCTACATTTGAGTAACATGGTTTATTCAAAGGATCAAGAAGAGGTTGGTTAAGGGCAAGAGAAGGGTGAGATTGATTCAAGGTGAGACGTGAGAAAGATTCATCATTTAGGAGCTCAAGGCACACCATTTCCAAAAATGAAAAAATCATAATGCTAAAAATGAAATAAAGAAAACCTAAACTTGCTTATGCTTAAACAAGAGGCAAGGGGAGAGGCCAGAAGGGGAAAAGTGGGAAAGAAGAAAAAGAAGCTAGAAGTGTCTACTGGAAGATGGATGGAGGAGGAGAAGAAGGACAGATGCACTAATAAGAAAGGAAAAACTAGATTGCAAGGAAACTAATGTCATAAAAGTGATTAAAAAAAAATGCTAAGATCATCTATAAATGGAGATGGATGGCTAATATGAGGAAGAATAGAACAAGCAGAAGCCAGGAAGATAGAAACAAGACATGTAGCTCTTACATCAAAAAATGAAAAAAAAAATAAGGAACCTATGCAAAGCTTGGAAATTTCCAAAGAAAAACTAAAACTTGCATTTACATATTTATTAATAATAAATAATTGAATAATTTTACTATAGTACTAAATTAAGTAATTATTTTTAATTTTTATCTCTAATATAAGTTTATTAATACATATAAATTAATATTATTATTTTTAGTAAATAAGTAAATCAAATTATACAATAGTACGTTAAGCAACTATTTTATCTTTAATTTATTATATGATATTTATCAATAAATGGTTTGAAGACATACCTTAAAAAAAAAGAATTCTCACATACTAGAATTTATAACATTTACATGTATAAAACGTGATGGAAATTTGTAAAAAAAATTAAATCAATAAAAGTGATACCAAATAATTATATCGATTAAAAATTTAAAATATAAAAATAAAAGATAAAAGTGAAAATTAATAGATACTAAGAATTTGTAACTTTGGCTTAGAATTCGTTTAAGGATTGGTTGAGTTTTGGCTTAGTACATAACAGAATGATACCCAGATTTAAATTTAAAACTTGGTACTTAGATAAGAATAACTAAATATGATGTCTCTAATTATTATATAATACAAAAAAACAGTCACGAAACTACTTATTCCCATTAACGACTGTTGAGTTATTAAAAAATTAAATTATATTGATTTTATTCTTATATATCTAAAAATGATGTAACTAGTTTTGATAGGCAATACGACTCTGCTTATAAGGTGAAACGACAATTTTTTTTTTCACTTTTAAGATGAATGGTTATTAAACTTTGATTTTACAGTACATAATGCTTTTACATCCCTCTTTTCTTGTGTCTTTGTACATTATACAAAGAAGAAACATGTAAAGAAGTATCTTCCTTCCACCCCACACTGAGTCACCAAAATCACATCATCAAAAAATTCCCCCACCTTTGCAGATCAAGCGTGTATGTGTTCTGCTCTGTGCAATGGCTTTGGGTCCTGCAGAACAAATGCTGTTTCATTCTCTCTTATCCTCTTGTGTCTCATCATCATCCTTTAAAGCACCAGTACTTTCACCATTCCTTTCTTTCTTTTCAACTAAACCAATATGGCCGTCCACCTTTCCACCAGTTAGAGATTGAGCTTCTTCATCATCCAGCTCTTCTCCTATATCGTCTGAGTAGGCATAACTGCATGAAAGCAAGCACAACTTTTAGGTTAAATATCTGTCCTACTGCCTTCCTAGAATATGGAATCAAGGCAAGGTTTGAATGTAGTCAGAAAATAACTTTCAATTGAAAATTAATCTAACCGTTGAGAATTTTGAGATGGGGCCCAAAGATAGCAGATAACACACAGCAATACAAATGCAAGAATGTCCCAGAATGCAGTGATGATCCAAGCACTTTGCCATCGTTCATTGAATGGGTCTGTCGCTTTGAAGTAAACCTAACATAGTGCATTTCATAACAATTTACAAGATCTTAGTAACTAGCATATTCAGAAGAGCAGCCAAACATTGATATCGATTTACAAGAAGGATGATGTCAATGAAGCAAGAAAGTTTCCTACCAAAAGAAGCAAAATAATCAGTGACCAAGAGACATACAAGTTCATAAAGAGGGATAATCCCAAACATTTATCAAACTTGTTACTTATGAGAACCTGTAATAGAGCTATATTCTGCAAGTAAATTGTGGTATCAATACTTGCCATAAGTAAAACCAAATCTCAAATAAATAGCAAAAAACTGCAAAGAGTGCTCTTTAAATGAATGGGTGGCGTCCTTTCCGGTCTAGGAAGCTTGACTTGTAACTTTAGTCTTCAATTTACAACAAAGTACAGAGTCCTTTGATACAAATCAAGTTGTGTAACATCAATTCTGTGTCAGGCCTAGGAATTTGAATCCTTGGAACGTTTACTTGAAAATTAATTTCTTGAATTTAATGATGAATTGCAATTCTAATTCCATGTGATGGGAAAACTGTAGAATTGGATCAGATAGCCTTGAACAGTTCAAAATTTTAGTTATAAGGTGTTCCAAAAACAAACCATTGAAAACAGAAATTTTGAAGAAATATAGCCCTTTAATTCAAAAGATAATATTTCATCTAATGCAAAGAAAAGATCCATGTTTCTTTTCTGCAACCTAACTCCGCATTAAAGACATTCACCATCATCAATAAGTCAATAATTTAAAAACCTGATGCACAGACGAGGCCATCTTAGATAAAAGAACTGCAACAGGACCTCTTCAGTGTAGTAGACAGTTATAAGCAAAAGTTGTCCTTCAATTAAGAAAGATAACTAAACAAGCTTACTAGAAAGTTTCTTTACTTACCTAGGAGATTTATAGTAAGGTCTGGTTATTGTAAGACAAATTATTCTAAATTCTTCTTAATCTATAATAGTTGGAAGGTTGAGTGAAATGGTCAAACATTGATCGTTATCTTTATGCTCGATAACATTTATCATTGATATCATCAGAAGCACAAGCCAAAAATATTTGATAAATACCCCCAATCCTTGCTAGAACAGTCAAAAGGATGGTTTGCTACACCTTTTTTTCCATTATTTATCTTTTGGTTTCCAATATAGTCATACTGTTTTAAGATTTGTAATGCCTCACTAAGTCTATAACAGAACAAGAACCTAATTCCCAGCTTTTGATAGAAAAGATGAATATAAGAAAAACAACAAGAAGCCTTCTAAATGCTTCTCCACCCGAACAGAAGCTTGCATTTCAATATAAAAGGAGAAGAATATGGGTAGAAAAATGCTTCAAGAGGGAGTAGGCGTGAAGCAAACAACTGAAATTATGAGTTTTGCATCAGTTCACATGCAATAATACAACTCCATTTCAATTTGAGGGCAATTGTTGTAGCACAACAACACCAAACAATAATAAGAATAGTAGAAGCAAGAGAGCCAAGAGAGAATGAAATATGAAAATATGCAAGAAAAGGGCAGAGACCAAGGATTAGAGAAAGACTACGGAAGCAAATTTTCAATTGTGAGTTAACCCATGAACAACTGAATATGACAAGCTAGTTAGGATATTTAACTAATTTTAGATTTCTGAAGTCCTAAATGAAAGGGGAAACAACATACGCCTCACTAAAATGACATATTGTTAGAAGTCAATATCTAAAAGACCAATGGACTTGAACCAAAAATAAGCACACCTAAAATTTTTACCGGCGATGCATCAATTAACTTGACTATCGGATTATGTTTACCTAGGATTGGCAGTGGGCTGGCCAAGCTTGGGCCTGGGCGAAAATAATTAATCTGGCCTGAGGCTCAAGTCCCAAGCACATGCTTGATCGACTTGGGCAACTTAAAGCCCGATTGGGCTCTGACAAATCCCAATTGTTTTCTTCTTTTTCTTTTAAATTAAAATTTGAAAACAATGTTGTCTACACTTGATATATTTGGGCTTTAGGTCAGACCAGGCCAGACAGCCAAAGTCTGAACCGAGCAAGCCCGAAGTCAACACGGCTGGTCGGACAAGGCACAAACATCATCCTAGTTTACCATACACCAATTACTAAATAACAACGGATCAAGCTCAAAACAAGTCTAAATGCAGAATTTGGCAAAAGCAACTACATAAAGCAATAGGAATTTTGCACATTATGATAACCATACCACAATTGTCACAACTTTATAAGCCCAAAATAACCTCCATATTTCAGGAAAAAATATGAAACCAAGAAATCTAAAGACCAAAATGACAAGTATGTTCAAATTTAAGCTTCCTCTTTAATCATAATTTTCAACCAAACAATCAATTTATGGAAGATATGAAAGACAAGCTCATAAACCAAGTTTTTACAAACTGGATGCAGATCACAACAATGCTTAGGCAAAACCTTCAAATATGTTATTGGACATTATAAAGGATGCATAGGTGGTGGGACTGCACAACAGACCTGAATATAGATATGCAGAAAATCCACCAATCGAGAGCAATGAACAAATAGAAAATTGAAATTACAAGAACAACAATCCATTTCTGCATTTGAAATCCAGCCCCAACCATTACGGACTTGCCTACGGCCTAATTCACATTGAAGCCAGAAACTTTTGCACGCAGGATCCAAATGAAAGGGTACACATCAATGATGTGTCAGGTCAACATCTATGACACAGTGTTTGGATGCTTGAATTGAAATAAAATTTCCTATGTTAGAATTAAGTGGTAATTACTAAGAATATCTCAACATTAAAAGTGTAGAAAATCTTAAGACAATTTTATGCTCTTCTACCTCAGTTGAAAAATTCCTATAGTCAAAATAAGATGGAAAGTGGAAACTACAATTTAGAAAAATGGTTCCCCACAAGTGAAAATTATTTAGTTTTCAGAAAAGGAGAGGACACTAGCTATCTAATTCATTGAGAATTTCTTTTCGAAAGCTAGGAAAAAATCCCTCTATGAATAAGCCTGAGTATCTCGGCCCGAGTCAAAATTTTGTGCATAACTTAAAAACCACTACTGTGTTCAAATTTCATCCAGGTATGTTTCCTATGGTGTAAACCAGGTGGAAGGCCTATAAGATCCCTCTATGAGTAAGCCTGTGCATCTTTTCCCGAGTCAAAATTTTGTGCATAAATTCAATACCACTACTGTGTTCAAATTTCATCCTGGTCCGTTTCCTATGGTATAAACCAGGTGGAAGGCCTATAAGATGTAGATTCAGTCATGGTCATCCAATAGATGAATTATTAATACTGCATGATATATGAAACCTGTCTTCTAAGTCTTAGTGATGAAGTTCAAGTCCTATAGAACTTCCATCCAAGAAGATTATAACACAAGAAAGGCCAAAAGAGAGGGTAGGACATTGTTCTTTTGAGTCCTCATCATAGACATTCTCTTATTACTTGTTCAACTGTAAGTTTGTATACTTTATCTGATCCATCATATAATAAACCTAGGTTACATAAATTAGCCATCATGAGTTCTCCAAAAACCACATGAAAGCTCATAAAAAATCATACCTCATAAGTTATCCAAGCAACAGAAGCGATGACTGTGGCAGCCAGCACATTTGAGAATTTCCTATAAATTTCCAACTTAACAGTACTGCGCTTCACCTGGATTAAAATAGATACAATTGTAGAGAGTTAAACAGCACAAGGGGCAACAGAATATGACCATGAAAGAAGGAATAAATACACAGTCTGGTAACTATATAACACATGCACAAGCAGATAAAGAAATTGATACCTGTAATTGTTCTAATGTCCTTGAAAGAGATGTAAAGATCCACAATACCAAAAATGCATCCAGGAGTGCATCAGGAAGGACTAGAAATAGTCTTGCTCTTCCTGATACGTCATTAATAGTACCGACATACTCAGTAATATCGAGCAACTCAGATGCCAAGAGGTATGTAAGACCAAGTAGTAGCACCTTTGAGGTAAGACCACCAAGAGTGGGCCGTACAACACCATAACCCATTGAAATAGAAAGCACAAGGAGGCGTGATAGCGTTTTCCTTACAGCTCCAATTGTCACAACCCAGGTCGTAATTACAACAGGCCTAACACCCATGCTGTTAAAATTAGCATATTCAGAATACCAAAGAACCATTTCAAAAAGTCCCAGTGCTATGACAGCTGTGATACAATGCTGAAGTTGCAGTATATCCTTCCAAAACTTTGTGTACTGGACGAACCAAATGAAAAGAAGTAAAAGATAGGCAAACGACATATACACATAGAACTTCATCAAAGGTGCCATTCGACCAGGCAAATAACCATCAGGGTTCTTCCATACTGTCCTGCCACTCATTATTAACCCCTTGAGTTTTGGATCACAAGCAATAAAGAATAAGTTGTACATTCCTGTCTTTGTAATGGGAACCTCCTCCCTTCTAATGTTCACAGACAAGTAGTTTCCACTGAATTGAACATTCAACACAATAGGCCAGTTAACGTCTGTTGCAGAAGGTATCCTAATAACTTCACCTTGCTTGCAACCTTCAAGCTTAGCAAGATCAGGAGTGCAGCAAATTGATCTTTGCCCGCCATATGCAGAACCACCAATATCATTGCGATCAGCTGTCTCAAATATCACAACTTGCACCAATCCTGTACTATGTTCCATGTTAGAATGTTCTTCAGCTGCAGCCTTTGTCCTCCAAAAAGTAATATTATCAAATCTACATAAATAAATATATATCTAAATTAATAACGGTTAAATTAAACACGCCCAAGAAGGATAAAAATAAACAATTTAAGTGGGAGTCCATTGAGTAGCAAATTTCATCAATCAAAACAAATTCTGAAAATCATTACCAGGAGTTAGAAATTGGATCGAGTTTGATAAGGTTAGAATCACACGACAGGAGAAAGTAGTATTAAGCGATGGAGGATAAATGCAGAAGTAGTTGGGTAAGGTAGAAAATGCCCAGATTTGTATGTGGGCAACATAAAGGATTGATCTTTATCAATGAGAAAAAAAAAGTAGCCCAATTACGAAAAGAAGACCGGTCATTGGATCGTATCAGAGATAATAAAGTAGAAAAACAAGTCTCCAAAGAACAGATCTACCCAAATAAAGAAATTGCAGAACAAACATAGTGGGGAACCGCACCGGATATAAGAGGTAGCATAAGGGCGAGCGGCAATGCCTTCACTGCCACCGGAAAGAAGATAAGAGTTGCCAACTTCCTTGAAGGCTTCATTCCTGTAAATGTGAATGGAGGCATTGGCAAATGATACTACAAGAGAGTATGTCAGAATCATTATCCAATTACTAATAATAAGAGATTTGTATATGGAAGTGAATGCCAAGAAACCCATTTTCCAACAAATACAACACAGTCAGAGCAGAAAACAAGTGAGAGACAGAAGAAGGAGTTATGTGAGAGATCTGGTGGGCTTGTCCCTGGTGGTCTTGGAGGTAGTGAGTAGTATCAGAGAAGCTAAGCAAAGGCTGTCGGTGAACTTGATAAAGACGAATGTGCTTATTACGCGCCCGTTAGTTGAAAAGATTCAACTCAACCAACCACTTTTTTCAAATAATTCAAATCAACGTTAGGAGTCATAACCGTTCCGTATCGGTCAGTACCAACCGAAAAATAGAACGATACCGAGTATGATTGTACTGTCTGTTGGTACCGAATGTTTTCGTCTGATACCAGCCGGTATTCAAAATATCGGCTAAATATCAGCCAGTATCGTAAATTTTAAAATGTCCAGAGACTTATTAGCAAATTTTTAAAATTTTAACTCCCCCTCTTTGTCCGATTCACCTCACCTCTCATTTTTCATCTCTCTCTCTAAACCTCTCGGTCTCTCACTCTCTCAGTCTCTCTCGCTCTCCTCTCCGAAAATCCGACGTTGCTCCACTCCCCGCCGACGACAAGACCTCACCACTGCACGCTCTCGTCGGTTCCTCGACGCCACCACCGCACGCACGCCCTCCTCACGCCACCATCACACATCGCCACTCGTGACTCACCACAGTCCACACCGACGGATTTTCAGGCCTCA
>JAOQMM010000005.1:13156458-13169722 GCA_027563515.1 Erythroxylum platyclados
TCAATTTTAAAAATATAATTTATTAATTAGAATGTGTGAATTTTAAAAAAAAAGATTCAAAAGAGGGGGTGGTCTTACATGTTCAAAATAATGGTGGGTCCCGCATGCTTTATTTTTATTCAATGTTTTAAAAATCGGACCAAACATCGAACCGGTCGAAGGAAATGTTTAAGGTTTAAAGGTTCAACCGATAATGAACTGCTATAAAAGCTGTATACAATAAATAAGAAGTAAAACTTATAAGAATAAGTAAAAATAAAATATTTTATTGAAATTAAAAATACACTAATGTCTATTATTATATAATAAACTAATAATAAATAAATATGAGTCTAATATAAAACTTGAAATAACAACAAAAATCAAAATTGTATTTCTAAAAGAGGTTGTTTCTCATCATCGTCAAAAACTCCAAATTCTCCAATGCTATTTAAAGATTCGTAAACTACGCTTTCATCCAAAGTATTTGCATCAACATCTTCTATTGCAATAAAATAAATTACAAATTAGTAATGTATGAAATTATTCTCAATTATAAACTTGTAATACAGTATACTTCTAACTTAAATATGATAAAAATAGAAGCTCTAATTGTACTAGTCAATAGAAAGCACAAATCTATTTTTGCTTTTTTGGCACAGATCTTCGTGTGAATTAAGAATCATCTTCTTTTTTCTGTTTATTAATATTATTACTTTCTCAAGAAAAAATAATATTTTCTTCAAGAACAGTATAAAGATGATCCATATAGATTAATTATGAAGTAAGAAAATAATTTGAAGGATGAATTAACACAATTCATTGTAAACTTATTATTATTTTAAATATATTAATTACTTCTTTATAGTGCAGTAAATTCATACTATTTATAAAATTTCTTTTTGGTTAATGATTCATATAATCTAGTTTAAAGAAAGAGCATGGGTGAGAATTAATTACCAGAAGGAGCTTCAACTTCTTTATTATGATAATTGGTCATACTACAATTTTATTGATAAGAATGCTATAAGATGTTCTATTATCCAACTACTTCAAATTCATACACTCCTTAAATTTAAGTTATCAACTCACATATGATATTTGTGAACATACAAGTAACGATGAATCAAATCCAAGAACAACAAGAAATAAGAATCAATTTGAAAAAGAAAAAGTCAAGCTAAAACTATCACAAACCATACATATAGTATACAAAGAACCAACAGTAGAATGGTTACCATAACAGAAACAAACCAAGGGCAGAAACAAACCAACAGCTGCATAGTGACCATAACATAAACAGACCAAGAGCAGAAACATACCAACTAACCATAACATAAACAAACCAAGAGCAGAAACATACCAACAACTAAATGGTGACCATAACAAAAACAATCCAAGAGCATAAACATACCAACAGCAGAATGACGACCATAACAAAAACAAACCAACAGCAGAATTGTGCTTATAACAAAAACAAACCAACGAGTATATATAACAAAAATATCAAAATCTAAAAAGAGATAGAATTCTAAGTGTTACAAAAAACTAATTAATCAAGAAGTGTGAATGAAAAAGAAATCTGAGTGCCTTATCTTTATCTACTTAGCTACAGAATAAATTTCTAAGTGTTACAGAATACTAATTAATTAAGAAGTATGAATGAAAAAGAAATCCGACTGCCTTATCCCTATCTACTTAGCTACAGAACAAATTGAAACTCTAGAAACTTGAAAAACCCCCTCAATCGTTGCCACCAAGATGAGTGTCACGAGCTGTGGCTTTGACCTAAAAAATCCCCTCAATCGTCAACATAGAAACATCAACAGTTCCTCCACCTAAGCCCTGCAATAGCACTAACCTCCTTCGTAGCCTGCCTCTGCAAGTCATCAAAATAAGCAGTCAAAAGGGGTAAGAAATGAGATTTGACAAGGGAGAAGATGGTGGAGGCGAGGAGAGAGTTTGATTTGAAAAGAGAAGAGCTCGATTTCTTCATCTATGGAGGCGGTGAGAGATAGTGAAGAGAACACGGTGAAGAGGCAGGGAGGGGGTTCGATAAAATGAAATTTGAAATTTGAAGAGAAGAGCTCCATTTCTACATCTATAGAGGTAGTGAGAGATGGTGAAGAGAAGATTAGACGAGGGTGAAGGGGCAATGAGAGGCTTTGATGAAACGAAAGTGAAGTAGCGTTTAGGTTTAGGTATTTCTATAGTTCTGCACAGTGACGAACCAGTTGGACCGGTTCGACGAAAAACTAGCCAATTCATTGATAAATTGGTCAATTTTTATACATACAGGTTATTAAGTGAAACTGAACCGGACCACTGATTGGTTCAGACTTTTTTTGGTTGGACCGGCTGGTCTGGTTCATTTTTAAAACCTTGGTTTATTTTATTTTGTTTTATTCTATTTTATTTTATTTATTTCTTTATTTATTTGCTTCAGATTATTTTTCCATAATTTTATATCTTTAATTTTTCATTTTCTAGTTCATTTTCACGTTTAATAAATTAGCGAGCATAATAAATTTGACTGACAGATTTATAAACTGGCAGGCGTTGGACTAAGTTGGTTTAGCCTAGCAAGTTCGGGACCTCGTTAATGTTGGTGTATGGTCCCGACTCTTCGAGATCGTGGAGTTCTCCTACAAGGAGCTGACATTAGAGGTGCTCTCCATATTTTTAGTGGAGAGAGGTGGCTACGATGGGGATCGACCTAATACGATCCAGTTCCGGATGAACTATTTGAAATTTTCCATAACGATGGGTTTTTACGATTAGGAATTTATAGGGACGTTAAAGTACATTGCACAACGGACAGACTTTCCGTATGGGTTATCTCTCGGCACTTCTGGCGTACAATTAGATCAAAGGAAAACCACGATCCAAACAAATCCAAAGCGTCCACACTATAACATCTCGCGCTCAGATACATTCATAGTATTTTGAGTCACACGCTAAGCAGTCGAGGTGATAGTTGGGTAATCGTCGAGAATCTGAACGTGTTTTACTTATAGAGTATGAGTGAAAGGACGCCAATCCACCTAGGGCATGCACTTGCCTAGTTTATTAGGCAGAGCGAAGAAAGAAAAGTTGACACGATTTGTGTCGAGCCGTATATGACCAGACTTACATGATGGATGGGAATATTTGATCAATTACCACCGATGTAGCAGATGGGTACTAGGGTAGCACTAAACCTCACAGTGTGCAGCACATACGTATGGTCTGCAAATGTCAGCAAACCACGAGTGACATTTATAGACTTATTAGGTACCCCAACGAGCTAGCAACATCAGGAAGATATAGGGAGGAGCAACCATAGCTACAGTCATTGCATCCTACATAAGAGGGATTGCACTGGAGGAGGTTAGCCCAAATGTACCAAGAGTGGGGACATCGCCCAGAGCAGTTGATGATAGCTCGACTGAAGAGATTGCAGGAGCTTATGAAGCAGATGGGTAAGCTCAAGACCACTGTCAAATGAATGGGAGAGTTATTGTTGTTAATGGTGAGCCATCAAGCCATCGATTTTTAGCCTCCACCATCTGGCGAGGGTACTTCATCAACAGATCCTCCACCTTCTCAGGATCATCAACCTGAGGACACTCTATCATTGAACCAGCCTGAGTCACACCATGAGGGCGATGCTTAAATATTGTATCTTTTCTTTCTACCTTTAATTGTGTATATTTATTATTTTCTTTCTTTTTTTCTAAATATTAGTACTAATGTTATTCCATATTTCTTTATTTTTTGTGTTATTTTCTTTTATTATTTTTATCCCTTTTCTTTATATTTTACAAGGATGTTAGTTAATCATATCGGATGGATAGTCCCAAAGCATAAAAATCATAATGAAAAAAGCTTATGACTCAGGGAGGTACCACATTCCACTTTCACACTTTTCATATATGCTTATATTGTGTACATTGAGGACAATGTACAATCTTAAGTGTGGGAAAGGGGTTAATGATTTAATGATTTTCTTAAGCTTATTATATTCTTTGTTATTAAATTTTATTAACTAATATCTTGTATTAGTTGAAATCTGTTCATAAATACTTTATTTCATTATTGAATATTGATTTAAATTAGTATACAAAATGATGATAGTTCAAATACAATTATTTTTATAAGTCATATTATTAGTATTCATTGAGATAGTTAAGTTGACTAAAAATTGCATATTATTTACACACATATAACCATTTTTGTGTGAACTTTTGAGTCTAAGAGTAAAATTTCAAAAAATTTTAAACTCTTTTATTTCTTTCAGGTGTGTTATCTTGCATAGTTGAACAATTCTAGTACTTGCTTTTATTATACATATTGAGATCATATTTTGTTAAATTAAAAGCATTGAAATGATAAAGGTAATTAAATTCAACAATTGTTTAACCTATTTCTTTGATAATTACCTTACCATATCTTATCCTTTAGGAAAACCAAGTTGAGCCTTAACCTTTTTCATTAATTATAACCCAAAATTTAACCTTTACCTTATCTTTTCTTGAAGCCTTTTTATTGTTTTGGATTCTGAAGGTTATTTACATTACTTGAATGTTTTCAACTTGAAATTTTGAAAGGTCCAATATTTCTTTAACTGTGGTACATGATGAATGCTTAAAAAAAATTGCAAGCATAAAAAATAAAAATATAAAAAATGTATAATACCAATGGATTTATAATTAAAGTGCCTGTATATTGTGAACAAGTTTCTTGTAATGTTTCCTTTGTAAATTTTCTTTTGTTTTATCACACTTTTATCACCCCAATCATACATTACCTAAGCCCTATTAACACCTTATAAAGACTTGATTTTGTTTCTAGTTTACATGTAAGTGGTGGAGATGTGATAATATTGCAAGCCTATAGTAAGAATTCTACTATACATTGATTTGAGAGTTTGATACTTTTCACCCTAAACACTTTAGTGTATTGAGTGAAACCTTGGTTACGACATAAAGATTCATACTTTTGATTTCAGTAAGACTATTGACGTGATTATTATTAATATCGACTTATGAAGTTACTTTTAAGATAACTTAATTCTACATGTATATTAATTTGATTAATATGACATGATGACTTAGAGTTTGAATGGACAAGTTGAGATTAATAAAAGATGGATATTGTAAAATTAATAATTTATATTATGATTTGTTTAAGGACAAGCAAAAGCTTAAGTGTGGGGATGTTTGATAAATGTATATTTGACAATAATTATATACCTCTATTTGATGTATTTTGCTTGTTATTTCATAATTTTATTGTATATTTGGTACTTAACTCTTTCCAACTACATTTATAGGTTATATTGGCCTTCATAGAATGAAAGAAGAACAATTCAGATGAAAACGGGGTATAAGACGAAGATTTGAAGCAACTAAGGATCTACACAATCGTGTATAGAGATAGTGTAAGCCTTTGTAAACATGTGAAGATTGAAGAAATTGAGTTCTGGTCATATGGGGTTACATGCCCGTGTATCTTAATATACTTCGTTGTGCATATTGTTGACATAAGTCTTTGTGCTTATGTAAAATCACAAATTTAGGTGTTTTTAATTATACATGGTCTCTCACATGCCCGTGTAAATGACCATGTATATCCTAGAAATCCTAAAATTTACTATAAAAGGACGTGAGTTGAATAGGGGGAGAGAAGAGTTTGGTAGCAAATTTAAGACGTGAGACACCTATAAGGGCAACGATCTTGATCAAGGGACAAGGAGAACATGAAGGTAACATCAAAAGAGATTTGATAGAAACCAACATCAAACCTCAAACTTGCAAGAAGATTCAATAGAAGAAAAAGGGAAATTTAAAATTATGATTTCTTTGTTTTCTATTAGTTTTCCTTCATGTTTATCTTTGATTTCATTTTTTATGATAAAAAACTAAACTTGTTTAGTATCTAGGTGTGATGAACCCTAGTTTGGGATAACAATATGTGTTGATCTTTTATTTAATGCAATTATATTGATTGATTTATTATGATTCAATTATGAGTTTTATTCTTGTTATAATATATCTGAAATATTAGTGCTTGATTTAATCTCATATAATTGAGATTGAGAAATTCTTTTGCATGAATAGATCTACCATAATCGAAAAGAGTTGTATGTAAACCTAGAGATAAGCTAACATAAATCCTCTGGATTAAGGTCAACCCTAATAGTAGGATTCATAAATCGATAATGCAATCCTAGTGGTTTTAACTAGAAAGATTTCTACTAATCAACTGATAAATTATTGTTAGTATTCTTAAGAAAGTTATTAACATAAGATATGAATTTTCATGGTCCAATAATCAATGATATAATTGCATAATAAAAGGTTAATTATTTAATAATTTTTAGGGGGATTCATCACCTAGACCCTACTATTTGAAATTGAGTTTTCTAAGCAATTTCCTTTGTCCTGCATTCAGTATTGTCTTCAATCTTAGGAAAAGGGTAACTACTAGTACTTACCATCTTTGTGTGATTGACCCGTACTTGCCTGTGTTAGCTATAATTATACCGTGCACTTGCGGTAATTTAATTATTGGTATAGAAATAACCAATCACTAGATACTCTAGTAGATGACTTATTCTTCTATGAAAATTTGGAACCTTTCGACCTAGAACTTGAGAGAACTTTTAAAACCTAAACAAAGACTTCAATAAGAGTTAAAGAAGAAAGGATAGATGAATCCAAGCATAAATAATAGTGGTAATTAAGGCCAAAATGATAGTAACAACAATCATCTAAGCAGAGCTTTGAGAAATGCTTTTCTTATTTTTGAGTGTGTCTAACTAAGTTTGATAAGAAACTTTTTACTTGTAATAATCTTGAGATTAAACTTTTAATGATAGAGATGGTGCAATAAGATCAATTTAATGGAGTAACAATGAACCTTATGCACATCTTTAACACTTTCTTGATATGTTTATTACTTTTAAAATTAATGGACAATATGCCATTAGATTTCTTTTATTTCCTTTTTATAAGGACTAAAAGTTAAGATATGGCTAAAACTTGATGCCACCTAAATGAGAGAGTTATTAACATAAGATATGAATTTTCACAGTCAATAATCAATGATATGATTGCATAATAAAAGGTTAATTATTTAATAATTTTTAAGGGGATTCATCACTTATACACTATTATTTGATATTGAGTTTTCTAAGTAATTTCCTTTGTCCTACATTCAATATTGTTTCCAATCTTAGTTTAATTGTTTAGCTTTATTTTTAATTAAAAACCAAATATGATTCTTAGGTTAGATAATAGGAAAAGGGTAACTACTATTACTTACCGTCTTTGTGAGATTGATCCATACTTACCTGTGTTAGCTACAGCTACGCTGTGCATTTGCGATAATTTAATTATTGGTATATAAATAGCCAATCACTGGATACTCTAGTAGATAACTTATTCTTTTACGAAAATTTGGAACCTTTTGACCTATAATTTGAGAGAACTTTTAGAGACCTAAACAAAGACTTTAATAAGAGATAAAGAAGAAAGAATAGATTAACCATTAATAATAAAAATAATAAACTAAACATGTTTAGTGTCTAGGTGTGATGAACCTTAGTTTGTGATAACAATATGTTTTTATCTTTTATTCAATGCAATAATATTGATTGACTTATTGTGATTTAATTAAGTGTTTTATTATTGTTCTAATATATCTGAAATATTAGTGCATGATTTGATTTCATATGATTGAGATTGAGAAATCCTTTTGTATCAATAGATTTACCATAATTAGAAGGAGTTGCATGCAAACCTAGAGATAGTCTACCATAAATCCTTTAGATTAGGGTCAAACCTAATAGTGGAATTCATAAATCAATAATGCAATCCTATGGGTTTTAACTAGAAAGATTTTTGCTAATCAACTAATGGATTAGTTGTTAATAGTCTTGAGAAAGATATTAGCACAGGAATTTTCACGGTCCAATAATCAATAATATAATTGCATGATAAAGGGTTAATATTTGAGGATCCTTAGGGGGATTCATTACCTAGACACTGCTATTTGATATTAATTTTTCTAAGTACTTTCCTTTGTTCTGAGTTCAGAATTATTTTAACTTTGAGTTTGTTTATTTAGTTCAATTTTTAATTAAAATCCAAAATCTGATACTTAGGTTAGATAATAGAAAAATGGTAATTACTAGTAATCACAGTCTTCATGGGATCGACCCTTACTTGCCTATTCTAGTCACAGCTATACTGTGAACTTGTGGTAAATTTAAATATTGACCTAATCGCAGTCAATCAACATAATTGCTAACTGGTGCACAAAAACCTGTCCTTTATTGGCAGGCTTTAATTGATAATTGTAGTATTGAATTCTGTTAATGTGTATCGGGTCTCTCATCTAGGTCTTCCCAAGTTTCTTATCAAGTCAATTGATAAGCTTTTTATTATCTAACTGAGTGTTATATTAATAACAGGTGCATTTAGAAGCGCATAATTACTGAAGCTGAATCCATTAAAATGAAATACGTCTTTAAAATCATGGAGGAAGTGTGATCTAATATTTCCAAAAAAGTGGGCAATTAAAGAGATACTTATTTTTTGGGAGGATAATTGGACTGATGCAGGTTCATTAAGCAACATACATGAACTATCCAGGTTCAAGGATATTATTTGTGACAATGACATAGTAGGACAGATTTATCTAATGCAAGTTTAGAAACAAAGTTATTAAGAAAATAGTAGGACAAATATACCTGATATGTTGCAAAGTTCTGCTTATACCTAATATGCGGCAAAGTTTTGGTCACTATTTTTCGAGTTGTGCGTGTCATCCTTGCGCAGGGGTTATGCTAATCTACTCTTCCTAGTATTATTAAAATCTCAGAAGCACAATGTCAGGAAGCTCGAGATATCGAACAGAGAGATGTGTGATATGACAAAATGGTACAAAACTCTAAGCACGATTATCGATTGTTGCACATGCATCCATCATCCCCTTCCCCTAACATTGTGCTTTTTCTTTCAGAAGAGGAGCTCCATACATAACTTAGAATCTGATCACGAGTTATCTTTTTCATTAACATTACCACACGTTAACCCTCTCATCTCACTCTCCTCGATTGAATAAATGAAATCAAAACCCAAGTTTCCAGATAATTATTAATAAATGGTCATAGAAATCAAGAAAATATATAAACTCATTGATCATATCAGCATACGTCAAAGAAGATGGATAAACACAAAAATCCATAACACAAGATCCATACCTCAAAGAAGACTTGAAAGTAAAAGTGATAAAAACAATACAGACTAAAAACAAAGAATGCACTTACATAAAGGAAATAACAAAATCAACTAAAAGGATCTCTTGAACTACTAATCATCACAACCACAAATTGAAGGAAGCCACTCATGGAGATGTCCAAAAAATTACCAATATGTATATTACACATACAACAGACACCAATCACCTAAACTTGGAGAAGAGAAAGCTAAAAGTGAAAACATGGAGAGTTGGCGGGGGAGGCGGTGGCAGGAATGAAAAAAGGGTGGAGAATCCAAACACCACAAGCCATCGTCGAGGGCAGTGACGGAAGGAAAGAGCGTGAGGCTTATGCAGAGGAGGAAAAAAGAAGGAGAAGAAGAGAAAGCTGGATCTTTCAAAAAATTCAAGCTTTAGCTCAGTATTCATAAAGTTAACTCCGCCCATCAGACCTATCGATAAAGGATATAAATCGGAAGAAGGAAAACACAATACTAAAGAACAAAAGAAACCATATTCAGGTGGATCACAAACTTAAAAAGAAGATCTAAACAGAAAAAAGAGCCACCCCTTAGAACACATAAATCATAATGATAAATCTGAGAGATGAATGAGAAAAAGGTTGTTTTTGATACAGGAGAAGACGAGGAAGCCAAAGAATGGTGTTGTTTCATCGCCGCTGCAAACCAGAAGACATGTTAGGGGAGTGGATCTTAGGGAAGGGGATGGTGACGTTTCAGATCTCATCCTCTTCTTTTACCGCTCTATTTCTCTTGCGTTCTGAGGCCTTAATAATTTTAACAATTATATATTATATTATCTTACTTACACTGACATAAGTACAGAGACCAGCCTTCCCATTGAAATTTTTTTAAACAAATATTCAATGATAAATGTATGTTTAATTGTTAATTTTCATGTGTTGAATATTCATTTAATATAATTGTTGCATAATCAGGTATAATTTAAATAATAATGTTTCTACATGTAGATAAAGTGGTGCGAATTATCGACGATCATGATGATAATGATTAACTAGCTCTTTCCTCTAATGTAAATTTGTTTTCTTTAATCTTTACTTCTCAATTTACTATTTTTCGCGTAATTATTTTGATGTTTTACAATTGAAGATATAAAATTTTATTTACGTGGTCTTATACAAGTTAACAAAGAAAATTCTATATTGTTGTCTCTACCAGTAATTCTATATTGTTGTCTTTGCCAGTTATCTTAACTTCATTCTCCAACTATAATTGATTTTTTTTTGTATCTCTTTTCATTTAGTTAATAACATCAACATGATACTCATTTGTTTGGAAAATAACATGATTTTGAATATAATATTGTGATGCCTTTTATATATTGACATTATTTTTTTTCATGCTTTGAGAGGACAAAACACTATTTTATTATTAGAATTAGATACGCTAATAGTGATTAATGACAAAAAAAGATATAATAGTTTAAAGCGAAATTTATTTAAAAAATTAAACAAGTATATTTTAATTAATTTTTTGTTAAAAGCAAGACATTGGATTTAATAATATTAATTTAATAAAAATGGAATGAATATAGATTCTTTATTAGATTTGAGATAATTTGGTAAAAATAAACAATTTAGAAAATTTATAATTAAAAATTGAACTTAAGGTTTGTAATATCAAGCTTCTTTAAAAAATAAATGATTTATAAAACACTTTTTTTAAAAAATAAAGTGACACATTACATTTTTAATAAAAATAATTTTTACGATAATAAAGTGTGTTATAAAATTTTTAAACAATTTTTTTTCTTTAATAAAAATATTTACTGACTAATACAATATGTTTTTAGCATACATGAAGAAAATAATATATCTAAAATAATTATTAATAGAGTATGCATTATTTATAAATTATTTTAAAAATAATATTTTGTGCTACATATTCTCTGAACTATTTAAATTTTTGATTAAATAAATTAATAAAAAATGACATCTGAAATCCCCCAAATAATTGATTATAGTAGGTGAGAAGAATAACGGGATATAAACTCAATTATGGAGAACAAATTGACGTTATATAAATGTTTGGTTTTGTCAACCATAAAGAAATTTAAGAATAGCGAAGGATAAAACAATAAAATCACAAGTAACCTGCCAGCCACTCACAGTAAAATGATACTATTATTATTATTTTATTACACAGCTACTGGTTGAATGGGTTGGGTTTGATTTGTCATTTGGCAACAATTGTGCCTATTCAAATTCAATTTCCCGCCACTTGCAGAATAAGAAGAAGAAGAAGAACTCAGAAGGAGCAGTTTTTCTCATTTTGGGTATCGTCAAAATTGATGGCGCCTCAAACCCAGAGCGAAACAGCAGCAGCCCTGATTTCGAAACTTGAGTCCACCACTTCTCCCCCTATTTTCAGTCTCTTCTCCGACTACCTTGTCAACTTCAAAGCCTCTCAATCTCAAATCCAATCTCAAGTGCTCTCTTTCTTTGGTTGGGGGACCAATGAATTTTAAGGGGGATATAATGCGTGATTTATGTGCAGTAACCTTACAGAGTATGCGAATTCTTCCTTGAGAGATCAAACCTATAAGGTGATTGCTATTCTGGATTATAGGGTGACAGATTTCATACCCTTTATGCGTCATCTAAATGCTTCTTCTTGCAGTTAGCTCGCCGGTTCTGTTCCTCTTTGTTCTCGATTCAAAATGATGAGCCTTCAATCATCATTCACATATTTAAATCCATTTTGCACTCTTTTCCCCCTAATTGTGAGGTAATAATCTTTCTTCCAGCTAAGTTCAACTTTATAATCTCTGTTTTCTTTTTGTCTCCTTCAAAGACGTGGGGTTGGCTACATGGAATGTAGGTAGGAGTACCTTCTCATATCTTTAAATCTTGATAGGTACGTGGGGTGAGGTGAGGGTTTTTTTTATATATATATTTGTGCTTTCAAATGTGCCAAAAAATAATTAGGGGTTGAAGCTGCTTTTCAATTAGACAGTGCATTTATGATGCCCGGGTTTAAACTTTAATATTTTCTTTTCCTAATTATTTGTAATACTTTCATATTATGGCGCTCTTAAGTCATTAGAACTATGTCTTTCCTTTTACCCTTCCCTCTTTTATCATGAATAACAGATAATATTGGCAATCATGAAGCATGATGTAGTATTAGAAGTATGGTTACTAAGAAGAAGGAAATCAAACCCATGAATAATTTGGTTGTCTCTATGTACTTTGTCCTACCAATGAAGGTCTCAAACTTTTGCATCAAGAAAACTGTGTAGGAAATGGGTATTATGTTTTGTTCATGATTGAGCTCCCTTGTGGTTGCAAATCTTCTGAAGTGTTTCTGAAGCTCAAATATGGTCAACAACCCACTTCAGACCCTTTAACCGGTACTTTTGGCTGGTTCTAAGAATTTTTAGAGGTGCATTTTCAGATGATATCTTGTTTTCTTTGTAATTAAATTGTGTATGCTGATGATGTAAGCAGCTCATTGTTTTGACAGACTGAAACGCAAATATGGGCAATAGAGTTTGTCAATCTTGTCTCTTACTGTGCAAATAAATGTCGAACTGCAAGTACAGTTTTTTGTAGTGCCTTTGCAGAATGTCTGGAGAAGTTAGCTGATGAGTTTTTTTAGGTAACTTGTTTTGGTGATTTACTTGCCACTGTAGGTACTTTCTGAAACTTAAATATTGTAAGTGGACAAAGTTATCAATCTCATTAGCAATGAAATTCTTATGCCAGGATATGACCCCCTTGGATATGATTATCAGGCTTTATGCAACTGGATTAGTTTTAAGTGATTGTGTTGTCAACGCCAGTCTCATTGTTGCTTTGATGTGTAAAGACTTGAAAGATGCAGTTAAGACTTTGTCTGGTGGTCTAGCGAAGCTGAGCAATTTGTCAGCTTCGCTTGGTTTGTTGAAAAGTTTTTTTGATGTAAGTTGCAAAAATACCTGTGGGCCCTGTTGTGCTAAACTTCAGGATTCTGATGATTTGGTATGTCTGCAGTCAGGCTCATATTTTGGGATTTGC
>JAOQMM010000005.1:13262606-13277212 GCA_027563515.1 Erythroxylum platyclados
TCATTAATGTAGTGTTCTCATCCATTCCTAGATGCTTCCTCGATTTACTAGCAAGGTAACTCAATTCCTTTGTAGACCAATATTCAAGTGGTATTCTAAGAAAATTCACCCATATAGGCACTGATTCCATTCTGCTTCTATCCAGTTTAACATTTGGGTGCCACTTGTTGAGGAGAATTGAGTTCCCCTGAATGTGCCAAGGACTTCCATTTATTGCTTTCTGAGCCAATTCCTCTAAAGTAAATTTAAACACAATTGACTCATCCTCATGTAATTGGGAATTTCTGTGATTGGTTTGTATAGGTACAAATTTTGGTTGCTATTGTGTATTCATTTGTCACACTCACTTATTTCTTTTTCTTTTCTATTTTACTGTGTGGTTTTAGTATACAGTTCAATTTAAATTACTACGTTTATGTTATAGTAGTATAGTCATTTAGGGAATTAAAATGATCGTCTTTGCAATCTTAGCAAAGAACTGAATCTTAGCAATCGAAATTATAAACCTCCACC
This sequence comes from Erythroxylum platyclados, assembly GCA_027563515.1. Taxonomy (NCBI): domain Eukaryota; kingdom Viridiplantae; phylum Streptophyta; class Magnoliopsida; order Malpighiales; family Erythroxylaceae; genus Erythroxylum; species Erythroxylum platyclados. The sequence continues at coordinate 13,263,120 of JAOQMM010000005.1, forward strand.
TTAACTATGCACCTATTCTAGAACTTCTCGATTGATATTAATCCTATATGACCATAACAAAGATTACTTGATTAATATGTATATGGCTTTGAATTGAGAATTGATTGCAGAATTTGAGAGATCAATCAATCTAGAACACTTGCTCACGGGATTGCGATTTCATTTAGTTACAATTGAAACGATATTCCCAATCAGAAGATTCATTATTATGTGGTAAGTAATTGATGGTAAAAGAAACAATATTAACAATACATGTACATAAAATACCATGATTAAGCTGTAACGTAGCATTTTGACTCAAAAAAATTAAAAAGTTTTACAACTTTTTCTGGTGAAAAGACGAATATATTCCATATAAAAGTATGTGTGTGATTGAAAAATCGTAGCCTGAAAAGGCAACTGTTAGTAAAACCTCAATAAAACCAATGCAATAATTACCATCCCACAGTATTGTTATGTGAAAGGAAATCTTGTAGAATAAGTGAATAATAGCAGGGGTGCAACCTAAATAATCTTTTGCCAAGGCTCTAGCTTTCAAATGATTCCAAAGCGCCTATAATTGCATGAAGAATCTTCTTCTTTATTCTCGATGTTAACATTACATAATGATAGCCGTTCCACTGAAGGAACGATTGCATTAACATGTGGGGAAGAAAAGCACTTGGAAGCATTACTTTCCTTTAAAATCATCTCGTGAAAATGAAAGTTCCATGCGTTAAACATGATCTGTGTTAGTTCCATTAAAAAGTTACTGGTATACTTGATTTTACAGTAAAGAACTAAATATAATGCTTATACTTTCCATCTAATCCAAGTTTAGAGCTTTCCTATTACTTCTTCTTAATCCTAAAGAGATTTCTGCCGTTAATTCGTGTCAAAGTGATACCCATTTTGGCATGCTCCTTGTCTTTTAAACTCTTTAGCGTCATTTTTGTTATATCCCATCTCACTATTTGTTTATTAATAAATAAATAACTATAGAAATAATTTTAATACAAAATTTATATGATTATATTTATTTAAAAGAGAAAACAAAGGTCCTCTCATGTCTTCACTGTTAATTACTAGGGATGACAATAAGCTGGCTCATAAGCCCAAATTTAGGGTTTCTAATTTGTCGGCCCATGAGCTAGGCTTAGGCCCAGACCGGCCCGAGAGTCAGCTATTCTAAACAAAATAACATCATAGGCCTAAGTTTACCGAAACCCAACTTTTCTAAGCAAAACAATATACCCAAACTTGGACTCAATTAAAAAAAAAAGACGTCATTTTATACTTTTAATTTTAAAAAAATATTTTAAAAAAATTGATTGACTGACCTATTACCATTCCTATCAATTATTTGAAACAAATAATTTCTTGTAAAATAAAAGTTAAAACCTTAATTAAGAAATGTATTTATGTCTTACTGAAAACCAAACTTTAGGATTGGAAAAGTCAAAAAGAGGGGGTAACGTTAAAATTTAGAGAAAATTGAATTCAACTTTCTATTATCAATTTTAGGTAAGACTATGTTTACACCAATTCTATTTCTTGGCTTAGGAACTTAATTTTTGGCATCTCACATTAAGATTAAGGGATTTAAAAAAAAAAAGACACTAAAACCTAAACATAAGAGTGAACATTATTTTTTATTTATTTCTAAATTGCTATTAATTTAATTTCTTGAATTATATTATTTTTATCTTAATTTAAACCTTTAACTCAATTTCCTAATAGTTGATTGAAAATATTAATGACTTTAAAACTGGACCGGACCGGTCGGTTCGATCGAGTTAAGCTCAAATTAGCCTGATTTTTGGTTCGGTTTTAGATTTTAACCGTTATGAATAAAAATTAGCCATTTAAACAATAAACTGTTCAGTTTTCTTTGAACCGGGAAAAACCGTAAATAAGCTTTCTTCTTCTTCGCGATAGGTCATCCACTCTCAACGGGTCATCCACAAATACAAGCGGTCTTCCTCCTTAAGCTTCAGCAAGATTCCCGGTGACTTCTTGATCTGTTTTATGAGGTGGGCAGAGAATAATAACAAAGAAATTACATACCCACTACAGTTCAATCAAGAGAGGAAGAAGTTGAAATCTTCCCTAACATGCAAAATCGCAAATGGAGATCAAGTATATAACAAGGAACCTTCACAGCAAGCAAAGAAAAAAATGCAAAACCCAAAGAGATAGAGAGCAAACGAAAGAGAAGAGAAATCTAGAAAAAGAGTCGTGTTCTATACAGTGAACAAAGGAACACCAAAAGTCCAATGTCATCTGCGATCTGTCCTGTTGCTATTTTTCTTGAACACTTTAAATGGGAATTGATTGCTTGAGTCTGGGTTAGACGTAAAAGGTAATAAGTCGGATGAGACATTTCTTTATTTTTATGCATTGTTTTTGTCCCTTTGAGTGTGTCACAGAAGGAGAAATGGACCTAGGCATAGACGTTGGTTTTGAAGAATTGAGAATGAATTTCTCTTTATGAATAATTAAAATTTATTATATTGGATTTTATATCATGTTTAAAATAAATAGTAAAACTTAAATATAAGAAGAAGGTATAATTTTTAATTATTTTGGGATATTAAGAATATTAGTATTTGTTGATCAAAATAAAAAAAATTTATTTAAATTTTAAAAAAGTATATTTTAAAAAGAATGCTAAAATATTAATAATTAATAATTTAGTATATATAAGAAATTTTGTTTAAGATCATTTTAGAATATTTCAAGGAGTTATATTAATCTTTAAAGAATTAGAAAGAAGGAGACTAAAAAAGTTATCAATTAATAATTTAGTATAAATAAATAAATTTGTTTAGGATAATTTAAGAATTTTTTAAGGAGTGATGCTTAAACTTTAAAGAAGTACATTTAAAGAAAGAAACTAAAAAGTTATTAATTAGAAATTTATTATAAATAAGTAATTTTGTTTAAGATAATTTAATAGTAATGTAAATAGTAATGTTTAAAATTTAAAGAAATATGTTTAAAGAAGGACGTTCAAAAAGTTATTAATTAATAATTTACCATAAAATAAATATTTTTTTTAAAAATAATTTATTATTATCCTTCTTTAATCATACTTAAACTTTTGACTTTTAGATATATTCAATACTAGAAAAGATTTCAATTTCTGATTGAATTGATTTTTTTTAATGTTTTCAATTTTTTTCAATCTCTTTAAGTCCTTTTCTATGTCAAGAACATAAGATAATAAAATAATTTATTTTTACTTATTCTTATAATTTTACTTCTTGTTTATTATATACCAGTTTTATAACGGTTTAATATCAGTTAAACCTTTAAGCCTTAAACTTTTTCTTTAACCGGTTTGATGTCCGGTCCGATTTTTAAAACATTGGAAAATATTACTAAAATTATCTAGAATGTTAAGTGATCAACATCTTTACATTTTTTTTTAGAAAGGAAAGATGAAATGAATTAATAGGAAATACGGGATATACAAAGCTTTGAAAAGCAATATAAGAGAGACAATTCACAAAGAAAAATCAAGAAATTACAAGTTACTATAAAGAGCAACATAATAAGTAAAACAACTATGGAATTTCCAATCGAGTTGGAATGTTATAAATAAATGAGAATAAGATAATAAGTTCTTCTCAATGATATGGCTCATGTTCTCACTCATCATCTGCTTACTCTAAAAGACTCTTAAATTCCTCCTTGTCCCAAAAAAGTTAATGGTCGTTTCAAATGAGATTTTAAAAGTTAATGAAATCATCCTTATATCTCTCAGTCAATCTAGTGATCCAACTAAGGATATCTAACAAAGAATTCACTAACCAAGAAAGATTATAAAGCCTTTGCATCCTTTACCAAATAAAGTTAGAGAATTTACATTAGAAGAATAAATGTCCAGTAGATACAGAAAATATATGACAAAGTAAAAATATGGAAGAAATAAGAGTTGAGTTATGGAATATGTCCTTAATAGAAAGTTTCCCTTGGATTGCTAGGAACAATTTGAAGAGATTTTTTGAGAAGGTTGCTTATACCAAAAAAATATAAGATTTGTTAATAAAGGACCTTAAAGAGTGCCTTAGCCAAATGGATTTATCTTTGCCAAATAAAAGAGGATAAAAGGTTGGAGTAATCCTAAGCAAATTGTCCAAACAAACTTGACTAATATTGTAAGTGCATTTATATAAAACTTCTTTAATAGTGGCCTATTCAGGTACCAAGCTCCTCAAAGATGAAAATCGTGCGCTATTAGTATGAGGACCCAAGAAACTCTAATTATTTTAATAGAAGATGGTAGTAACTCCATTTCTTAAGCTTTTTTTAATCAGTGGTCTCATTTCCTCTCTAAGTTGAAGAAAACTAAGCATAATCTAAGAAGTATGACATTTTAGAGTCATAGACCAGAAGCCTAATTCTTCAAATAATGGTAATGCACCCCTTTGATCCAAAGAGATCTGCTATCCTCCAAAATCCTCTAAATTCTCCTTTCCATATGGATTTTGTTGCTTAGCTTAACAGAGACTATACCAAGTCCTCCTTTGTTTTTAGGTAGATACACAATATCGTATTACACCTTACCTTTATATTCTCCAATTATGTGACTAATACATGTCAAACACATTAGAAAATAAAACTTAACTCTACACAACTAAATTTATAGTAATAGCGAGCAAGGATCGTATTCATAGAGAGTGTGTGTCTAGTTTTTGTAATAAATAAATCAACATTTAGCATTTTCTTTTTGGGGGTGGGGGGTTGGAGTAAATAATGTAAAACTAAACTATCAAAGGTAAATCAAATTAAATAGTATAGCAGTTATATGGGCTTCAAATCTAATTCGTGGTTCAATCTCAGTCTTCACACGAATGAGCACAATTAATTATCATGTTATTCTCGTACCTCTCTTTGAAACTATTAACTATAGATTAATAATAAGCTTTATTAATCTCAATTTTCCTTAAGTTGTATCTAATTAAAATAAGCGCTTTAATTAAGTCTAACTATTAGATAACCTAGAATAAGCTCTCTAAATTTACTGTGACAACTATATTACGTAATAGGAAAACATGTTAATCTAGGTAATAGCCATATGATCTCAGGTCATTTAACCTATGTTATGTTATACCTAATGATGCGTGACCATTAATTTACCACAAATGAATTAAGGTTACAATGATTACGTATTGCAATTTAGATTCTGACAATAGGTTTATGAATGTATAATCTATTGGAGTGTTTAAATCATTCATACATAAATCCCAAAACATTAATCATAAAATAACATAATCAATTTAAAGAAAGTGAGAATAACTTCACGAGATTAATCAATGCCTAAACATGTTTTTCAACCTTGATACCCCCTTTGAATCGAAAGGATGAAGTTTACCTCCTCATGGCTAAACTTCATCCTTCTAGTTTAAACAGCCCCCTATCATGTCTCTAAAGTCTTCATGCCTCATTTGGTCTCTTAAATGCCCTTTTATAGTAAAAATTAAGGTTTCATCACAATATACAGTCAGCTAAATAGGTGTGTACGTGACCGTTTTTGTCAAAATTGGAAGAATTGTGAACTTACACATTCACAATGTAAGATCAAAATCATGTAACTATACAGTTACTTACACGATCATGTAGCTCAATTACATGATCATGTAAGTCCACACATGCTCGTGAAGGTTGTAGAAGTGGCTAAAAATGCATCTTCATCCTCCTACACACTTTTAGTGAGTAATACAGGCTTATATATGATCATGTAAGTTGCAATAACTTCTTTTCTAGCATTATTTGTCCCATATTCACTGTAATTTGTTTCTCGCTTGCTTCCACGAATGTAACTAAGATTGAAAACCGATAGAAAGGCTCTAATGATATGTTTTTTTAGCTCATTTTGGTCTTGTTCCTCCAATTTGTACATAAAACAAAATATGAACTAAAATAAGTATCTTAAGCATATCAAAAAATTAATCACTAAGAATTATAGAGTAAATATATAGTTAATCAAGCATTTATCAATGACCAGACTATAGATAGCTCCTTAGCATCTTTTTAATTGTTTTCACAAGCTCTTTGGAAATATAATATGTAAGGACCAATATATATGCCTGGAATTTAGAATAAAATTGATGTATTTTACCCTAATAAAAGACTCTTATTATACTAGCTATTAATCTATTAAAATTTCTCTATTGTGGACAAGAAATCTTTATAAAACATCCTCTTATAGGAGATATGAACCTCAAGATAAGTGAATGGAAGCTGCTTTATTTAAAGCCCTGTCAAATTAGTGATATAGGGAGTATAATATACAACAATTATAAAAATAAAAGCATAACTCCTCCTTTTCTTTATGTTTAGAGTAGATATCTCCTTAAACACCTTAAGGCATTCATCAGTGCACTAATGGAACTAGGATATGCACCTCACAGGAGCAAGAGGTCATTAGTAAATAAAAGACCATCAATTCTAAGATATTCAGATTTAAAGTGATCTCTAAAGTTCTTCTCCTAACTAATCATATGACTACTAAGCCTTAATAAAACTTCCATACTAAGGGTGAATGAATAAGGGAGTTAAGGGATCCCATTGGCTTAAACCTTTAGTTTTATTGTAGAATCTAATAGATACACCATTAACCAATACGCTATATAAGACAATAGAAATGCATCGAGTGATCTAATTAATGAATCTAGGAGGAAAGCCTAAAGCGTGCCAAGTGTTAATGATGAATCTTTAAGCAATTGAGACAAATGCCTTATTAAAATTCATTTTGATATTACAAATCTTAAAGGAATCTTCCTAATTTTAAAAGAGCTATTGGGCCAAAAGTACATTATCACCAAACTCTCTACTTCTTATAAATGCATTTTGTATTTGATTTATCAAAGGTTGAAGCACTGCTTTGAGCTTTAAGACCAAAAGCATTATGATTTTTTAGATATAAGAAATAAGCATGAAATCTTTCAAGGAACTTGGTTAGGGATCTTTGGTACTATACTAGTGAAATTTTTCTTAATTTCGTTCAACATGCTCCCATTGTTAAAAAATTACAAGATAGCTCCATTAACTAACTATTTCAACAAATGCCATGATTTATTGAAAAACAATGCATTAAGGTCATCAAGACATGGACCTTATTTGGATAGAGAGAAATGAGAGATTCTCTATTTAGATTATATAATAGGCCTAATCAACATATACTCATTAGCTGCTAGAATTCTATCAGTGATGAATGATTTCAGTAACTTAACTAAAGAAGTATCATTAGAGGAGAATCTCAGGGAACTACTGAAATGTAATCATAAGACTCCTTTAATAATTTAGGATGAGAGGAGATCACAACTCCATCATGTTTTTGGAGGGAAGCAAGTCTATTGATTTTCCTCCATAAAAGAATAGATTTATGGATAAAGGCAGAATTCTCATCCTATGCTGAAGCCATTAAATCCTTGACCTCTACCAAAATATAGATTATTTTATCTCAACAATTTGCACATAATCAAATAAAGCCCCTTTTTCCTCCAATGGTCTTAAAGGATTCAAAGGATCTTGATATAACAACTGTTACACTAGCAAGTTTATCCTTGGATGAAAGAATAGATACCTGAGTGTCTTTTTATTTTACCTATTTCAAAGCTTTAAGCTCCTTCTTAATCTATTACAACTTCCTTATGTAAATAAAAGATTTATGCGCTTTAAAGTGGTGGCTCAAGCCCTTATATATAGCATCCTCAAACCTACGATCATTAATTAAGACGTTATTAAACTTGAAAGTGGAATGTCTCCTTTATCTCAAGTTTAAACCACTAATGAAAATAGTTGAGTGATTAGAAAATAATATATTCTTAAATGAAGCTAAACTCTTTAGAAAACTATTCAACTAATGACTATTCACCTTAGCTCTATCAAGTTTATTCTTTAAAAAGCCTCCGTTATTACTTATTACTCCATATGAAAATTTGTCCCTGGATTTTGAGGACCAATGATACCTATATTGGATATGCAATTTCAGGGATCCTCTGAATGATTTATTAATGAAGAATTGCGATCAACATCTAAATGATATGATGTGCTATTAAAGTCCTAATATCATTGATGGGCCATTCATAGTAGAGGAAATCTCCATCAACTTGCTTTAAAGTGAAGTTCTCTAAAATACAATATTAAAAGCATATAAAAAGGTTATATGAAAGTGAGTTCTTTCTTTGAATAGTTTAAAGTCCAAATGAAGCACCTAATATATTATGATAGAGCTCATAAATTTAATTTTATTAGGGTTAAAGGAGACAATAATTATGATATTATAATTTAGGCAATGATTTGTAATAACAAGGCACTTATGATTGAATATATTGAACTTACTAATTCTATCTTTTTTTAACTAAGTTTCTAAAAGAAAAAAAAGAAATGGATTTAACTCCGAATTTAACTCCTTTAGATAATCATTTAGAAGATGTTGCTTTTGGGGGTTATTTAGCTCCTCACATTCCAATATAAAATATTTATAATTAATAGTAAGATGAAGATGGGGATGACACCTAGTTCTTCCTCTTATATTTCCTTCTTGTTTTGACTTTAAAACCATCCCTATAATTAATACTAACAAGAGCTGGAGAACTAGAAAGGTGGGGAATTTGTATTTAAGATTTCCTTTTCTCATGATACCACCTTAGTATTGGAAATAGATAAAGGATGAATCGTTGTACGAGAATCAATTTCTCCATTTATAAGATCTTCCTTCCTACCTTGATCCCCTTTCTTAGGGGTTGAAGTTGAAAGGGTAAAAATTGAAGCATAGCCTGCCCTAGAAGTTGTGAATCTTGAATAGAAGAAGTAACATCACCAGAGACAGTTATGTGTTTAGAAGTTAAAGCAATTGCTAGTGGGAATTTGAGAATGCTCTACAGTTGAAACTTCTCAAGTTGATGTTAAAGAGTTACTAAATGAATTACTAAGCCTTATTAACTTAAAATAGTCTTCTTTAATGAATTTTTTACTAGTTCACTTCCATGTCTTGGCAATATAATGAGCTAAAGCCTTAATTGATATGAAATAAAGACCACATCCAGATAAAGTTCATCCACTTCATTCATCCTCTTTAAAAGATTAAATATGGCAGCTCTTATTTAATATCAACAAACACATACACTCTAACATAAGTAATTCTTTTTATAAAAGCTGTGGGCCCATCCATACCTATTGGTTTGATAATAAAACTTGCTAGGTGACTTAGGCTATTTGTTGTCCAATATTCTCAAGGTATGTTATGAATATTAATTCTGATAGGCATTTGGTTAGCCTTAACCTCTTGGAGCTAAATTTAATGTATCCATTATGGAGAAATATTGGCATATTATTACAATGTCATGGTCCATTGTCAAAAATATTTGGAGCATTGAGAACTAAGTTTAAACAAAAGCATGCCATCAGATCTTCTAAACCAAAACTCTTTAATGCTTATGAGCCTAGGAGCTTAAAGATGAAAATGTCGACCTTTTATCAAGGAAAACTCAATCAGTGTAGATTGTCATTTGCTTGCTTCTTCTCTAAAAACCTCAAGAGAAGGAGTAACAATTCATCGATCAACTTCTAAAGAGGGAGGGCAAAAACATGCAGGCGAGTTGTTGGACAATTATGATTGAGAATTTGTTTCTTAGAGCGTGAGATATTTGAGGCTAAAAACCAAAATTTGAGGAGGAGTAAAGATATTAGCAACGGCGGAAGAATCCTAAACTATTGAGGATAAAGGAGTAGTAGAAGGAAGATGATCCGAAAAAGATAAAGGAGAAGCCAAGAAACTAGAAGTCGAGGCTAAATGGAGTTTGGTAGGCCATAATACTAGGAAAAGAAAATAAAGGAACTAGTAAGTGAAAACATGAAATATCATTATTAAAAATGGTAAGGAAAATAAATGATGGATTAATAATTTACATATCATTTTAGGATATTTTTGGAACATATCGGATAAATATTTTCTTGATTATAATCTTTTTACATTGATTTTAGGAAAAAGTAACAAAAAGAGAAGCAAGTGGACACCTAATGACAACAGCAAAGACAGCCAAAAGAAGCAGAGAAAAGAGTGGATAAAGGAAAATGACGTGCAGCAGCAGATGGCAAGGGCAGCAAACGACGACGTCTATAGCAACTGTTGGGCCAGGAGACAAAACGCAAAGCATGTAGCCGTCCAAGAGCTAAACAACAGCGTGAATTAAATGGTGAGCAGATCAACCAAAACGCAGTGCAGAGACGAGGCAAGGAGGACAAACGACAGCGCACGATGAAACCAGCAGGAGACATAGCGAGCTGAAGCAAAACGACGCAGTAAATGGAAGAAAAAAAATGTAAACACACAAAGGAAGAAGCAAAATGGATGCAATTGAAGGTGAAACGCGGGCGTAGCTGTTGGGATAAGGAACAAACTCACGAACAAGCACAAGGAGCTACTGGAGTGTTAAAACACAGACGTTTGGGATGGAAAAGAAACGTTGTCGTTGGGCAGAAGTAAAACGAGGGTTCAGCGTGGGTTAGATAGTGTTGCGTTTTATAAAACAGAAAAAAGGAGAGAAGAAGAGGAGGCGCCGTAAGGTTCTTCGTTTTTAGAGTCGTAAGTTTTAGAGTTTTCTCATAACGTTTTCTAAAGGGCATTCGGTGGGATATTCAGCTGAGAAGGTTGAGAAGAATATACGCAAGTCGTAGAGCTTTTATTCTCAATCTTAGTTTTTTTTCTTCAACCTTTTTTGGTAAATATAATTTTTTTTAAACAATTTTCATGTGTTCTTTGATTATTACGACTAGTTAAAGGATTTTTAATCTAGTTAAAGGATTGTATTGAAGTCTTAATTTAATAGATTTGTGAGATCTAATTGTTTATATCTGTCTTATATATTTTTAAGTATTTATTTATTTTCTAAATTTAGTGTCTATGATTATTTTAGGATTTATTAAATAAAAGGTCTATTTTGATAATCCTAGAATAATTGACAGCTAATTAGAACTGCATATCCATAATTATGTGTTTGGACTAATAAAGTGGCAATCGACATAATTTTATCACCTCGCAAGTAGTTTAATTTGTGTTGTGAGAATGAATAATCTAATGTAAATGAATCCAGTTGTGTATTTATTGGTTAAAACTGGATCACTCTAGACTTTAATACTGTCAGAACATTAAATATTGAAAGGTAATTTCCGGAGGTTGTCTTTCGATTAGAGAAATAATTAATGGGCATCTTTTAGTTATCGAAAAATTAAGGAGAGATAGATTATTTAGAGTGTTTGCTAATTAACTATAACCAGTTTATTTATGAATATATGAGTTGATTTTTGCATCAATGATCAAGTAATGGAATTAAAGTAGAAGTACATTCTTTGACTAGAGGCTTTCTCTCTTGATTAATTTCTTAAATTTATTTACATCTTTATTTTCTTTTGAATTGAATTATTTTTAACTTATTTTTATTAATTAAAACCTCCCAATTTTACTGTTTATTTTTGTAAAAGAGATAAATCCACCGTTCCCTGTAAAGATGATCCTTCGCTCTATTATCGTATTTAGTGAATTAAGGTGATTTATTTTTATTGGTTTGACTCTCACCAATAAATAAGAACATAACCAAAGAAGACAAATTAGCAATTTGAAAAAAAAGAAGGCCAAGGAAAAATGAGAACAAGAGTATGACTCAGAAAAATTAGAGGAGCAAACAAAGTGAAGATAAAAGAAGCACGAAGCCAGGGAGAGCAGGAAAGAGTGGAAACAAGAAGAAACCACATTAGAGAGAAAACTAGAAAGAGTAAAGACAAGAAGAAAAAGAAAATATTTGGGATGAAGAGACCAAGGAAGATGAAGAAGAAAAGTTAGACAACTTGAAGAAGTAGAACATACAAATATTTCCATCATTGTAGAATCAGTAGGATCAAACCAAAAGACTAAAGAGAAGGAAGCTCTCATTGTATCACTTTTTAAAAAATGTTCTTATTATTGCCAACATGATATTCTAAGTATTAGTTGATGCAGTTATTCTAGAAACAAATGAATGCCTAAAGTACAAAACTAAAAAATTTTATGATTAATTTTACAGTTAATGGTTTTAAATGTATAAAAATATTTTTTAAACTTTAAACATTCATTTATATAAATAAATTTTAATTTTGAAAATATTTGAGATTTTAGCTATTTTAGTAATAAATTTTATACTCGAATTATTTAAATAAACAAAATTTTTTAAAACTTATCTATTTATTTATAATGATATTATTATTTAAATAAATACAAAGTTTTGAAACAAAAAATATTATTATTCATTTAAAAGTTGGAGATTGACTCAAAAGCTTATATACTAAAATGTTAATAAATATTTTTATGTCATAATTATGGAGATTATCAATGAGTATTAATGCAAGAGTTATCACTGAGTCGATATATTTGATGTATTTGCAATAATGGACGTGTTATTATTGAATTAATATTATTGTCTAATTTAATTGGAGGAAGCATTAATGTGATGACATTATAAAAATTAAATATTCTCAAAGATAATAAAAAATATTTAGGACTTTAAATATCACTATATATGATCCTTATAACCTAAATTTGTTATTATTTTGAATTTTTTTTGATATTTGATGTTTTTAAAATTGGATCGAAAATTAAACCAGTAAGATAAGAGGTTTAAGATTTAAAATGTTTGATCAGTATTAAATTATCATAAAAACGATTAAAGATTGAATAAAATTAAAGAATTTAGAATATAATTGAAAGAAATTGTTCTTATCTATTGAATAATTTGAAATTTAACTGAAAAAAGATATTGTTAAATAAAAATTAATCTATTTATTTTAGTTTATAAGAATTTATTAATTAATAAAAATTAACTGATTAATTAATAAATTGATAAGTTTTTAATAATAATTATTATTAAAATAAATTGAATCATAAAGTTAAAAACTAAACTAATATGATGAATAATTTAAGATTTTATTCAGTACTAAGTTTCTAATCATTAATTGGAATAAATATATTGTAAAAATATTTTTGTGAATGGTTAAATATGAATTAGGATTTAGGACCGGAGAAGTTTCTGAAATATAGATTATATTATGGTGATGACTATTTTGGCCTATAAACATTTCGTGCCTTGGGGTGAATAGAGACAGAAAGAACATGGCTCTGGCGACTGTAGCGTCGTCATCATCAGCAGTTGTTGGAGCATGGACGAGGAGAACAACAACTATTCCCATGCCAACAACTTATTTCTGTACAAATTGCAAGGTCAATAATAACAACACCAACAATATCAAGAAAATGAAGACCTTTGCTTCCCATTTCGACCTTTCTCCACCACCCATTGATCACGATCTCCTCGTATGTATATTTCTTAATGTAATTTTTGTTTTCAGTTGAGGGTTATGGTTATTTTACTGGATTTAGTTATTACTTATTGGGTTCTCTCGCGTGCCTGCAGGAAACGTTGGGAATGGAAGGCGCAAAGGTTTCAGAGGATGGAATTATTCAAACATATAACAATGATGATGAAGCAATAAATGCATTTGGAGATGGGGTTGTGGTGAGTGTCCATAATGCTAGTTCTTTATATGTATATTGTCGCATATTGATTGAAATGAATATACTTTCTTATCCTCTGAATATCCTTATAGCTCAGCCAAACTAGTGAATTGACATGTCTGTTGAAATTGAAATTGCTCTAGTTTGACACACAACTCTAAATTATATATCAAATTCTCAAAAACACAGGAGTTCCATGATATTGATTCCAATGTTGATCAAATCAACTTAAATTATTGGCTTTTTACTATTTCTTTGAACAATTTATCGGTTATCTGTTATGAAGCTTCTAGATTTATATTGTCTTAAAACCTGGCATTTCTTCAGCGAGTGGTTATTGATTATGTTCTTTGATTTCTTTTTCCATCAATTCTTCTGTGGTGGTTTAGGTTTCCAACTTGTCACATTTTGGGCGGATAAGAGGTATCTTTTTCGCATTTAACTTTCCATATTAATTTTTTTTTTTCATATTTCCACTTCTGAATCCTTATCTTATTCTGTAGAGTGTTTGTAGAACTTTTTACTACAAATATCTTGTATTCATTCTTTCCTAATTGGT
>JAOQMM010000005.1:13278024-13288499 GCA_027563515.1 Erythroxylum platyclados
TAAAATATCATGTTATTGTGAATGGTTGAAAGTTGTCTCCAAATTCTAACAAATAAAATCATGGCATAGCTATTATTATACAATACTAGTAGACTTTAATTTGATGGCTTAAATAACAAGTAATGTATTTAATAATTTCCACAAGACTTCATGTTTTCCTATTGCATTAATGCTTTAGTGAACTTTTTCTTTGTAATGGGATTTGTTTCTGTTGAAGTCACTGGAGATGACCGCATTCAATTTCTTCACAACCAAAGCACTGCAAATTTTGAATGTCTTCTTGAAGGAGAGGTAAAATCTAGAGGGCTATGATAATCTGCTAATCATACAGTCCACAACACACTTGCTACCTTCTTTTCCCTTCTTTTGATGTTGTCATATGTGGTAATTGATAGGGTTTTGTTCGATTGAAATCTGTAGGGGTGTGATACAATTTTTGTTACACCAACAGCAAGGACAATAGACATTGCATACACGTGGATCATGGTACTATGTTACACCATCCTCACTTTTAGTTGTCAGCAACATATTTACTCTTTTGGTAATAACACTTTTTTGGTCATTTGCAGAAAAATTCAATCATGTTACTGGTTTCACCTGAAACCTGTGGCAACATAATTCAAATGCTTAATAAGTATATTTTCTATACTTCTCAACATATGCTTTTAATTAAGTGTATGATAGTTATACTGTCATTATTTTTCAGAATTGTCTTCTCCTACGAAAACTGTACCCTGTATGGGGCGGTTATTATATCCTGTGGCCTAGGGCTTAAGCCTTTTCCTTTCAAGGGAAGTAAAAGAAAATGGAAGTAATTGGTTTGACAAGCTAGTTTTTCTTTTTTTTTGTGCTTTTGTGTGTGTGTGAGAGAGAGAGAGGTGTAGGACTACTTTTATACTAAAACAGGGCACCCTACCCCATCCAAATTTTTATTTTCCTAGCCTCTGAAGTGGACAAGTGAATTTGGTAGGTATAATATAGAGGAAAGATTTATGGAACCTTTATGTGGTGTGGAAACAAGGAGAGAGTTAATTTATTTTCTGAATCAACTTCATTCTATCGTCCTTAATTGTCTCCCTGATTGATCTTTTCTGAATTGCTTATATGCCAAGTATGCCTTGATAATCGATGCACAAGTTTGTCAATGATATGAAAAATCTTTTCGCTGTAATGCATGGAATAAAGCACATGATGTCCTTTCATCTCTGTTTCCTGTATCTTTATTGCAATAATTCCTTACTCTTGAAATTTATAAACATATTTTTTTTGGTCATTAATTGTGAAAGAATCCTACACAATTTCCAAGTTTGAGATGTAATCTTATCTAAATGTGTAATATTTTATAGAAAATCATAAACTTGCAAAAGTTTTCAATTATAGCCTAAACTTTAGATTCTATTAATAGATTAAAATAACTTTACCTTTTTAATGGTGGTTTACCACTAAAGCCCATATAAAATTACATTAAGCTATGACTATAGATTCAACACTGTTGAATAAAGTGATTGGTGAAAGCATTGATGCCAAAAGTTAAATGGAGACAGATTTAGTACTGTTGAATAAAGTTTTTGGTTAGAACATTGATGGAAAAAAGTATATGATGATATTTTAGTGTTGTTCATCATGAGGGTCTTTGGCTTTAAAAGTTTGAAAAGAAAAGAACAGATGCATCTTGGACTTATTTACGAAAAGTTCATGCTATTGTTTTCATCATACAAAAATGCTTTTCTTTTGTAGGTACATATTTTTTGCTGACAAAGTCGAGATTCAAGATATTACCAAGAAAACTTGCTTTTTTGTTATAGCAGGACCAGAAAGCAAACATGTAAGCAAGAATTTTATTAGGAAAGTGAAGTTTTGTTTTGGAAGTTCAGAGTCCTTTACTGCATCTTGTGTGGAAGCAGGTGATGGAAAAGTTGAATCTTGGGGATCTTGTGGGAGAGCCATATGGCACACATCGACATTATACAGTAAGATTTAGTAATTTTCCATTCTTTTTTCATGCTTTAATTTTTTTGAAGTTATTTTACTGAAAAACATGCTCAATTCAATAAACAAAGCACGCTTAATCTTTGTGATTTTTATAGCATTATACTTTAGCTCAATATGAAGAATAATGGATGGATAAGCTTGTCTGTGAGTCTGTTTCTATTTTCTGTCTTCTGTTAGCTTACTGGTGCAAATCTTGAGCTTTGTTGCTTTGCCTAACCTTTAATCATGTGGTTGTGTGCAAGTTTTTCTGATGTTACATATTAATGAGCTTCTTCATTTCCATAATAACATTTTCTCCTAATATTGTGCTTGTTCCAGGAGAATTTTTTGAGAAATTAAAGGATTGTATTAAAATGTCAAAAGATGTACAAGGAAGTACCAAGGATTGCCTAGAATACAAGGATATCATGAAAGGCATTAAGAAGCTTTCTAATTGAGACTAGTTACAAAACAGAGCTTAAAAGCTCAAAAGATCAAGATGCTTTAGGGTTGGGACATAGAGACATCAGTTGCATTAGTTAAAAGGAGTACATTAGCAGGTTAGCAAGCTAGATGAATTGCATCAATAAATTGCTGGTCAGTTGTTTGTCATTTATGTTATTCTCTACACATTCTAGGCTATTGATAATCCATAATTGAGGTGAAGTGAGTGAGCTTTCACCATTAGCAACTGCCTTATCTGGCTTCTTAGTCCCCCTATCATTCCGTCCATCTCTGGCTGGGAATGTTGGAAACTTCTACAGTTTCTTTCCCTCCATATCCAATATGCACAATTGCTCAGAGTTATTTTGAATAGCTTCTTGTGTACCAGAAATTGAAATATATGCATGCATGACCATGTAATGATACTTTCCAGGTTACATTCAGGACAGTTGAGGTTGCTCCAGCTCAGAGCCTTCCTCCAACTTGCTTAGGAGAAATCATAGCTGAAGAATAGGTGGTGCTGAGATTCCTGGTCCAGGATGCATAGACAACAAATGTTGTCAATATCCATTCCTTTAATCCTGTCCTTAGTAAGAAGCTCGTCCTTAGTTGCTAGCTATAGAATGAGCTTTGCTCTTGAATTGCAGTCCTGATCCCACACTAAACTGAACGTCTAACTTTTGGGCTAAGCATGAATCATTGTTTAAAGATCTAGAAGAGTTGGTTTTCCATATAATTCTATCTTCCCTGTCCAAGTTGGGGCTGTAGTCTGGTACATTGGCCACAATATCAGTAAATCCCCTAAGGTTACAACTCCATTCTCTTCCCCTCACCACCTCTTTGACCTTGGCTTGGCTAGGCATCAAGTGCTTGAGCTATTGGTAGAAAGGAAGCTTGAATTGAGGGTCAAACTTATGCCAATTGCAAACCAAAAAGAGGTCTCATTCCCATTGCCAATGATGATACATATATTCTGTTGCATCTTATCCCTAAGAACGAGCATTTCAACACTATCCAAAAAGAATTTGCAGGGGGGTTTGAAGCTGCAGATGTTATATCAATGTAGGTAATGGGAATGGATCCATTTAACCCATAGGGCTCTTTGTCCACTATTACTTTCCAAATCCTCATTGCCAGGAGCATGTCAATGACAACTTTGATAGAATGGATTCCTAATCCTTCTTCATTCTTGGAACAACATACCTCAATCCATCTCACCTCAGCATGTATGTGGTTGTTCAGGTCTCCAGTCCACAAGAAGTTTAGTGGATCTTTTTATGGCCTTGATGATGCTTGGGGATAGAAAAACATGAGAGCTTTAATGCAGATGGATGTTGTTAAGCAGAAAGATGAATAGTTGAATTCTTCCAGCATAAGTTTCTATTACGCCAACATCCTATTCTCCATTGGAGAGCTCAGTTTGGATATGGTGGACATTTCAGAAAGATTTGCAAGAAGGATTGGAGGAGGAGGAGGAACCCTAATTGAGCTCTCCATTGTAATCGGAGAGGATGAGAGGATGTAGGCAATATGAACTTCAGTTTGACAACCCTTGTTAGTACTGGACATACAAAATTGAGATACACAACTTAGATTTAGGTGAACTCTGTTGAAGACAGTTAACAACAACCTGTAGTTTGTATTTACAAAATGAACAGCAGACTTCATCTTATATTTGATGCTTATTATTGAGTTTTGCTGGTAATTCCTACTAAACCTATATTATTGATGTTATTTATTTGGATAGTAAAACTTGTGACAGCAAATTAGGATGATCCACTCACACAGGAATGAATAATAGATTGTTCAAGCCTTGAAAGTTAAGAGGAGAGAAATTTCTTGAATGTAATCAACAAAGCCACAGAAACAGAAGAATTAGTGGAAGAGAAGGCCATATGTATAATGTAAATGTAAGCATGTTGGCGGACTCAAAAGAGGAAGTCCTAGTGTTAGGCTCCCCCCACCGCAGAACATAAGTAATGGGATTCAAATCATGGCAGGGGTTGGGTTAGGGGTAATTTAAAGTAGTTTATAAAGAAAAGGCACAAGAATGAAAAAAAAGTATAAGCATCTTAGAACTTGTAGTGTACCATGGAGGCTGCTTTCTAATGGCTAAGGGAAATCATTTTCTTCTTTAAAATGTTTGATGTTTTCCAAAAGATTATGTTAAAGACAAAAAACTTGGTTGCCACTTTGGAGAATCCTCTTCTTTAGAGTTTCATGGTTTTTGTTGAGATATGTAACGATATTTTGATTCCAATCATATGCTGGTAACTTTGTATATGTTGGTTGTTCTTGTGTCCCTTTGATGTTTGACCTCTCACAGTTCCTTGACTTACAACGTAGTGCTGGGCTTTAGTTTGTTTTTGTTCTCATCTATATAGTTTATATATTTTTTTTGTGCACTATTGTTTCTGAACATTCTTTCTATTTGAAGATGATGCTTTCATTTTGCATAGTCATTCTTGTTTCTGGATTAACTGGTTCAGTTAGTAAGTAAAGGAAATGAAGAAAATATTGAGTTTTATTTTGCATTGAAAGTTACTAGTTAAACTGCCAACACGTATATTATTTAATAGGATAAAACTAGAAATTTGTCCATTTCAGGTGAATGGAATGCCCACAACTGTAGGGGTGGGCAGTTTTATTTCTGAAGAAGGTTGTTCGTTGTTGATGTCACCTGCTGCTGCTCAACCTGTATGGGATATGCTTCTTTCTCAGGGTGCAGTTCCAATGGGTTCTAATGTCTGGGAGAAACTAAGGATTATTCAAGGTAGTGAATTCTGCATTGTATTTCTCTTCGATAACTTTGACTTCTTTAGTCTATTTTCTTGGTATGCACCATGGTTATTTGCAGTCTTCAAAATTAAATTTGCATTGGCAGTAAATGTTGATAGGCTTCTTGTGATTGGAGTTTGATTCTGCAAGTTTGAGTCTGGTACTCAAGAGGGAAAAAAAATTTCATCCTAGACTTAAACCACAACACAGACGGATTAAATGTCACACTTCAAGAGCAACAAGTCTAAGTGGTAATCGGATATGTAAATTATTTACCATTCCCTAGACACATTAGCCTCCGAGTACCAACCTCTTGCTTTCTTGAATCTCAGATCTGACTCGAATCCAATAGAGCACCAATGCATTCATAAAATTATACCATTCTCCTCCCTATCCAAATTCAAATGTTGGGTCCAGAAAAAGACAGATAAATGAATTCCCAGTGGCTTGGCAGTTAGAAAAATACCCAAAACATTATTGGATATTGTATTAAGTGTTTAAAATATAGGTTTTAATGGATGAGACAGAGGGATCTGATTCATCTTGTCAACGAGTTACTGTTTATTTTATTCTCTTAGTAATGGTCTGTCACTAATTGAAAATCTTGGGTTTTAAATCCCAGAAAAAATCATAATTTCCTTTTAGAGGGACAACAACATATTCATTGCTGTTCTTAAATACAATTGTGGAAGTGTGGTTTTAGAATTTCCTCAACTACATGTATCGTCTTTGGTCTTATATTTAGGATCTTATTTATGTCTGCATAGTCCGTGGTGTGCTCTGCTCACTTAATCATCGCATGGATTTAAGTTTACTCCTCCCGAAGTTTCTTTAAAATAAGTTGTTACTTATGAACAAAATTTTATGAACTAGGCTAGCATATGGTGTGAATCCCTTGATTACCAAATGTATATAAGAATAGGATGAACTTGAAATTGAGTCGTGTGATTCTTAGCCATATTTGCAAGTGCAGAAAAATTTATTCTTATTTCCCTTATCTTTAGGGAACGAAATTTTATGAACTAGGCTAGGATATGGTGTGAATACCCTGTTTAATTAGATTACCAGATTTATATAAGAATAGTATGAACCTGAAATTGAATCGTGTGATCCTTAGCCATGTTTGTAAGTGCAGACAAATTTATTCTTATTTCCCTTATTTCCTTTGAGCAAGAGACAAATGTTCACCACCGGTAGAACTGAGCAGAAATCCTTGAGGCCTGAGTTATAAAATATCTAGAGAATCAATGATCAAATTGAACCAATGCAAACAATTGTATTCTTTTACAATATTGTCACATATGGACTTATCTTTTAGAAAAATTAAGTCAGTCATGATTATAATCACTTCTAGTGCTTGAATGCATTCAAATGTTGGGTTTCAAAATGTAAGATGTCTTAAGTTGGTTAAAGTTATGCATGCTTTGTTAAACTGTGATTCTTGTCGTCTTGTCACTTGGTCTTCTGTTGGGAAATAGCATCCTGTACATGAAACATGGAGGCCTTGTAATTTTTTTATTCAGAGGTATCTTGGAAGTTGAAAGCTAATGCAACTCCAATTCTTTGACAATTCTGTTTGCAATATAAGTCGTGTAAGGATTTTTGCATCCTGCAATCTTCCAGTATGGTACTCTTGCATACTCGTGTTACAAAAAGAACAATAACAATAATAGAACATTGATACGTATTGATGTAATTGCAGTAATATGTTCTAGTGGCAGAACTGCTAGTTCTAGTTGTTTATAATTCCCAAACAGTTGTTATCAACATTGTAGTATTTTTAGGATATTGTGTTAATAGCTGCCTTCTATTGGTGAAATTTGAAGTTGGGTGTGTATTTAACAATCCATTATACAGGAAGACCTGCTCCTGGTAAAGAACTCACCAAAGAATTCAATGTCCTGGAGGCTGGACTTTGGAACTCTATTTCTTTAAACAAGGGTATGTCACTATTCACACGGTGATGCTTGTCATGATTGTCAAGATTTTTCTGATTATTTTGTTTTTTTTGTTCATAAGGATGTTACAAGGGACAGGAGACTATCTCTAGACTCATTACTTATGATGGAGTGAAGCAGACATTATGGGGAATTCGCCTTTCAGCAAGAGCTGAACCTGGGAGCCCAATCACAGTTGATGGGAAAAAGGTAGAACTCATATCCTCCATCCTATCAGAAAAGATAATCTTAATATTTGTTTTTCCTTTAATCATCTTATTAAAGGGTCGGGTTTTATAGTAAGATGTACCAATATATTGAATGTTTTTAGGTGGGAGTCTTGACAAGCTATACATCTGGACAGAAAGGATCCGACCATTATGGTTTAGGCTATATTAAGAAGAACTTTTCATCAGATGGGATCTCTGTTACTGTCGGAGAAAACACTAATGGAACACTTGTGAAACCTCCTTATCTTGCCAGACAAAGTGTATTATCAAAGAGCTCCACTTCTTGATATGAAGCTCCATATGTAGAATAATTTCTAATGTTGAGTGAAATGATATTACAATTCATAAATTTTTTGATAATAGCAAAACACAATATTATCAGTAGTTACTCCTAACAACTAAGGGGTGAGTATCAGAACATTATGTTCATAACTGCTAAAGGACAAGTTTTTAAGTGCTAAAACAAGGGACTATAGTCATGAATATAAAGAATAATTGAAATTAACAATCCTAAATGTACTGCTGATATCCAATTTATAAGATAATAAATGAACAGAATCCTGAATATTTGATGTTTTAAGGATCCATGTAGTTGCTTTTGAGTGCCACAGAGGCAACTGTTTAGTGAATACTTTTATGTCCGATCGCAAGGGCTGTTTGCAAAGGGCGTTCACAGTGTTAAATTGTTCATGAAGATTTTGATGGTGTTCTATACTTGTAAAACTATGTGATACATCAACTTACGTTTTAAATATAATATTTATACTTGGATTTTTATAAACTTCACATGCATTTAACATGGGGTGAAATTGGTTGATTTCTCAATTCACTTTTGAAAGCAAATTGAAATATCTAAAACGATTAGAAGATATCAGCATAACCCCGCCACTGAATTTGTCCATAAATATTAGCTTCAACGAGAACATCTATGGTCTCATCATACTGTGGAAATCCTTTAGAAGTATAATGGATTTGAGAGGGGAATCCTTATCTCATACTACTTTCAACAGGGCAGACAACAACAACCTGATTAAAGGGGATGTTGATATATATGATAAAAGATGCCCATGACACCTCTATTATTAAAATCAAGCATGTTTTTGATAATGAAACTTTAGCAGGCTCAGTTCAAAGACTTGGAATTCTTGAAACAAGGACAAAGACCTGCCATATTTGAAGCCTTACCTACTTTCAGTA
This sequence comes from Erythroxylum platyclados, assembly GCA_027563515.1. Taxonomy (NCBI): domain Eukaryota; kingdom Viridiplantae; phylum Streptophyta; class Magnoliopsida; order Malpighiales; family Erythroxylaceae; genus Erythroxylum; species Erythroxylum platyclados. Next base: position 13,286,582 of record JAOQMM010000005.1, read on the forward strand.
ATTCAATGAAATCTTAAATCCCCAATGTTAATTCTGATTTAGACCTTTACAATTTAAAATGATTGTTCTATTTTTATTTTTTACCACCTGCTAGCATAGGGTATAGAGAACCCGACTAGCTTGTCTCACAAGACGCAAAGACCACGATTCACCAGAATGCATAAGCTGGCAAACAAGATTAAGAGTTGTTGGGGTGAAAAAGATCTCTCGGTCAATAAATCTCTTTTTTATTTCTCACGTTCTCGTGGGGGAATCATCCAGCCAATAATTTGTTTCAGATGTTGCAAGGGATCATAATCTTATGGTTTTGACAACTGGGCATGTATATGCCAGCCAGGGTTATTACTCCCTGAAAGCTCTCACAAACAATACTTCACTTCATTGCTCCGGTACTAATACCAAGAAACAAGTAATACCCACCAAAAAAGTAATGACTCACATGATATTGCCAATGTCAAAACTCGTATCCAAGTTTCACATCAAGTATTATTTCCCAGTGCCTCGCTCTGATAGGGTAATATGCAAATATTATTTGTTGGCCCTGACAAAAAATATAACAAACGTATGAGCAAAGCACTTGGATGCATTTCAAAGCACCAATTTTTACATTATTAGAAACCACCTGTCAACGTGTGCTCAGGTCATGTACATTATTCATAATTGTAAACTAATAATTCAATGACGGTATAAATATAATTCAATTCACTTAGCATCATAAATGGCATAGAACACTTAGAAATCAGATTGGAATTAAATTAAATTCAATTGCATTATCATTGTTGTAGAAACAATACTCTGATTTACACCAGGCTTAGTTAACTTGGATGGTGGGGTATTCTGCAATTCTCCTACATTGTAATACCGTTGAAGACTTAGATAAGTTTCCTTGAGTCGTTCATGACTGCTTTTACAGACTGGGGTTAAACTTTTAGATATAAATAAAGATTTTTTATTTTTTTCATTCAGTTATTAGGACAAATAACTGGTAAAAGTTTACCACATTTGCCGATTACCAGATATTCAATATATTGCCCCACTAAACAAGATTTCAACTCTTATGATCATAATAACCAATTTTGTGCTTTCCTAGTCAATTCTTTATTCCTTCTCATGTATCTTTACACATCTCATCGAATGGAATTCAACAGTTTAAAGTTCTTCATGCAAATCATATCAAGAAATTTACACAGACCAAATATCCATTCTTTTGGCCTCAAATCTCCATCAAGTTGACTATTCGACCTACAAATCTAATCAATTTTCAAAGTCCAGCCAACAGTTCTTAACAATTTAAATCCACAAACTCAAAAGAATTTATAGACAGATCCATGGAATTTGCCCGACTTCAAAAAAAGAGAAATTGCTGAATACGAAGACCCATGCTAATACATAGGTGATCACATGCAAACATTTGATAACCTTCAGTGAGTATGCTTGCAAAATAATGGAATGTATAAACAATGCCAAATAATTGGCAAAATAAAAGACAAAAACAAAAATGACAAGAATAACTGCCAATGTCCAACTAAGAAGCTACTAAAGCTCACCTGCTAACATAAGTGTCATCATCAGTACTGACAACAATTTCTTCACCAGCCTCTAAGTAGGCAGGTACCTGCACATTTCAAGAAATGAAGCTTATATATCCTGTACAAGAATACTGCAGATTTTAAATTAAATAATAAGGAACAAAAGGATCCAAAAACTCAAGTAGACATGGGGCCATATTGTACTTTTTTGTATAAGGGTATATTATATTTTAAATCCAAAATTGTCTGATTTTGCAATATTAACCAGAATTATCAAAAATATCAATCAAATGCTCAAATCTTCAATTGGTTAGCCCTCTGTAAGCAAGAATCTCACTTAAAGAAGAATAATACCCAATAGGAGAATCTCCACAATTGAAGTATTCGAA
>JAOQMM010000005.1:13288574-13299775 GCA_027563515.1 Erythroxylum platyclados
AAAATAATTTGAAATCGAAACCCCCCCCCCTACTCTCCCTCTCTTCTCCTTTAGCAGTCTATAGTGTGTCCACAACTTGATATCAGACTCTATACAAAAGGCTGATAAAACTATCCTTGGACATCATAGGAATGTTGCCACTAGAAAATACAACAAGTTGCTCATTATTTTCCCTACAAAGTAGAACGATGTTCATCGCCGATAAGGATTTATGCATAAAACTGCAAAAATTCCCAACATCGTGATGAATGACGCCATATAGCTTATGTAGAAGACATTCATGTCTATGAAACCATCTTCTTTTCCTTCACGATTAGTGGAACTATAGGATAGCAGTATTGCATTGCAACTTTTTGACAGTGGTAGTCCACACAGGAAAGTATTTCCCTCTTAGCCTCTATTTTCAATCGTTCTAAACTGTGCAACCATATCAAGTGCCCTTCTTGATAAATTATTGTGCGCAACACTAAAAACATCAAGAAAATGTAGTTAAGTGAGCTAGGGAGGTATGTCCCCGTCCAATTTTGTTGTTTGAAAAGTTTAGACTTTCAATTTGCTAAAGATTTGAGAGTGTCAATTGTATTGGTCCAACAAAATTGTAGTGAGAAAGATTCAACAACTTGATTTTGAACAATATGAGTGAGTTAGGATATTAGAGAAGATAGGGAGAGTAGGTGAACTTTTGGGTTTTAAATTTGTTTTTATTATATAATTATTTAAATGTTACGTGTGTGCTGGTATGTAAAGGGACTACTCTATAAGGCGATTCACATCAACATCATTAAGGATAGAGTTAACAGTGCATTATATTTGCAACAAATTGAAAGTTTGACTATTTCATTATGACTAGTATTACAAAATCAGGCAAAATTTCAGATTTAAATTGTAAAAAAACACAACGTACCCCATTGCACAAAGCTTCCCCACTTTGCAAGGGTCATCAATGTACGCAGCCTTCCTTTTACAATTTTTTTACAAAGAGACTGTTTCCGTGACTCGAACCTGTGATCTTTTAGTCACAAAGGAGCAACCTTTATCTGTTGCTCCAAGGCTCGCCCTCAGATTTAAATTACAAACTTTAGACATTTTGCTACTCAATAGGCTTCACTAAGCATCATATCGAAGCCTATATTGGACATTTTACCCAATTAGCATTCTCAAGTGTCAGCCTATCAATTGGTTCATAAACTCACCAACTTTATCTTCCAATTCAAGCTTTCCAATACTATAACTAAATTATGGCACTAATACTAGAAAAGACAAAGAACAAAAGAAGTGAATATGCCAACTTACTTGAACATTAAGACCATTGTCCAGTAAAGCCTTAATATACCTACATTTAAGGCAAGTATTAACAACATAGTTTAGTAGAAAATGCAAAATACATTATTGACACTAAATTTCATAAAATTAATTATTATGTACGAAGAATTATGCAATTATGAAAAAACAAAATGCCAAGTAAGGAACACTGAGAAAAATAACAAAAAATACAAAAACCATAAATGGTTGAATAATCTAAGGTCAAAAAACCAAAATTATGGGGGAAAAAAACAACACCATGTAACTTCATGCTCACTCATGTAAGAACACAGTTAACAAGACTTCCATTTTTACGCCTCATGTACCTCAATTCAACTCTAAAGAAATTATCCCTAAAGTGAACAAATTAAAACTAAAATTGTTGTAACTTCAAAACTTTCAAGTTATCAAGAGTATCATGATTGTAGAACAAAAACTCTCAAATACTCTTTTATTATTTTGCACTAGGTATACAAATTCAACGATTTCTGGTACAATAAATATTTTCCATCCAAATTTTTACTATTTATGATAACAGTAAATATTTGCAATCAACAACAATATGAGAAACAAGAATTGTCACCAATAATCAAATTTGATTAGGAAGCGAAGAGGATGATTAACGCCACCTAATAGTATGCACGTAAAGAATGAAAAAATAACTAATGAATTTCATTGATAACATAGATCTCCAAACAAATTAAAACAAATTGGATCATGATAGCGTCTATTAATAATTATAATAACTTTAACAAGTAAAAGAAGTAAAAAAATTGTAGCAAGAGATAATATCTTGTGAATATACGTGCAAAAGAGAAGATAGGAAATAGATAGACAAGATATACCATTGTCATAGTAAGAAATGAACAATGAATGCCTGTAGTAGACAAACTAAGCATCTGAACTTACCTAGGAGTGACTGTAAGCCCCTTTGGATTAGCCTGTGTCTCCTTAATTAAGCATGTCACTTTCTTGGGAACTAATCCAGACAAAGGTCTCCCATCAAATAATTGTAACTTAATTTTCATTTCCTCTGTGACCATAAGATTCATCCTTTAGTGCTAAAATACTAAGGGTAGGGGAACATTAAATGAATGCAGAGAAAGAGTTAGTAACGAGAAAGAAGGGAAAGGGGAAGCAAGGTAGAGAGAGAGAGAGAGTGTGTGTGTGTGGGAGAAACAAGGAGCTGGGACTAATTTTAATTCAAAAGCAAAGTCTAAATATCAAAACACACTAAACCAAAATAACAAACTACAAAACAACTTTATATACTCAAATGTTAAAGTAACCAAATACAAAACTTATGAGAAAGTTAATAAATTCATGTAACTCATAAGTAATTAGAATACAAGTCCAAGATCAATATAATCCTTAGAATCAAGACCTAATCCCACTCAACTGATGTCGTCTAAAAATCAGCTCTACACTTAAATTGAAAGTACATACTCACTATATTTAAATAACTAAGCTAATCTTTGAACAAGACAAACTTAAAAATAATTCTACATCAACACCATATCACTTAAAGTAAGTATATACTCACTATATTTACAAAACTAAGTTAATCTCTGAACAACACAAGCTTAAAACTAATTCAAAATCAACAACATAGCACTAGTGCATCCAAATTGCCTTGAGAAGGTCCTACATCATGAAATTTAATTGAAAGATATCAAATTAGCTAATAAGTTGGTACAATTCCATCAAGAATGGTGATTATAGAATCAGATGTAAGAAATTGCATTCCAAAAGTTTTTGGATAGATAAGAATGTGGTAAAATCACAACACAAGTCATGATGCCACTTAAATAACAGCAACCCTATCCAAAGAAATATGCACTAATCTTGATAGTTGAAAGGTTGAACTAAGTAAACGTGGCCATAAGAGTGAACTTCCAATAATAAATAGATAGATAAGAGTATACAAGGGATTTGTTCATTAAATTATTAGAAGAATAAGCTCCCTCAAGGCCCTTAATGAAATGTGTTACTATAATATAACAGTGAATATCACAACAAAAGACAAAAAACTCATTGTTGAGTTTTACCAACCTTTAAGATATGCAGCGGCCTTGCCGAATATATTTATTGGCACTTCTAATTGCTCAAATTTTTCAGAGCTGAGAAAAGTTATAAACAAAGAGAATGTTATGCATAAAATTATGATATTTTCATGGGAATAGTCTATCTCATGAAGTGGTATACTTGACATGGAACTCACTCCATAAGATATGCCATTTCACCTTCTGTATACAAACATGTGAAAGACCTCTCCTCTACATATACCCCTGTAGCGAGTTTTATTAGAATACAACTGGTGAGAAATTTGCAACAGAGAAAGATTTTTGTTTTATGAGATTTGACTTAAATCAGATTACAAGCTCATTTTCTATTAGGTTAAGAATCAAATAATGGCTAGCAAGGAATAGGACAAGCCCCTACTTGGCTCAGCAAATTTGAGTTTCCAACTAGCAATAAGATAGGCATATCTATTTACAACACTACCAAGTAACTTCATCCATGAGAGTAGCTACACCAAAAGACAACAAAACTAAAGGGTCAAACAACACCAAGAGGATTCTCAACTTCTCAAAATCAGGCTCCTGACAGTTTATTGTTGTATATTATGAACATAAATGTGTAAAATGGCAATGCAAGTTAAAATTCCCTTTCATAAAAAAGGGGTTGAACAAGATATGACAACAATGATATTACATTAGTTGAGTTTAGTATTTTAGGATAGGCAATTTGTATTGTGTATATCCCTAACATGTCATTTGGTAGAAGTTGAAATAATGGCCTTTTGAATTAATATGCCAAAAGGGGTTATTATTTCCTTTGCTAGTCTAAGAAGTTGAAGTAGAATAAAGTAGCTCATGATGCATGAAGCTGTGAAAAGACTTGTGTGTGTCAGATCACCAATTCCTTTCCTTTACATACACAAAATAAAGGAAAAACAGATGTAAACAAATTAAAGAATAAAAAATATTTAAATTTCTAGCAATATATATAAAAAATTACAAAATTCTTTCCAAGTCTTCCGTCTATATGTCTAAGCATCTCTGTAAGATATCCAAAGAAAGGGATTACCATCACAAGTTCTCAAAAATGGTGGCATTGGTGTGGCTCAAGTCAAAATTGACTTTGATAATTCTATGTTTACCTAGAGTTGGGTCCGTTGATCATATAAGACAGAAGATTCATCTAATTACCCAACAAGTACTATAACTGGTTAAAGTGTAGATCCATGCTTACAAGTATTATGGACAAAGTTATAAACCACAAATAATATAGAAGTACAATGCATGAAGATAAATATCTCATGAAGAATAAATGGAGGAGAATCTTAGAGGTATAATACTACAAATTCTGCTAAGAAACTGATGGCAAGCAACATACTTTCAACAGCTTCTTCTGTACCAAACCGTAAGTTTTGTTTGCTTCCATTATCAACATCACGAAGCTCCAACTACAAGAAAGAGAGCACATTTTATAAATGAATATAATTAGAATATTAAAAAAGAATGGGTCAACAATCCCTTAGAATAGCACTTTAACAAGCAAGCAAGCAATGTTTGGCAAACAAATAACTATTCAATAGTCAAATAACTAAAAAAAGGAAAGAAGGAATAAAAAGACAAAAATCAGATGAACTATGCCATATTCATACTGGAGTTAAAATAGTTAAGATTCAGGGGTCTTAAGATGAATTGGAAAAAGAGAAAACTTGATCAACATGTCACTTTAGAACAGGATAAGTGGCCTTAAGCTCTATTTTCTGCAATGCTTTGGATGTGCCAATATTCACAAATCTAAGTGAATACGAATCAAAAGTTTAGACTTTCCCCATATCAGTAGTTCTTGATGGTGATGCCAAGATCTTTTACAACTTATTAAATCCTCAAATAAATTGTACTAAATCAATATTAAGAATTACTTAGAACACATTGGAAGCTAACTGTTTCAGAACATGCACCCATTAATATTATAAGAAATAAGGTTAACACAAATGGCCAAAAAAGTTTTTGTTTGAGAAAAGATCAAAGCGAGGAATGGAATTGGAGCAAAAAATTGAACCTGCATCATTGCTCCTCCTCTGCCTTGCTGCTTATGCTCTGCTTGAATTACCTAAAGATATTAGATTTTTGAGTCATAATAAATAACATGATTGGTCTGGAAATTAATAGAAGCACAAAACCCAAAGCAATATAATCACCTGGTAAATTCTTCCTGCAGTGCAGCGAAAATATTTTATAAAAGAAAAATGAAAAAGATGAAATGAGTAAGAGCGAAATTATACGAAACGAACAAAGGAAGTGAACAAATGGACAGACACATATATACATATATATAAGATAGTGAAAAGTCACTCACCTGATTTTTCAATGACGTTTCCGGGCTTCACCTATGTGGGCATCATCAAAATTTTCATAAAATTATCAAAAACCCATAATATTATACATATGTGTGTGTGTGTGTGTACACTAGAAAGGGAAGAGGAAGATGATGAAGAAGAAGTATACATGAATGGCATTAACTTTAACACCACGGCGTTGGATGGCAGACCAGGGAGACAATGAAAGTAAGGTTTGGGAATGGGTATGGATATGGGTTTTACATCTACTATTACTGTTATTACTACTGCTACTTGATGATGATGATGAAGAAGAATAGTAATTATAGTAGTAACGATTAAGGGGTCCTCTTCTTCTTGTTGTTGTTGCATTGATTAGGCGATGCAGAGCTACTGCTCGCATTTTGGACCCAACTTCTACCTGATTGGATGAATTTACAAAATGATTAATAAACAAGAGAGGAGATTAATTAGGGAAATGTGAAGGAGTGTTTTACGGATAGAGGATGGGCTCAACTAAGCTAACTTCTTCCAAGCCCATTAACGGTAGGGTAGGTAGGATTTTTTTTTAATAAAGACAATTTATTAAATGAAATAAACGAAAATACATATTGGCACAAAAACTAGCAAGTTAAAACTAAATCAGCCACTCTTAGGCAAGACTATACACGACGTAGAACAAACAAAGTATCAGGTTAGCTCAGAATGACAACAAATCAGTTCAGAAGACAATCCAGTCTATGAGGATTTTGTTGCTAAATTTATGCTTATCTTTGTATAGTTGCAAGTGCATTCTAATATTGTTGAAATTAGTCTTCAAAAGGACTTGGAGAGTTGGAAGTTGATATGAAAATTTTGCCATTTCTTTCATTCCAAATGCCAGCAATAATGTATGAAGTAGATATAAAAAATAACCATCGATTTCGCTTATACATAAATATGATTTGAGTAATCTATGTTGTGATGTCAAACCAACCAGTTGGAAGATTACAAATGCCACACTGTACCAATATGGATTTCCATATGGTAGCCGAATAGGAGCAAGAGAAGAAGAGATGATCGTAAGATTCATCATAAGTTCGACATAAAGAACACCAACTAGGGATCATCAGAAATTTACCAATCATGTCCATTGTAGCCAACCTTAGTTTAAAAGCTTGGCAAAAAGTGTGTGCATGTCTGGAATTATGATTCTTACACCTTACCACATGATACCAAGGAACCCGAGGGTGCTCTATTCTGTATCTATCTTTAGACCACAACTTTTAATAAAGGGTTTTAAGCTATAGCGCTTAAAAAATTCCTACAAGATCGTAATGTTATCACCAATGTTCTTACTTGGAAAATAGGCACTCTGGTTTGGATTGATGAAATCAGGTAAATTTTTCTTCAATTTGCTAGCCAAGATTTTTGCAATAATTTTATAGACCACATTAAAACATATTATGAGTCTATAGTCATTCACTGAAGTTAGGTTAGGGACTTTTGGTACTAGTAAAAAGTAAATTTTGTTCATTTAATTAATATTTTGCCTGATCTAAAGAATTCCATCATAACATTAATTACCAATTCATTAGTATGATTTTCAAAAAAAAAAATCTAGTATTATAGTTGTCAGGACCTAAGGCCTTATCAAGTGGGAAGGAGAAAAGAGTGGCTTTAATCTCTGCAGTAGTGACTTGTCTAGTAAGAGCTTCAGTTGAAACAGGTGCGAATGAGATCCTTAGCATGTTTCTAATCTAGTATTATATTACTCATGAGCTATTTTCTTTTAAGTTAGATTGACCTAAAACCAAACTACCATCAGAATTAGACACAATAATATTATTATAGTTTTTTCTTGCTTGGATTTTCCTAAAAAGAACTTGGAATTTCTATCTCCCTCTTTTAACCAACTGGTTCTAGATTTTTTCCAAAGTTGGGAGCTGTAGGCTTCTATTACATTAGTGCATTTTCTCTATTCAATAAGTTCTTGTGCTCTAACTGTTGAATCTATAAGATTGATAACTAGATATTCCTAATAGGTGTTGAGGGCTTTTCGAGCTTTATTCTTTTGTTAGATAATAGGATCCATAGCCCTTCCTTGTAACTTAATTAACTCCAATTTAATAGCCTTGAGCTTAGCCAAACATTTATAAGCATTTAAGCATATGACATTTTCTCTAAGGCTATTACTTAAGTAGTATTGAAATTTGTACGCTTTAATAAAGAGTTGAAAAACCTAAAAGGTATTTTCTTTCTCCCTTCTTATGAAACAATGTGTACGCTAATAGGGGAGTGATCTTAGGTCAAATGGTTTCCAAAATTCACAAGGCTAAGTGGGCACTGAGCTATCTATTTAGAGTTTACCATGCATCTAACTTCTTCTGTTGGAACCAATCACTAGATTGCCTATTTGACCATGTGTAGAATTTACCTAAGTAGTTCAAATCAGTTAACTCAATTCTTTTGGTAAATTGAGTCAGCTTCTCAAGATATAGGTTGAGGATTCTCTTGTTACCTAATGCTTCATTAGGAAATAATATATAGTTCAAATCACCAGCAATAATATATGGAAAAGAATTGATGTTTCCCAAGTTCTTAAAGTCCTCTCAAAGTTGCCTTATTTAAAATTCAAGGTTAGAAGCATATATGACAATTACGTAGAAAGGAGTATGGTTCCATTTTACCATAATCTCATAGTGTAGGTATTGATTAGAACATTTTCAACTTTAAAGAGCAAAAATCGAGTGGTCCAAGGAGATTAAGATCCTTTTATTGAAGTATGTCACATGATTGATGATTATGATCTACTCTTTATCCAAAAAGTAGAGACACCCTTTTGGAATAGGTTAAGCTTGGTTTTTGTTTCAATTAAACCACAAAGTGTGGCTTATTCAGAGTAATAAACTGCTAAAGGGTTGTTTGCTTTGTAAAGCTATTTAAGCCTTTAATGTTCCATATGAGAAACTTCATAGACAGAAGGTAGCTAGTTTTTTCTTCTTAGCTTTTCTACCAAATATACCCTTGCTAGTGCTAGTCTTAGGGATTAGAGGGATACTAGTACTTCCAGTGCCATGTTCACAGCTACATTGGCCAAAATCAAGACGAATAAGGCTTTTATTTTATAGTTCCACCTTATCTTGCATATTAAGGGTGTTGTTAGTCTTGGTTACTCCCTTTGTAACCTTATAAGGAGCTACAATTATAGAATCTAAAACAGTCAGTATTACATCTACACCTACATTAGTAACAGTGATAACCTTAATAAAAGTTATAGTAACATTAGGAGAAGCAATAGGAACATTTTCAGCTATAGGGGTTTATATCCTCAACAATAGCTATAGTCGAATCAGGAGAAGCAATAGGTACATTTTCAATTATAGGGGATTTACCTCAATAGATTGTACTTCCTTCTGCTTAGGTTTCAAACTTGCATTTGTTCCTTTTTCTTTGGCTTCCAAAAATAATAAATCTTGAGGGAATCTTCAAACAATTGATTTTCTTGATTGAGTTTTATAATCTTGAAGTAGTTAGGGAGTTCACTGTTAAGACTTATCTCAACACATACTTTAACATGTCCTATCCTCTAGAGGTTGGTTGTGTTCTCATCCAAGCTGGTAGGTTTGCCCAAAGCACTTGCCAAATAACTTATTCCTTCCCCTGACCAATACTAAAAAGAAATATTGTAGACATTGACCCAAATTAGAACTGTTCAAAGACATTTTCTATTAAGGACAGTACTTGGATACCATTTGGTTACAAACAGAGGCCTTCCATAAATGTGCCAAGTTCCTTGTTCCTAAATCTTCAGGACACTTGCAATTGAAGTAAATTTGAAAATAAAGAACTCATCATCATTAATTGGAACCTTTTGAAGACCAAATTTTTTTTAGGTCATGAGGGCCCCTTATTGCACAGTGAGAAAGGACAATCTTTTCTCTAGAAAGTAGCCTACTAACGTAAAGCTCCACTTCTTGGCACTTAGATGGAGGACTTCATTAGAGAATTAACAGGAGTACTCGAATCTAAAGGCTTTACAAACTTTAGCATACCAAAGTTTTTTGGGTTACCTACCACCTTACTCCATGTGACTCTAAGGAGGATATCAACTTGCTTTTTGCTCAAGGTCATTGGCATTAGCATGTAAAGGTTCCAAAGAAGCAGTGAAGGTTGATGGGCGCTTAGGTGAAGAAGAAAGAGGAGGAAAAGCAATGTTTGAACACAAAGGCATGGGGGATTGAGGGATAGTTCCTGAAGGTGGGTTGGAGGAGAGGAGTAGGGTGGGATATTAGGTAGTGGTTGTTTTACCCATAACAATAAAAAATAGCTAAGAGCTAATGGACAGGAAACGAAAATAATGGGCAGGTTATTGAGTTAGACAAAAAAAAATCGAGTTCATGAGAACTAAGAAACAAAGGGGGTTAGAGAGAAGAGAGAGCTAACAACCTATAATTCATAAAAGCAAGATAGCATTATAAACTTAAGCATGACGCTTGTAAGAGTTAGCATCAAAGTATTACATTATATGCTCTTGAGAGTTAACATTATGGATTCCCCTTATTATTAGACTGATATTAGTGGTTAGATTTGGGCTATTTATTGAGGAAACATTGAGTCAAACTCCAAATAAAGTGGCCGACGCCGTGTCCCGTGACCCGCAAACCCGCCATCGCCGTCTCCGCTGCGCCCGAGGGACGTTCAGAGTTAGAAACGGGGGGCACGGGTGTCAAACCACGCCGCCGGCCGGGCGGCGGGCCGGCGGTGCCCCGGCGAGCTCGGGCACCCCGCTGACCTACGAGGCGGCGACCGCGCTCAACGGTGGGATCACCGCCGCCATGCGCGCCGAGGGCGAGCGCCGCCGGCGCCAGTGGGCGGCCAACTACAAGCAGAAGATGGTCGACGCGGGCGTGGACATCATGCTCGTGATGACCCTGGGCGGCGGCCCCGCGCGGCGCTTGCCGACCGCGGGTCCGTTCCCCTGCGCGCGCAACAACCAGCTCGCCAACTCGCTGAGCTTCCCGATGGTCTCCTTCCCCATCGGCTACGACTCGCGCGGGCTGGCGATCAACGTCGAGCTGAAGGGGCCGCGGTTCTCCGAGGGCGCCCTGACGCAGGTGATGGTCGACTTCCAGGCCCGGTTCCCCGACTACAACGCGGCACGGCCGGCCGACCCGACGCTCACCGGCACCCGGGCGAAGGGCTTCACCCCCGACGCCGCCGCGCTGAAGGCCGCGCGCGACCTCGCCGAGGACCCGACGCTGGCCACCGACCCGCTCGTCCACGAGGCCGGCTGAGGTGGCCGCCAGCAAGCTCACCGTCGCCTGGGACCGCGCGGAGAACGCGGCCTACCTGCCGCGTGACTCCTCGGAGGTGACGGTCCCGGCGAAGCTCACCGTCGCCTGGGCCCCGATGCTCCAGCAGAGCGTCCTGGACTGGGACCCGGCCGACCTCGTCATCACGCCCGGCGCGGGCGTGCCCGAGGTGCCGCCGACGGAGACCACGCCCACCGACACCACCCCGACCACGCCGACGGACACGACGCCGGCCACCTCCACCACCACGC
>JAOQMM010000005.1:13309757-13324131 GCA_027563515.1 Erythroxylum platyclados
TCTGCCAGGCACTGGACAGGGGTTAGCTCTGTCAATGTGTAGAGCCAAGTGTAGTGTGGTGTAGTAGTAGGCACTTCAATGACATGCAAACGTGAGAGGTTTCTTTAATATTTTAGGAAACTTTTCATAAAAAGACCGAAACCAACATCTAAGGGACAATATAGGGTGACAAAAACATACATTAGGATTATTCACCATCAACTCCTACTACCAAGTGTTTAGGAATCCAACACCCAAGGTGCAATGGAGCAAGTTGGTACGGTTCAAGCAAATTCTTCCTAAGATATCCTTTATACTATGGCTTGCTATCAAAAATAGGCTAAGCACTTTGGATAGAATAAGAGGTTCTCATAACACAAATCCAAATTATAAGTTGTGCAATGTAGAGAATGAATCAAGAGACCATCTCTTCTTCAAATATAACTACTCTAAAGGGTTATGGGTGAGAATTTAAGATTTTTGCTACTGTCGTTACAATAAAGAGGATTGGGAGAAACATTTTAAGATTGTCTTAGGATCTGAAGTTTATCCTATTTAAAGAGAAAGGAATGAAGAATCATCAAAAACAAATGTCAAGACCAGTTAAAGCTCATTAGCTTGGATAAGAGAAAATATTATAAAAAACATAAATCAAAACCTTGTAATAGACGGCATGGTAAGAAGATGGTGCATAAAATGAAAATCAACTAAAAAGCCATAACATTGCCATCATGATTTAGTAGAAGTAGCTATATTGTATAATTATGCAAATTTCTAGATAGCAACATAAGAAAAGAGGTTGTTTCTTAAGCCAAAACAAATACTCCTCCAATCCATAACAATGGAAGAGAAAAAAAAACCTCTGAGCCTAGTAATTTTATTATAATTTGCATAACTTGTTCTAAATGTGCTCTTAATAATTGCAATCACTTGAGTAACTAGTCATAAGTAGGTTATAAGCCAATTTGTATGTCTTTCAAGAGCTTTTATTCATTAATACAATTTCTTTAAATTTTGTTGGATTAATTTATAATTATTGTGTTTGAACTTAACAATGGTTGTCAATTGTTAGAGGATAACGGTTTTGGTTGTGTTATATATTTGAGTAAGTAGAGTAGATTATGCTATATAGTAATTAGTGATATAGTGCCTGTATTTATATATGAATATGTGAATATGTACTCGTATGACTTTATGTTAATATGTAATGTACACACAAAAGGTAATAGATTAGTTATTTTTATTTTGTGTCAAGTGTCGTGCCAAGTGATTAGATGTGACTTGATGATTAGGAATATGCGGTGTTGTAGAAGGTTATGGATGTGATTATACTTTAGTGATATGTGAAACTAGTTGGGACAAAAATCAATGTAATTAGTTGAAGAGGAAATGAACGTAGTCAATTGAATGGAAAACCAAAATAACTAATTTACTAAAGTTGGTCTTTTTTCAGTTATATTGGCACTTTTTATGAACATTTTGTGAATTACTTGTATTTAAGTTCATATATTGACATTGCATTTTAGACTACTAGTCAAGAAGGTGTTTGTAGTTTTTAGCACGAGCATGGTGAGAAGTGATATGTATTTTAGATGTACATGACTTGATGTTTTATTTTTTTATTTTATTACGATTTTACATTATTGGTATGTGTTAGTTCACTCTTTTTATTTCTGGTATAAGCATGAAGAAGAGTTAAGAAATTAGGGTGAGTACTGAAACAAGCCAAGTATTTCTCTCTGGACAACGACGTTTTGCTTGTAGCGCCGTTGTTACTCTGTTCTTATCAAGTGTCAACTTGTCTATTGTTACTGAATGCTACTGGTGAATTAGGATACCTGTAATTAACAAATATAGTTGGAATTGTCAGCACAAGTTTTTGGTTATCGCTCTAAAACATCTTGACCTCATGTTTTAAGGTTACTAAATATCAATCTTTTAAAAAGCGGATCGAAGATCGAACCAGTTAAAGAAAAAGTTTAAAATTTAGAGGTTCAACCGGTATTAAACCTTTATAAAACCAGTATATAATAAATAAGAATTATAACAATAAGTAAAAATATAGTATAAAATAAAATATTTTATTAAAATAAAAATGTATTAATAATACCTATTAATATATAATAAACTAGTAATAGATCTAGTAATTTAAACTTAGATTAAATCTAACATAAATTTAAAAATATTAATAAAAATAAAAACTGTATTTCTATATTATCATTTCTTTAAAAACTAATAAAAGTTGAAATATGTTTAAAGAAAGTCAACAGGAATGACTCTAATTTTGTTCTAATTTCTTTTTTAATGTCTTTTAAATATACTCTTTATAGTTTACATATTCGTTTCTAACACATTCTTAAATTATTTTAAGCAAATTTACTAATATATATTAATTAATAATTTAATTTATTAAACAAATTCATGATAAAAATAATAATTAATTTATAACAATAATAAATTAAAAATTTTCAATTAAAATATAAGAAGATAAATAAAGAAATTAAATTTTGACAAATATAATTTATTAATGAGATTAAATAAATTTAGTATTTTTAAGGATAAAAATTGTAATTCATTTTTAAAATAATAATTTAAAACAAAATTTTAATTAAAATATAAAAGATAATAAATAATATAAAATTTAAAATTTAAAATTTATTAATTAAATTATGTGAAAGACTTAAAAACGATAAAATATTCATGAAATTCTTAGTTGTAATGGAATGTCAAAATTTTGAGACAGATTCAATCAACAGCCGTTGGTGTGCGTGAAGAGAGGAGTAATGCATCCAAAGAGACCAATGCCAGACACAATTTAGTAAGCAGACAAAGACAAGATGGAGATCACTAACTCTAAACTAAGAAGAAGAAAGTCAAATGATAAAAAAAAAAAAAAGATATTCAAGCATAAATTTAAAAATAGCTCTTCAAATATATGAACCTTCTGCAATCAGTTGTTAAGAAATCTTATTTCCCCTGATTTCAGAATACAGTTAAATGAAGCACATTAACATGAGCCCTCAACACACAAGAAAGAGCCCAGCATGCTTATATTTTTGTCTCCTCCGTCGAAAAAACTATGCATCAGCTATTAATCAAGAGGCAAAAGGAAAATTGCACCATGACAGCAACCCAATCAATCATCAGAAAACAAGGTCTCTTGTTGAATTCTATACATCTGCACATCAAAAGTTTACACCAATAACTAACAACTTTTATGATCCCATGTCGGCACTAATATTGTAGCATTTGACCGGGTCAAAATCGAAGCAGTTCCGATTTTGACCAAATTGAAACATGCTGTTTCCCATTCAATGATCTGTCAGCCATCTTTGAAGCAACCACAGGACTCATATATCATTCTGAACAGGTACAGTATAATTCTACAAGTTTATTTCTGTATAAATATCCTCTTCCAAAAACTTCATCTCCTTTTGCTGAAAACAACCTTAAGATTACCTCTCTCAGCAAATGCTTCAGCGACAACTGTCATTAGAATGATCAGGACAAGTTGTACACATTGCATTACCACTGATCCTTGCAAGAACATAGCCCATTATTGAAACAGTGAAACCTGTTATTATCTCTTACAATTATCTCCCTTCCCACCAACGCGGACATCATCTTTATCCAAGTGTGGCAATCATAACATACTCTAAGATTCTTCACTACCCGAATTACTGATCCTTCTTCACCAACAAGAAGGCTAAAACAAATAGCCAATTTTTCACTATGAATCCCAACCATCTCTTCTTTCTCTTCCTCTTCAACATCCCTTAGAACACAGCTCTTATCAGCTGAGTAGCCTTGTGTTCTCATTTTGCTTAATAGTTCTGCCAATAGTCTATAGATATCATGTGATCTCGCGTGCGTTCTGTCCCCAACAACAAACTTATGCAACTCATCCTTGTATTCTACACAACTCCATCCAGTTCCCTTTCTGAGTCTTTCTCTTCTCATCATTTGTCTAATGTTAGCTGCATCTTTCCACCTACCTGTTGACGCATAAATGTTAGAAAGTAAAACATAATTTCCAGAGTTTTGTGGTTCAAGCTCAAAGAGCTTGTTTGCAGCAAGTTGACCGAATTCAATTCTTTTGTGAATCCTACTCGCATTCAATAGAGAACCATAAACTCCAGAATGTGGTTCCATAGGCATATTGTCAATCAATCTCTTTGCTTCATCAAGTTGGCCAACTCTCCCCAACAGATCAACCATACATGCAAAGTGATCTACAGATGGATTTCTTATTGATTCAAATACCTTCCGGCCTTCTTCTAGTAATCCTTCATGGCTGCATGCTGTCAGGACTCCAATATATGTTATATGATCTGGTACGATACCTTCTTCCTTCATTGTTTTCATCAACTCTATGGCATCTTTACCCTGGCCATGAGCAGCAAATCCAGATATCAAGGTATTGTAGGAAACCACATCTCTTATTTCCATTTCGCAAAAGATCCTCTGGGCTTCCTTCATGTTTCCACATTTTGAATACATAAAAATCAAAGAATTATATCCTGAAAGAGTCAACTTAATCTCATAGTTCCTGATTAAATTGGTCACCCATTTACCCAATTCTAGCGCACCAAGATGTCCACATGCAGAAATAACACTTACCATAGTGACTTCATCTGGTTGAAATTGTTTAGTACTAATCATTTCTTTGAAGAGTTCAACGGCCACTGTTGAATGGCCATTTTGAGCATAACCTGCAATCATTGAGTTCCACGAAATAACATCTCTATCTGGCATTATAGAGAATAGTTCTCTAGCACTATCCAAATGACCAACCCTTGCATATGCTGAGATCATTGCATTCCAGGTAACTGAGCTCTTATAGACCCCCAACTCATCAAAAATTCTCCTAGCACCCTCAAGATTCCCCTGCTTTGCACATAAACTAAGTAAAGCTGTCTTTACAAAGCAATTCATCTTGAATCCGTTTCCTTTCATAATTTTCAAAATTGAATCAGAAAGAGAGGGATCTCCACATGATGAACAAGCTGATAGAACAGTTACCAATGTAGTTTCATTAGGTTGAACTCCAGCATGGACCATGTCACCGAATAAATTCAGAGCTTCTTCTGCAAAATCGTTTTGCGCATAACCCGAAAGCATGGCATTCCAGGATTCAACACTTTTTGCTGGCATCTCATCAAAATACCTCCTTGCAATCACCAAGTCCTTTAACCTAGCATACCCAGTAACCATTGCAGTCCAAGTAATAACATTCCTCTCGGGCATCAAATTAAATAGTCTACAAGCTTCAGCTTCATTCCCCCACTTCCAACATGCAGAAATCACCGAATTCCAATCCGGTAGCCTTCTGTCAGTCATTTCATCGAACAATTTCCAGGCAACCTCAAAAGGGCCATGCTTACCGTACGTGTCCAACATTACATTGCGAATATAAGGATCATTGGCGTGACCGAATTTCAGGACATGGGCGTGGAACGCAATGCAAGCTTCACCAGCAGCTTTAATCACTAATGGGAACACAAAAGCACCAGGCTTTACATTTCCCCCACTACGTATCATGTGTCTAAACAAAGACAAAACTTCATGATTGGCAGTACCCAACTGGGACAAATACCTGATCATGGCCGTGAACACATGAAAATCTGGGCAAGTAGCTGAGCTGAAAACGAGACGAGAGTAACGCAGTGAGGCATTGAGAAGTCTGCAATGGGTAAGGAGCAGCGAGACCCAGTAGTTATGGTGGTGGAGAGAGCTGTGAATGACGTGTGCATGAAGCTGTGTTAAATGAGAGAAGTTCCTGATTTTGCTATACGCTAAAGCCGCCAAGTCTTCTGACATGTAGAATCAATCTTTGATTACCTGCTTCATTTTTGTATTTGTTGGCACTGTAGCACTTAGATTGGAGAATTCTCTAAGGAAACTTGTGCCAGTTATCAGATCAGAAGAAGGTAGTCTGTCCATTCCCAATCTTATACTTCACCTGAGCTTGTATAAAGGACCTAGTTTTCAAGATTGAAAGGTATAAGAGAAAGCTTGCTTGTTCTTCAATGTCCAGACGCACTCATTGTTTAGATGGTACGTGTCAATCCGTCTTATCCATAAGCTTTCCTTTCCCTCGTAGATGTTTCATAATTTTTTGGCCAGCAAAACTTTACACAATCTTATTTATAGAGATCAATCGGAGTCCTCCATATTCCTTATGTGTACAAAGTCTGCTACATTTGACCTTTGGGACTTTTGTATTGCCTCCATCTTTTCCCCGTATGAAATCTCTATTAGCTTTTTCAACTTCTTTCATGATACTTTCAGGTAGAGCAATATATGAGCACCAGTAGACAAAATTACATAAAGGTTGTTCAGAGTTGAAATAGCTAATTGTAATCTACCCCCGTATTAAAGAGATCAGTTGCACTAGGAGTTGATTCTCCTTTGAACTGGTACCAGAAGAGGGACACCATCATCTGCATTTATATAGAAACTCTTAGGTAGTCGAAAGGAAATTGCCTAATCTTCAAGCCCTGAGAAGAAGGAATCTGGTTTACAAAATGAGTCGGATTACCAGAGAGGAACATAGAGCTTTTCCTCGGGTTGAATCTCAAATTTGAGATAGCTTTGAAATCCTCCAAACAGCTTATCACTACATACGTTGATCTTATGTCAGCTCCATAGAGCATCAAAAGATCATCTGCAAAGGAAAGTTGTGAGATCCCCAGCTTGGCACATCTGTGGCAGAATCTGAATTTAGGGTGTTTGGCAATTTTCAATGTTATGATTCTATAGAGGATCTCCATATTAATTGCAAAAAAATAAGATGATGGAGTATCCCTTGCCTTAGGCCTTGTACTACTTTAAACAGGTAAATAAGCTCCTTATTAACAATAACTAAATAAGAAACAGTAATGATGCATGCTTTCATCCACTCAATAAACTTCCCAGGGTATAGCTTGTAGAGTAATCAGTAGGAATTCCCAATTCATATAATCAACTGCTTTTGTAAAGTCAATTTGCAAAGCACAACTATTGAGCTTTTTGGTTTCAAGACCTTTGAACAATTCTTGTGTTAACGATATATCATCAAAATGCTCTTACTACTAACATAAGCTCCTTGACATAAGTTAATAAGCTTAGGAAGTTTCATTTTCAATATGTTTACCAAAATCTTGGAAATTAATCTTATAAATGACATTGTAACAAACTATAGATCTATAGTCATTGAACGCTGATGGATTAGTTGATTTGGGGCTGAAGAACTTTATAATTTTAGTCACCATGCCTCTAGTTAGCTCCTAAGTAGCCTGGAAAAAGCTTGCATTGAAGTCATTAGGCCCTGGAGCTCTATCAAGAGAGAATGAGAATAAGGTTTCTTTAATCTCCTAAGTAGTTACTTCCTCAGTTATTATTTGCATCTAGTCATGAAAAACCAAGTTACTAAGGTTCTCTATCAGATCTTGAGGCAGATAAATGGTTTGGTTACTCCTTCCTAGTATATTCTTAAAATGCTCTATAATAAATTCCTTAAGTTTTAGTTGATCATTCATCATATCCCCCTGTTGTCTTTAAGAGATAGGATCTTGTTTCTATTACTTCTTCCACATATCACATTATGGAAAAATTTTGTATTCCTGTCTCTTTCTTAAATCCATCTAGTCTTAGCGTTTTACTTAAATTGTGAGGAGTATGTCTAGTGCATTGAAATACTTCTTCAATTCTTGTTGATCTACCAATTTGAGATGAGGATCCTTAGGATTTCTAGCTAGAGATTCATATATATAATTCAACTAGTTAAAATCCCTTATCTTATCTTACTTAAGAGGGTTAAAAGCCTCTTTCATTAATCTCACACATCCTGTTTTGATAGCTTTAAGGAAGAGAGAGCATTTATAAGGATAAGTTCCTCTACCTTCAAGTTCTAGGCACCTAGTAAGTAGAGAATTGAATTTATAATGATGTAAAAGGGAATTGAAAACTCTAAAAAGGGCTTTGTTTTTGTTGTCTAAGCCTTCAGTTCTAGCAGGGCAAGTGTATGATTTGAGAATTGAGGATTTTCAAAAGTATTAAAGCTACCTGGGAATTTGATAAGTGGGGAATCATTAACCAGACATTTGTTAAGTTTCCATTGTATAAGCTTTCTTTCCCCTTGCTTGTTGCTCCAAGTGAGAAACTGGCTAGTAGATCTCATATCTATTACTCCCAGCTTAGTGATAAGGTTAGAAAGTTCTTAGAGTTTGGAGAATTTGAATTATGTACCTTAAGATTCCTTAGGGGAAAGTATGTAGTTGCAATCTCCAAAAAGTAACCAAGGTTTGTATATGGAGCTCCCTAGTTGTTGTAGTTCAGTCCACAATTTGTTTCTTTGAAGTTCTCAATTCCCTATATAGATTATAGTAATAAGGAAATCTAGGTTGTAGCCTTTATAAGTTACTCATAATGTAAAAATTGGTCAGAGCAATGCCAATTCGTAAGGTAGATGATGGAGGGATCAAAAGAAACTGTAACTCTCCCATTAGTATCAACTATGGTTATTAAGAGTTACCCAATCAGCTAGCAAAAATTTCAAACCATTTCTATAATATTCCTCTTTATTTTGGTCATATAAGACCAACAAAAAAAGGCTCCTTCATATCTAAGAAGTCCTTAAAATGTAGCTATTTAGGCCTCTTACATTCCAAACAAGTAACCTCATTATTTGAGTTTTGATCTAGTCTTCTTCCTTCTAGCTTTGTGATTGTTAGTACTAGGATCAGACTAGCCTCCATTACTTCGTTCCACTCCTCTATTACTTCCTTCCACTATGTTTGTCTCATTTCTAGTAACAGATAACTGAATTTCTTTGCCTTTGTGTTATATACTCTGAGGATCTAGATCCTTTACAACTTTAGGTGAAGAAATAACTTGTTCATTCTTCCAATACTCTTCATCCAAATTCACCTCCATGTTAAGAGGGGTTATTTAATTTATGTGGTTGTCAATGGAATTTTCCATTGCACCTTGGTCCTGCACAGTCTTACTAGTAGATTCACCCTTTAAATGAATCATGTCATTCTCTCATTCAACATGCATAGCTTCAAAGATATTGATAGATTGTAGGTTTTGAGTAATCTGCTCCTTATCTAGTTGCTTCTTAGGTATCCAAACTTCTTTAGGCTAGGTTTAGAAGGCCTCTATAGATAAGTGACTATCAAAGTGTTGAGGATAAGTTCCTTAGCGACATTAAAGCTTATTATCCATAGTGACTCAGACAATTCCTTAACTACTTCGATCTCTACATAGAATTTAGCAAAACTTATTTTTCTGAGGTTAGGATTATTGTCATCTGGAATAAATGGAACCTTATTATCTATATTGACTTAGGCATTTCCTTATCTAGTTCAATCTCTATATAGACTTTATCAAAACCTATTATTATAAGGCTAGAAGTATTGTCATCTAGAGTAATCGATTCCCAATCACAGTAGCAAGGTGACTTAGACCTTTGGAGGACCAATACTCTAAGGGAACATGATGGAAGTTTACCCAAATAGGGATCTTTCTCAACTCAGATTTATCTAACTTCAAGCTTAGTTGTCATTTCTTCAGTAATAGAGGCTTTCCCTGAATGTGTCATAGTCCTCGGTCCAACAACTTTTAAGCTTGTTCGTTTAAGCTAAACCTAAAAATGAATAATTCATCTTCATTCACTAGAATGTTCTTTAGTCCTAACATTCTTCAGTTGACAGTAGCCTAGTGTTGGACAATAGGAAATGTCAACCTTCTGTCAATAATGTATCCAACGAGCATTGTGCTCCATTTCTTTGCACCATAAAGCACGATCCCTGTGAAAGGAGAAATACAACTCAGAAAAGGAAGAAGCCACAAAGTGTAGCTGGCTAAAGGTTTCAAGTTCGCTAACCACCTTCCTTCAAGATTGTCCACACTGTAGGTTGTCCCTAGTTGTATGTTTTTTATTTACAGGTAGGTTTAGGGATGGGAGTACCGGAAATGCCTCATCTAAGACCAAGCTTCCTTATCCAAAGGTTATGGGGAAGGTTTGCTCCAAGTTTTTCATATTTACCTTTAATGATAAACTATTAGACATGGACCAAGGTGGGAAATAAAAGAGATAGATGGTTACTCAAAAAGGAAATAGGTTAGCTACTTTAGAAGGAAAATCCAGTTTAAGGAAAAGTCAAAAGGGCTTGTATGCTTATCTTGAATCGATCAACCTTACAATATATGTTTTGATGATAACAAGGTATAAATATTAATAATAATTTATTTTTTATATTTAAAAAATGAAATGAAATGAAATTAAGAAACAATTTATCGGAACTAAATACATTGGAATTAATAAGAAAAACAAAAATAAGGAAGATTAAGGTAAATAAAACATATTTATTTGTAATCTTTCTTATATCTTCTACATAGTCATTTTAATATTTTGAGGGTTTTCATACATAAGTATATTATTTTTTTAACTTAATGTATAAATATTTTCTTTTATTAGGAAGAATTGATGTTGTAATTTTAAAGGAAACATTTTTAATCTTTAAAATACTCTTTGGAAAACTTATAAATTTTTTTGGATCAATTTTTGATCAAAGAAGTGGGACCTTATCTTTGAAAAATCTTTAGAAATATGTTTTTAGACACATTAGTTGACCAATGTTTAAGTGTGGTTGACCAATATGGTATTTCTAGAGAAATTGGTTAACCAATGTGTAGGTATAGTTAACCAATATCGTGTTTCTAGAGACATTAGTTGATCAATATCTAGATGTGGTCCATCAATGTATCAAGAGTTTTGAAAAATTATTTATTGTAAGTTTAGATATGATATTGTTCGACACATTAGTCAATTGATATGTGAGATTGATCGATCAATGTCACAATTATTAGTCATCACAATAGTTAGTTTATTTCTCTAACAATATTTTAGAGCTATTATGAGTATAAATACTTGGGATTTTAGTTAGTAGACATATTTATAACATTTGAGGATTACAATAACACATTTATAGGAGTTTTTGAGCATTACAAGCATTCTTTCATTGGATGTGAAGTGATTGAGAATTCGTGAGTATTAAAGTGGGCAAACAAAGTTTACTTAAGTTGTAAACATCAATTGAGGGTAGTTTTCTTGCATTTAGATGTTCAAAGAAGTGTTGACATTCCTCTTCACCCTTTAAGGAAGATTATACATGGGTTCCTCTTTGGTGAACAAATATTGTTGTAAAAAGGTTACTCCTTACTTAGTTGAAAGAAGAGATTAGTGGATTCCTAATAAAGACTTTGAGAGTGAATGTAGGTAAGGTATATTTGCCTAATCACTATTAAATTAGTTTGTAACTTCTCTTCCCTATATTATTTAATTGATTGAGATTAATTATATTTTTATTGCCTTTTATCATTTAATTTGAAATTAACTAAGGATCTTTATTGAGTTGAAAAAACTTATCTTAAATCCATTACCACCCAATTTACTCCATCTTGTGCGCTATTAAGGACCAACAAGTGGCATAAGAGATGATCTCTTTTTATTATAATTTTAAATAAAAATTTGAGAGAAGATCTCCATAACATATTTAGGTGCATCCACAACTTCACCTAACTAAGAGGGCCTAAATATTAGTAAGGCTCTTTTCTTTGCTGAAAATTAGTATCTCTATTAAAAATTAGAATAAAAAATCTTCTTGATAACCGAAAATGTTGACTAGCGAAAAATGATTTTAGGGGGTTTACTTATTCCTACTAAAGTTATAGATGTTAAAAAGTTCCCAAACTTAAAGAAGAATGAGACCCTTAATATAAGAGAATAATTTTCTTAAATTGTAAGGTTATTCATAATTTATTTTATGCATTAGAAAGTAATCAATTCAATAGAACCTCTATATGAGAAACAACTCATGAAATATGATATACTTTACAAGTTACACATGAGGGAAAAAATCAAGTAAAGGAGAGTAAAGTGCACATCAAACTAACACATGAATATAAATTGTATCAAATGAAACATAATGAAAGCATATCTAGCATACAATAATGGTCTTTACTCAAGGTTTGTTAGAAACCTATATGTAGTGATTTTAATCCTTATATGACAATAAAAATGGGGGTAAATTATCTACATATACTTTTTTCACTTTTTTTGAAAACTAACGAATGAATTGCTTATTTTAATTAATAATTATATCTAGTTCATATTTGGAAATCATAATAATAATTAAAAAGAGTAGGGAAAGAGAGAAAAATAAATTTTATAGTGGTTTGTGCAAACAACTCTTGTCTTATGTCCATTCCCCAAGCTCCACTTTGAAATTCTATTATCTCTATTCCTTTAATAATAAAAAAGAGGCCTTTATATAACATCTTTTTTATCACTGATGAAGAAGAATTTTATAATCACCTTCCTTTACCATGAGTGAAGAGAAACTCTTTACAACTCATATTTCTTTCTCACACTAATGGACTAGTCCTCAAGATGATTTATGTAATGTGTTGTCCATTTAAATATACTCTCTTACCTGTCGAAGCTCTTAACAACTCTCTAGTTTATCAAAGATTCTTCTTAAAAGTCAATTATGGTCTATTTATTTCCAAATTAACCTAAATAATTATTATAAACACAAATAAGTTGTTATAACAACTACTTAACAACTACATTTACGCAAATTGGCTAATCAACTCCTACTTTTA
This sequence comes from Erythroxylum platyclados, assembly GCA_027563515.1. Lineage (NCBI taxonomy): Eukaryota > Viridiplantae > Streptophyta > Magnoliopsida > Malpighiales > Erythroxylaceae > Erythroxylum > Erythroxylum platyclados. The sequence continues at coordinate 13,322,391 of JAOQMM010000005.1, forward strand.
ATTGGTGAACATCTTTTGGTTAAGGTATCATCTAGCCGGCCCTTAGGCCGATAGAAATTCCCATTAGTAACTTTAAAATCCAAATATCAGCTAGCTAATTATAAACATTCCCTTAGCCAATGGTTCACTAGTTATGCCATCAACAAGCTAATGGTCTAGTTAATGTCACACTATCCATTTTATTTCTTTTTTTTTAATCTTGGATTAGGCTAGTTGAACTCTTATAAAAATTAAATTTTGAAACGCTTTAAAACATCAATTTCCCACACTTCATTTTTTTTCAAAACACCTCTTTGCCTATGTCCATTCCCCAAGCTCCACTTTGAAATTCCATTATCTCTCTTCCTTCGTTGGTGAAAAGGAACCCTCCATATAACATATATATTTTTTATTGTAGGTGACAAGGAACCTTATAATCATCTTCCTTTGCCATGAGTGAAGAGAAACTCTTTACAACTCTTATTTAAGGTCAAGAAGAACTCCCACAAAAAAGCATTTAAGCAATTCTTACCAATTGTTGGCATGCTTCTTTATCACACCAATAAACTAGAGCTCATAACGATTTATGCAATATGCCATCTACTTAAGTATACTCTCTTACCTCTCGAAGCTCTTAGCAAGTCTCTAATATGTTAATGATTCTTCCTAAAACTTAATTGTGGTAATATTTACTTCTAAACCATCATAAATAGTCATTATAAGCACAAATTAATCATTATAACAACTATTTTTTAGGCAGATGACCAGTCAACACCTACTTTTAGCTAGTCAACATCTTTCAATTAGGATATCGTCTGACATGCCCCTATCCAAATAGAAATTCCTTTTAGTAAATTTTGAAACCAATTATTGACTAGCCAATGATAAACATTCCATGAGCTATTGGTTCACTAGTCATCCCATCAATTAGATGATGTATAAAAAAGATGAAGAGGTTTTCTTTAAAGTTCAAAATAATGTTTTGTTATGAAAGAATTTATGCATTATACCTTATATGTAAACAATTATATAGTGACTGAACTTGTAATTCATTACCAAAATATGGTTGCATTCATTCAATCTATCTTGTTCTTAGTTCACTTAACTTGAGTTGTCTTAAAGTTATCTTGAATTATATTGGGTACTTTCACTTTGGTCATATGGCTCCTTTTAATGACTATGCTTTTTTTTATTGAAATTAATCTTTCACATATTGCTTGATTCTTTAACATATTAAATTACCAATATCATCCAAAACAAGAGCATTTGTAGCAATATATTTTATTATCCTTAAATCCCTAGATTAAGATCTCAATAAGTCTAGCACATTTAAATGAGGAACATTTATTAATATTGAAGACTAGATAATAACATCAAAAGTTAAGGTTTATTTATATTTTTATGAAAATAATAAGTGTAAATTCGTATTTTTATCCTATAAAATTTTTGAAGAGAGTTATATAGAATCATATATGCAATTTACATAAATTTTTACAAAAATTAGTAAATTAACCTATATTAATTTAATCTAATCTAACACTATGTCCGTTACTTTTACATGGCAAAGAACAACTAACGTCATATATTAAAAAGAAACTTATTTGTACACAACTTACATGAAAAAAACGCAGGGGTGGTAGTTTCGCAAAATCTCCGATTTAGCCGCAGTTGATTCTAGCACAGGTAAAATCAGAAATATTAAATGCACCAAAATAAATCAACACCGAAATTTGATAACGCAGTTCGGCACTCCTTGCCTACG
>JAOQMM010000005.1:13324231-13342151 GCA_027563515.1 Erythroxylum platyclados
CATAAAAACTCAACTAAGTCCAATTATCAAATAATGTCCAAAATTAAATAATTAAGATATTAACATATATCTTAACATTACATAACGGAGACTCAAATCAGTGGATCTTATAGAAGGCAGCGAAGCACGTTTTTAGTTGACCGGAATCAGCCATTAAAATTGAATATCAATATCGTGTAGAAGAAGAACATGAAATCAATTGCTTGATTTGGCAGTATATAGTTTAATTTTGATGAGAACAAGTTTGAGAATAAAAATAGTAGGTGTCTCGTCACATGGCTCTCAGCTTTGTACATGTGAAACAAAAGAAGACTTTGAGTTCCCAGATCTTGCCTGTAATTGCTTGTCACCACTCATCACTACTATAAAAACAAATATAGACAATTGCCATTTGTTTTGTTCGTTTTATTTGTTTCTGGTAAACAAAGTTGATTAACTATAACAAACAACAATTTTAAGTGCAAAGTCATGCATAATTACATGTATTCTTATTCGTCTCATATTGGTAATTTAGACAATTTTCTTACTTGATGTTAATAGGTAATTTTCCTGGACGGTTCAGATATTAAAGATAAGACATTTTCCATTATGTACCATCACCAATAAATTAGATATTAATCGTACTTTAGACGAATGTGTTGGTAAGTATTAGAATTTTTTTAATATGGATAGAATTTAGAGCCAATTAATAAGTATTAATTAGGCTTAAGTCAATAATTGCTAAAATGACTAGAACTAGTAATTTAGATAGTTGACGCTTAACTATTTAACATTTTCATGTTTAGTTAATATGAGATACTTGAATACCCCCCTTAAGTGCAACTAGGACTGAACATCCAGTTATCGGTTGACAATGATGCAATGATAACTGGACGGACTGCTGGGACTAGATATCTAAATGGACAACCGAAAAATTATTAATCCAGACTAAACTTACTCTGATACTATATTAAATTTTTAATATGGGTAAATTATAGAGCACATTAACAAGAATTGGACTTGGGTTAATTATTGTCAAAATAATTAAAACTAATTATTTAGATAATTAGCCCTTACTATTTATAAACCCTTTAATATTTTTATTTTTAGTTAATATGAAATATTCTAACAGTAAGAGATCATTTGAATAAAAAATATTATCGGATTTAGTTATTATTGGTTGAATAGTTTTAATATATACAGGCAGTCCTTATATACGATTTAGAGTTTCAGCAACACCACCTAATAAAGGGAACATGTTCTACGTATCCATTAACCTCTATCTAAAATATATCAGTTATTTTTAACCACATATTTATGTGAATCTTACAGAAATATGTGGATATAAATTATTAGCATAGGATGATACAGAGTAACGGGCTAGGAGGATTTGATCTAACTAATAAAAGCCTTGTAAACTTGACGTGTATCTGAGTTACATACATTCATACAACAAAAAGCAAAAGCTTAACGATATTTGAGGCCTTAACTATGGTGATGATTGGTGATGTGATAGGTGACCCATCTGTAATCATATAAACACGCTTCTCTGGATTTTGGTTGATCTGAAAACGTGTTGGCTAGATATTAATGACAAAATGTTTACTCAAAATGAACTGAGATGAGTGGATTTTTTTCTTTAATTTAATAAAGAAAAAAAATGAAATAGAAGAGAAAAGCTTCTTGTCTGCCGAGTTGAGCCAAGAGAGCGCATGTGATTATGATGGCTCCGCATATTGTGCATTTGATGTACATTAGCAATAGAGAGTCAAATCCATTGACTCGACATACTTTTAATATCCAATAGATGAGCCACCCAACAATCATTCCCTTTTCTGTCCTCAGAGAAGACAAAGACATTACTCATTCAAATCCTATATCAAGCGAAATATTAGTTAGTAAAACTGCTAAATTATTAAAAAGCACCATATTTGATATATAAGGCTCTCTATTTTGTAAAAATTTACGTTGTTTTTGTAATTTAAACTTGTAACTGTATGATTACAAAAGAATTAATGATATTTAAAAAAGAATTTATAAATATAGTTGATTTGATTACTAAATATAATAACAAATCCCCTAATTTGGACATATTTCCATTTTCTAGGGATTGGATAGATATAAAGCGAATTAAAACAAACATTTAGATGGAGTAATTGAGTACACGTATCTAAGAGCAGATGATGATACTTAACTTTACTGGGAATAATTTCCCCGTTATGCTTATGCCACCTAAGATTAATGTTTAAATGAATGAAAGATACTGTAATTTGTGAATTAATTCTAGAAACGGCATCGTTAACCACAGCTGTAAAAATAGAACAACACACAGATGCATATTACATATTACATACTCTTCCCTTTCCCCCTCTTCTGGTCCATTCCCAACCAAAATTTCAACTTTCAAGGCTTCCATTTTGGGGCGCCAACTGAAAACCCTAATCACATGTCTTATCATGAAGCACTTCATTTCTCGTTCATCATCATCTACTCTTCTATAATCTATATTTTTATTACAATTCACACTCCCCAGTCCCCACCCCAACACAGCACCTCCTCTTCCCTCCGTCAGATCTCTTCTTCTTTACAATTAGTCACTTCATCTTTCATTGTCTCTGTGATTAATTGCAAAATGCCAATGCCCTCCAACTGGGGTTTCCTCCTCTCTTTGGATTTCTGAAAAGAAAAAAGAAAATTATATGATGTTCCTTTTTTTCTTTCTCTCCACCTATGGCTATACATATATTTAGCTGTTCTATAAGCAGCTAGGCGCGGTCAAGTTTCTATCTTCTTTTTTTTTGTTGGGTGTCCGCAAATCGTGGAGGCTGGTACTATGTCCTTGGAAATGAGAGTATCTGAAGCAAGCAGGCTACACTTGAAGAAGAAGGAGCTCACTCAAATCAGGAAGGCTGCCAAAGTGCTGCGTGATCCTGGTACTACTTCTTCTTGGAAGTCTCCTCTCTCTTCCTCTAGATCTGTACCTCCTCCATTGCCACACAATCATCACCGCCATGATGGAAATCATTTGCATTTGGATTCCCATTTCAATCATACTAATACTAATACTAACTACAACAATGGAAGTGACCAAAGGGTGTTCCTTTACAATTGGAAGACTCACAAATCTTCCAGCGATAAATCTGCGCTGCCCAAAAATGATGGCAATGAAGACTACTACCACGAGTCTGGTTCCGTGCAAGAGAGCGTTGGTGATAGTTTGAGTGATGCTAGAAATGCTGGGGACTCTAGGAGTGATAACACTTACCTGGGCGATTCTCGCTCTGTATCGACCATTTTTGGGTGCAGAGATACGCATCTTGTTTCCCCTTCTATGAAAAGAGCCATGGGGATCAGGAGAAAAAGTAAGAGAACTACTACCCATTTGGATGTTATTTCTAGATATCAACAAAAAGAGTTGAATTTAAGAAGATTGCTTAAGGGTCATCCTTCTTCAATGGGGGTTGGTGGTTTGGGTGGAGGAAGGGAGTACTCCGTAGATCAGTCTGATGATACTGAAGACTACAGTAATTCTGAGGATTTAAGAAAGATTTCTGTGGCATCTCCACATCTGCTAAAACTCAAACATAAGAATTGGTCTCAATCATCCCCTAAACTGTTAAAAAGTAGTCTAAAAGCGGACTCTTCTTGCTCCCAAAGTACCCCTGCATTGTCAACTTGTTCATATAATAAGTACCGACACCGGTATCCTAGCACTGTTGAATCTTGGGATGCCACCACAACGTCACTCAATGATGGGGATGATGAGGTTGATGACCATGCGGAGCTGCCTGGTCGTCAGGGATGTGGAATTCCTTGCTATTGGTCAAGGAGGACACCAAGACGCAGAGGCGCATGTCGAAGTTGTTATTCCCCTTCTCTTTCTGATACCTTAAGAAGGAAAGGAAGTGGCATGTTGTGTGGAAGTCGGTCAATGTATAACAGATGCCGTCATTCCTCATCTGCTTCTAATAGGCAAAGGATTGCCGCAAGAAGTGCTCAAGGCGTATTGCCGCTGCTTACTTATAATGGTGATGGCCGAGGACCAGGGTCATCCATTGGGACTGGAAATAGTGATGATGAGCTCTCTACAAACTATGGAGAGCTTGATCTAGAAGCATTGAGTAGACTGGATGGGAAGAGGTGGTCAAATTGTAGGAGTCAAGAAGGGCTAGAGATTGTTGCTTTAAAAGGAGATATAGAAGACGATAGCATAACAGAAAATATTCGAAGTTTGAGCCAAAAATATAAACCAGTCCTTTTTGATGAACTCATTGGCCAGAGTATTGTTGTTCAATCACTTATTAATGCTATTGGTAAGGGAAGGATTGCCCCTGTTTATCTATTCCAAGGTCCCCGGGGGACGGGTAAAACTTCAGCGGCCAGGATTTTTGCTTCTGCATTGAATTGTATGTCTACTGAAGAAACAAAACCATGTGGATACTGCACTGAGTGTGCTGATTTCATTTCTGGCAAGACCCCAGATCTATTGGAAGTTGATGGTACCAATAAGAAGGGAATTGATAAAGTCAGGTACATTTTGGAAAAGATTTCAAAGGAGCCTCCATCAGTCTCCTCGCACTACAAGGTTTTTCTCATTGACGAATGCCACTTGTTACCATCTAAGATGTGGCTGACATTTCTCAAATTTCTTGAAGAGCCACCAAAACGAGTAGTCTTTATTTTCATAACAACTGATCCTGACAATGTGCCTCGTACTGTTCAATCAAGATGTCAGAAGTACCTTTTTAACAAAATTAAAGATGCAGATATAGTGATGAGGTTGAGAAAAATTTCTGCAGAGGAGAATCTGGATGTTGAATTAGATGCTCTGGATTTGATTGCTCTAAATGCAGATGGGTCACTTCGAGATGCAGAAACCATGTTAGACCAGCTGAGTTTACTAGGGAAGAGGATAACTACATCTCTTGTAAATGAACTTGTGAGTACTTTGCTAGAATGCTTCCTGAGCGTCCTATTCTCGTTGTTTCTTTGAGATGCTTTTTGCGCTTGATTAGGTCTTAATTTTCCAACTTTTTTTTGTTAAGTGTAAACTTTCGAATAACCTTTGTTTTTAGCATACCCGAGAATAATTTGAACTTACATTTGTAATTTCTCTTCCCTCAGGTGGGAATTGTATCTGACGAGAAGCTGCTGGAACTCTTGGAGTTAGCAATGTCTTCAGACACTGCAGAAACAGTAAAAAGAGCCAGAGATTTGATGGACTCAGGTGTTGATCCAATGGTTCTGATGTCTCAATTGGCCAGTCTTATCATGGATGTTATTGCTGGAACTTATAATGCTGTTGATGCAAAATATGGCAATGCAATCTTTGGCAGAAGAAGTTGTGAGTAGCAGCACCCACATTCATACATAGTTGGAAACATTTTTGCAGACCCTGATCCTGAAGCTTGTCCATTGACAAGTAGTATTTTTATTCTCATGCTGATAGCTTCGCTTGAATTATGTTTGTCATCTGAGTTGAAATCAAAAGATTCACCTTAACTTGAATTTCTGCAAATATGCATTATCCATCAACTATTACTTTTCCCCCCTATTTCTGTATGTACTCCATGTGTGTATGTAACATTATAGCCAGCTAAAACAATTGAAAGATCAGTTTAAGCTGTCAAAGTCAGTTAAACAAGCAAAACAATGTCTAAGCATAGAGCTGAACTGCCAAATGAAACCCTTCTTGAGCAGCAATTCTGGCAATAAAAAATTTATGTAGAGTTTGTTATAGTTACTACTCCCTTTAAGCACCTCCTATTGATGGCAGATGATATGATTGGAAGTTCAGTCTTACACATCAGAGGCTTATCACCTTAACTCCTGTTATTTCAGGTGTTGTATTAAGTGGAGCATCAAGCTATAACTGGTTTCATGGATGAAAGATGTCTCTTTTAGATTGGGTTCTGCTCATTTGAATTTGCTATTCTATATATCCCTTGGTTATGTCAACTTCACTCTTTTGTATGAGAACTCTGCAGTCTATCCTAGTAGCAAAAAGGATGAAAATGATGTCATTTCAATATTTTAAACCTCTGTACTACGATAAATAGAGCATAAGTTTTCATTTGAATGTAGTTTATCTCTGTTGCTCCACCTCTTGTTAATAATAGAACTAGATAACCATACTTTAAGTATATGCATTGGGTGCTCTAAGTCTACTTGGACCACTGTCGTTAGTGCTTTTCTATCTATTATCTGCCAGGCACTGTTGAGATAAACAACCAATATTTTGTGAGTTTTAACAGAATTATAAATATTTTGATTTTGAATACTACCGCAGATTACCGCTGTTATTTACGTTCATTTGTCAGAATGAGTGGGAGACATATGCCACTCTACTCTTAAGTGACTGATTGAAGTGTGTACAATGTTAATACAAATGGCTCTGATCCCATACATAACTTCAAAGGGGAATAGCCCTGCCTTTCAAGAAGAGAGCTTGTATAGAAGTGACATCTTAGTAAAGATGATTTAAATATGATTAATGACGGTATTGCAGTGTTTTGTTGCATCTATCCTTTGGGGTTAACTTGTTAGCTCCTACATTGAGACATTGACATTTCTAATTATCAAAAGATATTATTTACAAAATATAGGTATGAATTTAATTCTGATATATGTGTATAGAAAAAGGAATCTTGATCATATTTAGACATTTCAAATATCTAGTTTTCTTCAACATTAGTGCTTCTTCTGCTAATGGTGTGTTTTCCTTTAAGCTGTAGTAAACGAAGTAGAACTGGAAAAATTAAAGCATGCTTTGAAGCTTCTCTCAGATGCTGAGAAACAGTTAAGAGTTTCAAGTGACCGTTCAACATGGTTCACTGCAACTCTTTTACAGCTTGGTTCAGTACCTTCACCAGAAATCACTCAGTCAAGCAGCAGTAGGAGACAGAGCTCAAGAACAACTGATGATGATCCTTCAAGTGCTTCAAGAGATGCTGCTCTTTACAAACAGAAGTCAGATGCCCATACCTTGTCCCATATATCAGGTTACCCGGCTTCCTTGTACAAAGTATTAAATGGAAAATCTAGCCATGAAGACGAACATATATTTAATGGCAAACCCCCTCATAAAAAACCAATGCGTAGTCATACCTCGTCTGCTTCATGGGAAGATGAAATGATCACAAGTGAGGGATTTAGCTCTAGAAACTTAGAGTTGGATGATATCTGGAGTAAGTGTATTGATAGGTGCCACTCAAAGACACTGAGGCAATTGCTACATGCTCATGGAAAGCTTTTGTCCATATCTGAAGTTGAAGGTATGCCCAGACAATCCTTTGTTTCCTAATTAACTTCTGTTAACCAAACCATGATTTGTTAAATTTTACTACTCTGCACGATCCTTTCACTCTAGTAAATGGGATCTATATCTGATCAATCGTAGACTACCTATATGATGCTTGCTGGTGATTATCAATGACGTGCTGTAGTGACTATTTGGTTGCCATTATCTAGCATGCTACTGAAACTATAGACAATTGGTTTAACAATGTGCAACGTTTTTGTGATCAATATGCTACAAGTTCCTGGTTTTATGTCCAAGTTTTATGTGTGATTACTTTGTTAATTGGGTGGCCATCCCATGTGACAAATCTGCACTTTGATACCTTGGATAGCAGTTTGCCAATAATAATTATGTAAATGAGTCGGGCTAGGCCCCCGATTGTGACAAAAAACAAAATGAACAGAAAAAGAAAAGTAGTGCCATCACCGAATCACTTAAAAACTAATGGTTGAATTCATTTTTCATGCTGTTGCAGCCACAATGAATATTTATCATTTTCTGGTACGATTTTTAAATCCAACTATATAACTACTTAGTTCATGAAAAAGTTCCTCTGGAAGTGGAAGGAATACCTGTAGCTAATAAATTGACGTGTCCATTTGTTCAGATGATAGGTATTTTTTTAATTATACTGCCCTTCCAAAATCTATATTATGATGTTTAGTTACTCGATTGTTGGCTAGCACCAGACTTAGAAAGAAGACAAAACAAACATGTGGAGAAGTAAGGTAATTTGATGATTCAAGATGATGGCTTATTCAACTTTCTAGTATTCAATGGTCAAGTCCAAAATGTCTTTATTACTACTGCCCAATGTTTCCCTGTCTGTTTGTGTTGTGTGAACATGTGTGGAGTATGATGCATTAGGAATTTTGCTGTCATCCCTCTTCTTTTGCTATAACACATGATATTATTGTTCAACATGCAGGTATGCTGGTTGTCTATGTTGCATTTGAAGATGAAAATATCAAAGCCAGGGCAGAAAGGTTTTTGAGCAGTATCACAAATTCTGTTGAAATGGTTCTTAGGGATAATGTGGAGGTTAGAATTCTCCATATATCAGATATTGATGGAGCCATTAATAATTCAAATAGAATCAAGTTACAGGATAGTCAGAAGTGGACAGAGAGAACTTTGGCAATTAAGTCGCAAAGAAGTAAGTACTATGGGGCTGCCGATGGCCATTCTGATTTGGCCTCACAACAAGAGTTAAACTTATCCAGAGGAAGCTTCAATAATTTGGAAGGTAATCTGAATGGAGGAGATCACTCCAAGTCGTTAATGTCGCTGGACCATACCTATCAATCTTCTCCACTTGAGTTTCCCTGTGAAGCCAATGGTGAAAATAGTAGTCTGAAAGAAGTGAGGCAGGAAATACCAATGCAAAGAATAGAATCGATTATCCATGAGCAGAGATTAGAAACTGCCTGGTTGCAGGCTGCAGAAAAAGGCACCCCACGATCCTTGAGCCGTTTGAAACCTGAGAAGAATCAGGTGCTGCCTCAAGAGGAGATGTATCATCAGAATCAGGTGGCATCTGTAAGTCCAAGGGACCTGTCCTCACAGCATTGGGGAGACGAATTAAATCATGATATCAAACTCTTAAAGATGCAAGATCAGAAAGCTCTCCAGAAGGATCAGTCTAAAAAAAGTGCCAATTGTTGTCCAATATCCCCAAGTTTGTTGCATGACAACAGCTTCCCAGGCACTGCAAATAAAGAAAGCCTGTGAGTCCATCAATATGGTTTCATTTTGTCAATGCTTATGATACCACTTCTTTTTAATTACAGAGGTTGGATTTTCTACAGTTTGGTTATCTCAGTAGGTTGCTTTTGCGTCATGGACTAGCCTCTTTTTGTCTTTCATAGAGTTTAGGCACTCTCAAGACTATTTGTGAATTTGATACTAGTTGAATGTTGAACGTTAATAAGCTTACTTTCAACATCAATTACCAGAGTTGGTAAGATGATCCAAACATGCCTCCTTAAAGAGGGCATTTAGGTACTTTCCTCAGCTGGATGCTAACTTGGCGGTGGCCAAAATGCATTAGCAGTTCTCTACAAGGAACATTGAGCTTCATTCTTTTTTTTTCTTTCCCTTCTTATTGTTTACTCATCATTGCAATTTTATATATCAGTAGTTAGCTTTTAAACCTGTTGACCTGCATACCATTCTATTCGTTAATGAGATAGTTGACCAATAAGAACTTTATAGTTGGTATGACATATTGTATCCTAAGAATTGCTATCAAATATGTTTAAGACCTTGGAATAGCTCCATTGATGGACTGAAAGTGGGAAGACTCTGCTGTAGTTAAAAGGTGGATTGCACCTATACATCCCTGTAAAATAAATCCAGATGAAATTGGTCTATGATAGGTATATATCCAGTTTCTGGGTGCTGTAAGAATTTCCTTTCTCATACCATCACCTCTGTTCTGTCTTATTTTAACTGTAATTGTGAAATATAAGAATTTCAACATTATCCTGATCTGACTGGACAGAGTTTGATAATCATGTAGAAAGGACATGGTTCCTGTTTGTATGGAAAACATAGGATAGGGATGAAGATTCCTCTATGTTGCATTTATACAGTGAGTCACACAAGTGCTAGACTAGACTCATGTTTGCTTTGTCTTTAGGGGTTATGAATCAAGTACGGCAAGTGGAGGTTGCGGTGCACTGTTCTGCTGGAATACCAAGAAACCTCACAGGGCAAAGGTAAACTGTTTCCCTTCTTTTCTACCAATTGCGTGTTTATTGTTTCTAATTTTTTGACTTAAACAGGCTAAAGGACACCCTGCTCGATTACGCCACAAAGGTAGGCAGTTTTCACTATTTGGTGAGCTTAGAAAGCAAAAGGAAACGGAGGGCAAGCTTAGAATCTGAAGAGAAAGCTAAGTTGATAGTTTTTCAGATTTGCTGTTTCTGAAGTTTTTCTTTTTGAACTTCACATATTTTTCCTTTCCTGTATTTATTTTTGGCGACGAGCCATTGTGCATTGAGAAAGAAATATTAATGTAAAGGTACTGATGTTGGACTTCAACATATCCATTCATTCTCTATTTTAGTACACAGGTTTCTGTTCTGAAGTGGGAAATTTCTTTATTTGATAGTGTTATTGATGAAAAGAATACGCCTGCTTTGTAACGAAATAATAGACAAACATTTACATTAGTAATACTTTATGGTGTTCATGAAAACTGATTGGGTCAGTTAGATCAGCTTTAGTATCCAAGATGGTAGCTGCTATGATTTCCCTATTTTAGTTAGAAAAGTTACACTGTTGATTTTTCTTCTCTCGTTTATGTTATGTTCTTTTCGCTGGAATCTTCAACTTCATCCAAACTCCATTATTGGAGTTGTTAGGTCTATCCAAGTATATAGTTGTATTAATTGATATTAGGTCTCTTTCCTAAACATCAATAATGAAATAGAGCTAAAGGACATGAAATGAAACCGATGGAGGAATTATTGGGCAGCTGAAGGAGTGAATTTTGGAAGGGTTGATGCAAAGAGATAAGCCAATGAGAGAGTTTAAAAAGAAGATTTATGATACAGCTCATCCAGGAGCGACGGACAGAGGGAAGAAATTGAAGTAAAGGAGAAGATGAAGGTGATGATTTTGGTCTTGTTGGTCCATGTAAATATGACGTGAGTGAAACAATTTCGTTGTAAATGTGCACATGTAAGAAAGGAAAATAAAGAAGCTAATCACTATAATAGCCGTTGGTGAAGGGTTTAACGAACATAAGAAATAATCAATATGTCTCTCTGGCTATCCTATCTCTCTCTACTTGTCTCTTTCCCTGCTCTTGATATTTTCTGCAAAATAACCATTAATACTAAACCCTATTTACAATATTAACTCAAAACCCTTTTGCACCACAAAAAAGTGGTATTAGATCAACGGTTCTTGAAGGAAGATTGATTGAAGGAAGATGGAGAAGTAATAGCGAAAGGGAAAACAATTAAAGAATTAAAGGAGTTGATAGTGTAGCTATATATGGAGAGGAACACGAACCACTTAACTTAGGAAGAAGATAGGAGGGTAATAAAGATGCATTGTAATGAATTTCGAAAGAATGATGGGTACACCATACCCATAAGATTCAACAATATTAAGTTTTCAATCTTTGATGGAGAAAGATTATGAAGCTGGATCTTTAAAAGTGAGCAATTTTTCATATTGGATAGAACACCTGCGGGATTGAAGGTAGGAATTGCAACTATACATTTGGATGAGGCAACTATGCATTTAGATGGGGAAGCTTTGTCTTGGAATCAATTATACCTGAGAAATAGGTTAATAATGGAGCTAATTAGTTAGTGAATATCTAATAGCACTTGAATAGAGATTTGTGGAGTCTTTGTTTGAGGATCTAGTAGGAGAGTTAAAGGAATTAAAGAAAACGACATCAGCGAAGGACTACTGTGTCAGCTTGATATTTTTATCACATAAGTTAGTGATGCTTGAGACTTATTTGGTAAGTTTGTTATTGAAGGGGTTGAAATTAGAGATAGATTATTCTATTAAACTATTTAATTTGAGGCACATCCAATAAGCTTATAAAGCACCTAAGAAACAAAAATTGGTGTTTCAACACTATGTAGCAACTTATAAAAGACAATCGAGAAGTTATCAGTCTTGGGCACAAGGAATGAATTCAATATTGAAAAGTCATCCAGGGTTATTATCTAAACCCATAACATCTAATAATGATGTTAAGGTAACAAAAGCAATAAGCAGCAAAGAGTTTGATGAAAAGAAAATGATTATGTTTCTGGTGTGATAAGAAATTTACACCTAGACATAAATACAAGAAGAAGTAATTTCATATGTATGTTGTAAAAGAAGAGGAGGAAGAAGATGGGGAAAAGGAAGAGGTAACACATAATAATTAGCATACAATTGCCATGTAGGCCATGGCAGGTATTATTGCTATTTCATTTAAACAAATGAAGGTAAAAGGAATTTTTAATGGAAAAATGGTTGATATACTCATTGATGGAGGCAATACACAAAACTTCATTGATGAGGCTTTGGTTAAAAAAGAAGAAGGGATATTGGAAAATGTAGAGTCTGTGGTGATTATAAGAGGAGAAGGTTTGAAATTTTGGTGTAATTAAAAGTATAAGAATATGAAATGGATGCTGAATGGCCATTGGTTTCAATATAAGGCATTGGTCATTAAGATAGGGGAAATGATTTAGTATTGGGAGTTCAATAGTTAGTTACTTTGAATAATGATGTGTTCAATTTCAAGGAGGGAATAATGTTATTTTACTAGAAAGGAAAAAGAGCGAAGTTGGTTGCAAGTTATAAGGAGAAAGTCAAACGGATGTCGAGTAGGCGCTAGAAAAGCACACTATTATTATCTAGTAAATGGAAGTTTTAAGAATAGATTATTAGGGTGAGAGATACCAACAACATTTAATACAGAAGTTGTTAGAACAATACGAAGATGTTTTTGCTGAACTAAGTGGGTTATCACCTAAAAGGAAACATGATCATTGAATAGTGTTAAAGGAGGGAACAGAACCTATAAATGTGGAGCCTTATAGGCATGTAGGGTTATAGAAGAGAGCAATTGAGGTGTTGGTGAGGGATATGTAGAAGCAAGGAGTAATTAGGGAAAGTGTCAGCCTATGCTCATCACCAGTAGTTTTAGTGAAGAAAAAAGTTGAATATGTGTGTGCATTATAGGGCTTTAAACAAATGTATTATGAATGATAAATTTCATATTCCATTAGTTGATCATGGATGAATTGGGAGGACTTAGTATCTTTTCAAAACTAGACCATAGAGCAGGATATCGCACAAATCAGGATATTTGATGGAGATATCTAAAAGAATACTTTTAGAACTTATAAAGGACACTATGAGTTCTTGTTTATGCCTTTTGGCTTAACTAATGCTCTTACAACATTTCAAAGCCTATGAATTCAATTTTAAACCATTTTTTATTAAGTTTATGTTGGTATTTTTAATGATACATTGGTGTATAGTTCCTTTCTACAACTAACTTAAAGCATCTTTAGTAAGTGTTATAGATGTTAAGGGATAACAATAGTTTGTCAAGAGATCAAAATATTCCTTTTGGGCAGAAAGGGTGGATTATTTGGGACATTTCATATAAAGGAGTTTCAATATATTCTAGGAATATTAAAGAAGTTCAATAATGGCATGTTCCAAAAAATTTAAAACAGGTTAGGGGATTTTTGGCATTGGCAGGCTATTATCGAAGATTCATCAAGGGTTATAGTTAAATCAGTAGACCACTAACTGCATTACTAAAAAAAATGCATTTAAGTTGCAAGATAAAGCTTTATCTGCTTTTTTATCACTTAAAGAAGCTTTAGTTTTAGCTCATGTTCTTGCATTGCCCAATTTTGATAAAATGTTTTTAATTGAAATAAATATTTGTGGGTTGTTTTAACACAGGAGGAGCACCCTTTAGTATATATAAGTAGGGCTCTATCTGATAAATATCAATATTTGTCCACTTATGAAAAAGAATTGCTGGCTTTGGTGATGGAAATTAGGCAATGGTCACATTATCTAATAGGAAGGAGGTTTTTAGTTCAAACATATCACAAAAGCTTGAAATATGTATTGGAACATAAGATTATAAGACCATTCCGATAGACATGGTTAGCTAAGTTTTGGGGGTTTGATTTTGATATCAAATATAAAAAAGGAAGTGAAAATACAGTAGTTGATGGATTGTCTCAAGTGAATAACGAGGAATTATATTTTATGTTGGTTTCCCAAATTCAAACTATATTGATGATAGAGATTAAGGAAAGCTGGCAGACTAATTCATTTCTCTCTCAGATGATTCAAAAGGTTAAGCTAGGTGTAGTTATTAATTCTTATTATATGTGGAGTAATGAATTGTTATATTGGAAGGATTGACTTGTAATGGGAAATAATTCTTCTTTACAAAAAAAATTATATCATTATTTCATATTACATAAATGGGAGGGCATTCGGGATTCTTAGCAACTTACAAATGGATGGCCTTGTATTTCTACTAGAGAAAAATGTAATCTTATGTTCTTGAGTACATTAGAAAGTGTGAGACTTGTTAGAGGAATAAATATAAGGCAATAGCTACAAATGACAAATTTTAACCACTGCCAATTCCTTAACATGCTTGGACAGATGTAAGCTTAGAATTCATTAAAGGTTTGCCTAAATCTAATGGATATAATGTTATATTTATGATTGATCGATTTATAAAATATGCTTATGTTATGTCATTATCACACCCTTATTCAGTTGTTAATGCTACTTTGGTGTATCTTAATTACGTGTATAAATTACATGATATTCCTGTGCCTATTGTAAGTGATAGAGATCTCATATTTTAATCAACTTCTAGCAAGAACTTTTCATAATATAGGGTGTTTCTTTAGCCTTATCTTCAACTTGTCATACTCAAATGGATGGCCAAACTAAAGTGCTTAACTAGACCTTAGAAACTTATTTGGGGTGTATGGTTGGTGTCTATCCTCAATATTAGAGTAGATGGTTGGCACTTGTAAAGTGGTGGTATAACTTCACGTTTCATAATACTCTCAATTGTTATCATTTTGAGACATTATATGGCCTTCCTACTCCAATGCACATTCCATATTTCATAAGAGACTCAAAAGATTTGATGGCAGATTAACTAGTATGTGATATGGAGGTTATAGTATAACTGATTTAATTTTATAGCCAACGAGCTCAGAATAGGATGGAACAATTGGCTAAAAAAGTTAGACATATTATGTTTTGCAGTGAATGATTAGGTCTATGTCAATTTACAACCTTATCATCAGGCCAGTGAGCAAGCTCGAGCTAACCATAAAATTTCCGCAATATATTTTAGGCCAATTAAAAATTGACAACGCGTGAGAGCAATTGCTTATTGATTGGAGTTACCAACTAGATCCATAATTTATAATAGCTTTCATGTTTTTTAGCTTAAGAAACACGTTTATAATGCAAACAAAATTCAATCTCAACTTTCAGCTTTTCTTTAGCATGTCACTAAATATCCTATTGCCATTGTGGATTGCCGCATGGTCCAAAGATATAATAAGCCCACTTTTCAAGTTTTAGTGTAGTGGTCTAATGATTATTTTTATGTTGCTTGGGAATTTTTGTATGACTTGCAGCAACATTATGCTATAGTTAACTTTATGGACAAGGTTTATAAAGAGGGAGAAATTAATATAACTGATTAAGGTGATTAATCAAAGGAGTGGGAGATAGAAGGAAAAATTAAAGTAATGTAGAAGATGAAGGAGACAACATTGGATTTATTAAAATTATAGAATAAAATGTTGTCGTGTGGTCCATATAAATATAAAGTGAAAGAAAGGACTTCATTGTATATTTACGCGTGTAAGAAGGAAAAATAAAGAAGTTAGCAACTATAATAGCTATTGAAGGGTGTAGCGAACATAACGAATAATTATTTTTTTCTCTCTTTAGCTTGTTTATCTCTCTACTTGTCTCTTTCCCTGTTCTCAATATTTTTTATAAAATAACTACTAATACCAAACCCTAATTATGATTTTTATTCAACCCTTTTTCATTATAATAATTTACTAGTGTTTTCAGATATTATAAGAGTTCAACATTAAGGAATATGACTAAACGACATGAAGATAACATTGCTAGTTTTATTTTAATACCTTCATATTCCAATCTTTGATGGATATATAGCTCTGAGTATATTTAGAAAAGTTGAGATTCCAATCTTTGCTCATTTTATTTTCATTTAAAGGGTGTTGTTTTCAAGTGCCACCAACTCAACATAATTCCCTTAATTTAACATTTTTGGATAAATGCAATTGAGAATCTTATTATTGCCTATAGCACATAATTGAGACTTCAATTTAACTATGATAAATTATCAAACACTTGCGTTACCCTTATTTATAACTATGCAAATTCAATTATTAATTCAAACAAATAATATCAATAATATCTCAAGGATTCACAATAAACATAATAAATAAAGATAAATCATAAAACTAACATAAAATAAAATAAATAAATACAAAGAAAAAAAGTCAAATCTCAATTCTATATTGTTTAGTTTCCTCTAAACTTAGGTTCACTCCTCAAGTCATACTTGAAAGTTCAATTTATTATCTAGTAATCTCTTAGTAGGTGAAGACCCAACCATTATAGTAAACTTTAAGAGTTTATAAGAACTTGCCAAAATTTACAGGTTCACTCCTGAAAATTATTGCTCGAGTTTAACATAATACTTTGATAAAGTATGTTATAATATTTTAACATGATTACTCAACCACAACACATTATTCCAATCTCATGAAAAATTCTTGAATTAATCTTTCCTTATAAATTTGAATTTTTATTATAATTAAAAGATTTTATTTATGTAGTTGTTGGAGGTTATAAAAAGACTAGCCATTAGAGTGATTTACACTAAAGGCTAATCGATCAATCACCTTAACTAATCAACTACCCTTGACAACTTCTTTAATTAACAGGTTTGGTTAGCTGATTGCCCTAAAGGAGCATTTACTTTCCACTTCTTCTACCTGATTAATTGCTTAAGACTATTGTTTAAGAGAACATATTGCTTTATACTATTAGGTATATGTACAACTCCTTTCAAAATCTTCTTATTTGATGTAGAAGATAACAAAGATATTTAACTTGCCACTCCTTTTATTTATGGGTAAATCATATTTTAAATATATAACTTTACTCTTTTCATCACTAGATAGAAGTACTCAAAATATCAATTAAATGCCAAAATTTTAAATTTGTTGTAAATATAGTATAAAGAATATCTTTGTTAACCTATGTCATTAACCTTGTTGACGTGGAGCGACATATAAGTTAAGGATATTCATATTGGCATACACATAAAATTTTGATAAATAAATTATTATACTTTTAATTAAAATAAATTATTAAAAAGAAAAAGTAAAAAATAAATGGCAATCTATTTATTATTGTCAAGAACAATATTAAAATATTAAAATATTATTAAATATCAAATTTATTAAAAATTTATGTATTGTTTGACATGGATAAACCTATTATTCTATATGTTCATATACACAGATGTAATATTGAAGTATTACGAAAAGAACGTGAGTGGTTTTTTGAAAGTCTTTGGGTGAATACAGCATGGGACATATGTATAGCATATGGTGTGTTTAGTTTTACAAATTAAAGGTGAATACACATATTGAAGACACATGCATGTTAAAGTTGTAGACATTTTTTTATAGAATACATAGAGGTCTTTTTATTGAAGACATAATTTGGGACACAACAATATCACATACTATGTCCAAGTGTGCAGAGAAGTAGAAGGATCCACAATTAGAGGACATAGGTATGCCAGAGCCCATATAATGTTATGAAATTAGACAATGAGATCCACATTTTGTGACACATGCTACAATATGTTACTGATCGTGTCCGATTAGAGCTTTAAATTTGTAGCCCTCAATATCCGCAAGCGCACAGTCTGTGTGGTAGTACTTGAGGGGTCGGTCCACAGGGAGGGCTGAACTAATCTTAACGCCTAAGGCTTTCGAACTAAAGAAAGGAATATAAACAATCTGACAAGGAAAACAAAACAACAACTAATTAAAG